>OX402061.1:15898230-16498230 GCA_947859365.1 Archips crataeganus
GTGCAGCCAGCCCCTTTCCCTTTCCTTTGGACATAGTGAATCGCGGTCTGTTGTGCTACATAGTTGTCTAGTTTTTAAATTACCCTTGAGCTCTCTGTTTACCTATTCTCGAGTGGTTAAAAAATCACATCAGTTATCACAGTCGTGTTATACATAATGATGGAGCTCGTTAGTTAGATATCCATCGAAAGGTCAACGTAATTTGTTTATTCAAACCCACTTTTATCATTGTCAATTTTATCCTATTTTATCATAGTAGGTGCTTGAGTTGGGAGTTTATCTCAATTCCATTTATCTTTAGTATTGGCTGTTGCCAGACCACATCGCTATAAAATGACGTGATGTCTATTTGCTGCTTATTGTGTGATTTTATGGTTGTGATGTATTTGACAAATTTAACTGCAGTATTTTTTTCGATTAGTAGGGACTTGAAAATTTTGAAACCAAAATACTTATCATCTCCATCATCTCAGGCCTAAATACGGCCCACTATTGGGCACCGGCCTTCTCTCATACCTGGTTTACACTCGCGTACGAGTGGCGAGACGAACTGCGGGACGAGCCACGAGACGAGAGTGTGAACAGGCGCGCCTCGCGCCTCGTCTCGTGATTTGCCTTGATTTTGAGGCTCGCGTCCGGAGCGAGACGACGAGGCGAGGCGCGAGGCGAGGTGACGAGGCGAGAGTGTAAATCAGGTATCAGAATCATAGGGATTGGGCTATAGTTCTCGTGCGGCCCTAAAACAAAAACAAAATACTTATTACTTACTAATTCTTTCTAGAGAAATAGGAAGAAGATATAGTTAACGTCAAAGCGTCGTAATAATACACAAGTTATTATCACAAGCTACAAAAGTAAGCATTTATGTAATTTTAATGTTGAATACCAATAATTGGAACTACCTACAAGCAAGGCTCAAGGCGAGTGGAGCTTGGAATCGAACCTTAGATCTATCGCGCGCGAGCCACGGTATTTCAATCACCTTCACTTTTGAACTATACCTACGCCTATTGAGCGAGTCAACAAGCTAGCGTTTGTGTTGGGTTTACTTACGAAACTTGAATGCATACTGTATAGGGTTAAAGGATCTGGGGGCTAATACGAAACTGAAAATTCTAAGTTTGTATCGTGCCATCCCTCTCACTCTTCTGCTTAATACTATTAGTGTAAACGAAACGGCAGGATACGAAGTTTGAAAATCGAAGTTTTTTTTTATAGGGCCAGATCAAGACTCGTGTGAATAAACATGGTGGCGCCGTAACTTGATTTCCGCCGGATTGCTAAAGTTTTTTACGAGACTTCAGTGATGAGTAGGTATGGCAAAGCCGTTAACGTTAATGTTACAGAACTTCGAGGTTCGAGGGAGGAACAAGAGAGGAGAGGCCTTGGCCCAGCAGTGGGAGATAAAATCAGGCTAAAAAATTTCCTTGGCCAACACAATCGCTTTCTTACAATACCTGATAGTTTTGTCGTATTTTCCTTACAAGAGACTTTGTTTGACTGTTGACTTCTCAGTTTCAAAAACAAAAGAGCACTCAACACACAGCCACAAACGTAAAAGCTTAGTACACAGCCAACTGGTTTTAGACGTGTCGCAACCGGCCGTCACGACTCCTTTGCCAGTGCAACGGTTGAGGTAACCTACGCGGTATCGCGAATCTGCGCAGGATTTGCCTTTACAGCGATCAAAAACTCGCGGTCTTGGTCAGAGGGTGCTAAACGAGTAAGAAAGTCACCTGCTGGTAGTAAGTGCCACCACCTGTACGCTTAGTATAAGTTTTACTTCACCAAAATACTTCTCGATCGTGTTTACGTAAAAAAATCAATTACTAGGGAAACATGGACAGCGCCTCCGCAGCCGCGAGTCCATGTTTCCATAGAATTGAAATTTTTACGTAAACGCGATCGAGAAGTATTTTGGTGAAGTAAAACTTATACTAAGCGTACTGTGTATACCAACCCGCAACATCAGAAATTCCGAAAAACTCGAAAGCTGCAAGTCCGGGCTTGAATCCACGAACCTCTGCTTGAGAGGCCATAGGTCAAACCAACAGGCTATACCGCGACGTTCTTAATAGATAAACTGATTTTTTACCTCATTCATTAGGTTAGATACCTTCGCGTACCGTACTTCGTGGTATCATAAAAAAAAGTAAAATCATCTACATACAGCTCTACCTACTTCGTCAGTGTCAGGAATATCGTTCGAGTTTGCTTACATTGCTGAGCCGCGAGGCTATAAATTTGAAACGATCGATCAATGTCGTTAATGTACCGCAATTCGCATGATATTTTCTCGTACTACCTAAGTGAGACTCCAGGGTGGCTATGCTATGCCATGACATCATCAGCATTTGCGAGTTTTGCAACGCAAAGCTCGACACAATAGAGCGCCCGCGTGATCGTGCAAGAATATCAATCGGAGCTTTTGCAAGCGCATAATTTAGTCGCTTGCGAAGCTTGTCGTGGGCCTATCTGACAGGTGATAGCATCAGACCTGTTCTAAAAAATCTGACAACCTGCGATATTTGGGTTAAAAGCTTAACGTAATGAACAGTGTCGTTAATTTAGGGTGTAGTTAGTGTAGCTGGCGCACTCAGATACCTTAAATGTATAGATAGACGTTGTTGAGTTCCTTGCCGGATTCTTCTCAACAGGATCTTTCCGAACCGGTAGTAGATTCTTCGACATTAAGTGCTTAAATATAGCCTCAATTGAATAAAAATTTGACTTTGATAGATTAGTTCATATTAAATTTCAGTACCTGGGCGACCGAGCTCTGCTCAGGGAGAAACTCGGTACCAAGCGTTTTCCCAGAGATAAGACCAAGCTAGATCAATTTTTCATTCCCGAAAACCCCCACATACCAAATTTCATCGAAATCGTTGGAGCCGTTTCCGAGATCCTGATTATATATTTGCGGGGGAGGGGGTTCGGGGGTTTCAAGGGGGGGATGAAAATTTCATTGATTTTGCCGTAGGATGCACAGTTTTCAAGATATTTGACAAAAACACCGGAGGGGGTGGGGGGGTGAGCCACGTTAAACTATCGTCCGTAAACCGACTTTACAGACAACCGGTTTTTCTTGTTCTTTGCTCCCAATAGGGAACGTGCACATAGACGGTGCTGCCAACTGGTGTCATAAGGGTGCCATCAATTTGAATGCTTTACCTTGATACGTTTGTTTTACTGTCCGCATAGTGTCTCTTTTGTCGCATTAGTGCTGCCGCCTATAGTTACTGCACGTTCCCTATAATACTTTTTCTCACAAAAAAGTAACTTTTTCTCACAAAAGAAGAAACTTCGTTTTCTCATGAAAAATAAACTTAAAAAAAAAAACTAAAATCCTTAAACAAACGTGGAATCGAACCGAGGCCGGCTGGATCCGCGACCACCCGATTTCTACTGTGCTATTATGATCCGCTCGAAGCCGGCGAAATTTAGCTTTGTATTCTAATGCAAACAAAAATAGCCGGAAAACACGAGTAAAAGCGGTTTTCTGAAAATGAAACATAGCTAGATCAGTTTTTCATCCCCGAAAACCCCCACCTACCAAATTTCATCGAAATCGTTGGAGCCGTTTCCGAGATCCTGATTATATATATATACAAGAATTGCTCGTTTAAAGGTATTAGATAGATTAGATATTAATGAAGATGACTATATTCAATGAACTTAAGCAAAACAAAATATTTCGATAAACTTCGATGTTTAGTTCATCCCATCTTAGACTAGTTGGGTGGGAATTCCCTTATTCTTTCATCTTTCATCAGAGTAGGTAAAGCAAGGTCCTTTTGGTCGCTCTCGATCGACGACTTTGTACGTCCTCTAGTAGCGCGTCTCTCAAAAATTGCCGTCAAAATTTGCTTTCGCGTGCCTCACCACCAGCCAAATCATTTACACAGAAGTAATGCTAAAACCTAATATATCTATGGCGAATATTTTCATTTTGTTTATTTCCATTTACCTCCCTGTTATGATAAAGTATATCAACACTGGTGTAATAACAAAAAAACTCGTTGCAGCGGCTCACATGACGAGTGTTTTCAAAATATTTTGATTAAGTAATAACATCCATGACGGACGTTACTTGGTACAACGACAATGCGAAGCGTGTTCCGGCGGCATTTGTGACAGTACTGCGTCACCGAACAATGTGGACATCGTTTGGGTGCCAATAACTTAAACAATGGCATCTAGATTTGTTATACATATAATGCAGTTAATGTACGTTGGACGTTGTTGAAGGACTTACACACGTCAGTATAAAAATCGTATGTTGTATCTTCTTTTACCAACTTACTTATATACGTACTTACACTTAATGTTACTCGTATGTAATCAATTACATAATATAATGAGTAACTTTATTCGGTACGCTGATTTTTAAAATATATAAAACGAATTTTTGTTTTTATAAGTATTATATATTTTATTGTATTCTATTATTTATTTTATTTGTGAGTGCGGCTGCCAAGCTAAAGTGGGACTGTGCAGGCCACGCCAGCCCTATGGGTCTAAATAGGTGAGCTAAAATATCCACGTACCTACCTACTGGATATCAGGTGACTTTATGGACTGGAAGGACACCGCTCAAAATCGAGACGAATGGAAAATTAGGGGAGGCCCGTGCCGAGCAGTGGGACTCTTCCGCTAATTAATATTTTTTTTAATAAATTATTAAATTTAGCATTTTCATGCATGTTAGCTTTTCATGTTGCATTATATCCGTTTCAAGTGACTGATAGCACGCAAACAAGAATCATCAAACAAACATTAATCATTTTAGTCTGCCGCTCATTGACATCAAAAAGTCATTATTAATCTTGAAAAAAAACACGATTTTACAATGGAACAGTTTTTCATCTGTTAAATAAATATTTACTCACTATTCTCGTTATTTAATTTGCCTAAGTATTGAAACGTGGCAAGTTCATTAATGAGAACTCTAGCTACAAATTAGCTTGTTAATCTTTTTGAAGTGAAACTTCTAATGCGACTTCCAACAAGGCCGCGTTAAACGTTTAACGCTACCATGGAGGGGGTATGAAAGCATTAGTATATGTACTGCCGACCGAAGCAAGTAATCTCGCATTGTATATATACTAACGGATGTTAAAAACTTCGACAGTGCGATGCAGAACTCATACTGTCTGTGCAAATTTGTATGAGACTTGATAAAAGCGCCATCTAGTGAGTAATTTAAGCACATAGATGCATAAGTAAATTTAGTTCTTTAAGTTATTGTAATAAGGTTCATATTGTCAGTATAAGTGCCTTTTTTCATTTCCACATTACGAAGTTTCACTTCTTCCGCGCGGAGGAACTGCACGCACGATTTTTTCGCATTTCACAGTAATCATCATCACATTGTAATTATACTTTTATTTTAAGAGAAGTCTCCTGTGGTCTGAGAATATAATTAAAATCATCAGTATTTTTCCACAATGGTTTTATTCTACGCAGTACTCATGTGCATAAATCCTCACGCACGATGTAGGTATAATGCGTAGTACTAGTGCAAGACGACGTAAGTAGTACATGTTGGTAAGGCCATAGCATTTGCACTATAAGGAAGTATTGATACGCTATTAATAGACTGTAGGTTATCAAGCACTGGAACGAATTATTAGCGTGGTTGCTTGGACGTATTTAATGCACTTAAAACTTTCTCTAATATGTTTGTTTCCGTGCGTATACCTTCTTACGGAAATACATAATGGCTAGGTGTTGTTTGATTGAATGTGATATTTGTTCGGTATTACTTAGCACTGATTACCATCTTTTGGTATTATGAAATTTTCCCTTACACTATGACTTCTAGATAGTACAATTTTTTAATCTAGCTGGCCCGTTAAGAAAAGCCGTTGTAGACTATTAATTTGGCCTATGAGCTTGCAAATAGGGCAAAACTCTGAATTTTTCAGAATTTGTGTTCATTACATTTGAAATTTACCATTAGCTTTTTGGTGAAGGAAAACATCTCGAGGAAAACCTGTATTTTAATGGTTCCCGATCCGCAACGGGCTCGCGTGGGTACTATACAGCTCAAGCTCACTTACCGTGATAGCGGGTTAGGACGGTCACTCTTATTTGTGTTATTAAGTATAATCTTTTAACTAACTAAGTTTATAAAACGGCGCACAAAAAGACCGTATTACCCAATTAAAATGAAAAAGGAGTAATATTTGTTATTTGATTTGATTTATCTGGCATTGCACGTGCAACCTCTTATAGGCAAGCTAACTTAACCACTTCCTTTCCCTTTTTATATCAAGTAGGTAGCTATAAAACATAAAGCTTAGTAATTTTATCGCATTTATTATTTTTATTTATTTACTTACAAAAAACCTATGAAAAAGTATCCAGTGGCAAAAGAGACGACTTTAAAATCTCTAGAATCTAGTTGAGAGGTCAATGAGATTCCTTTGGCAACGCAGTTTACTAGTGATGAAGTAGGTACTTGGAATTCACAATAAACAAACAAGAGTTACCAAGATCTCTTATGCATGAATGAATAGGTAAGGAACCTGTAAGAGTTACGTGAAGATAATGCTCAATTATAACAGTAAATAAAACAAGCTTATTGTTTGAACATACCACTGACAGAAATAGAGGTTTATATTAAATAAGTACGTACCGGTTTTACTAAGTTTTATTTTGAGACTTTTTATGGATACTTTCATTTCTCTTCTTAGTTTTTTGGTTTGATTTGACATTCTCAAAAATAAGCGCTTTTTCAAGGAGACTACTCAATTAAGTATTGATTTAAAGCTTGTCTGAGGTTTGGAAATCTGGCATTCAATTTACATGATGCTCAAAAATGTGATTCTCTGAATAAACCTTGTTCCCAGATTCAGCGCTGCACACAAAAGAGAAGAATAACTTGAACTTGTTAGTTCGTAGGCATTATACGCTTTATTTTTTAACACATTGGGAAACAGAACCATTTTCATCTGTATTTCTAAATAATTTGAATCAAGCGTTACTTTTCGGACGTCCATATTAATGAACTGAAACCATTACTTTGCTCACCCGCGACTTTAAAACTTTAACTTTGACTTTTTTTAAGTCCCGGGTGAGCATAGTAGTTCTTTCAGTTCGTCTGTATTTCTGTCACACGATACCTACATATAGGATGAGGGCCGAAAGAGACAGTGATTGCGACTGCGGGCGTCTGGACGTTAGACAATACGGCATGACTTGGCTCGATGTTGGTCGTGGTTTGACGTTGATACCGACCAACGTCGAGACACCTGATTTCGTTCGATGCTTATGAACGCACGGCTCAATCAGGGCCGGATTTACCATCAGGCAGAATAGGCAACTGCCTAGGGGCCCCGCATCGCCGAAGGGCCCCATGCGCGCAACAAAGAAATGAAAAAGGTTTCCGAGTGAAAATTGAATTGGTAAATCAGTATCCTCGATGACAATAAGTATTTTTGCTATTTTGCAGTTGATTTGATTTGACTTCTTGAAAAGTGCAGTTGATATGTGGCTGAAAGGGTACCCCAATATTGTTGATCTGGCCCTGGGCTCAATTTATGGTTGTCCGTCAAGCGCATAGCTGCATCATCTGCACGCAGCAATTTTGTCTTCCGTTCTGCCCTTAGCTTAGCGTAATCTGGCCACTTCAAAGCATGGACTAATTACTCGTCAACTTGTCAATAACCTTGGTATTCCATTGGTTGCAGGGCGGCACCATGTTGCAGCAGATATTGCGCGACATGTGGGTGGACCCCGAGATCCTGGCCGAGCTGGACGAGACCCAGAAGCAAACGCTCTTCTGCAAGATGAGAGAGGAACAGGTATGGTAATTACGAGTAACACTTGTCTTGTGAATGTGTTGTGTACAGCAAAAAGATAGTTCTATAACCCAAGTGCTTTTCGCGTAGGAAATCGTGTAATGATGCTACGCCTACGGTTTAAGTATGTACATTTATGCTTTTCTACAGTGTGAAATCTAAATGGTGATACAAAAATTGTTTTTCTAACTCAGTTAATGCTGGACAATATAATGCACTAACTCATTTGTCTTAATTAGTCTTATTTAATTTGAGGTGTCCAGTTTGTGATTTTATTTCAATTAAGTTTATGAACATCCTAAATTTTATCAATTGGGAATGTCTAAAAAAAATTACCAGTGGTTTTTATATTTTTTTTGTATAGAAAAGTCAATTATAAGAAACTTATTTCAATATTTTGTCGCTTAGTTCACTACTTTTTTCAAAATTAATTATTGAAACTATTTTGGTTGATGACGTCAGATTGTAATTGAGGGCTCCCACACTGCCAAATTTCTAAATCTATCTAAATGCGTACGATAAGGCAACCCCTTTAATTATTTTTTGCGTGGTGGTACACTGTAACTAGTGTCACTTTACTGGCGCTGTCAAAGTGCTAGATGTCAGGCAGTGGGTCCAAATCAAACTCCGTAGTTATAATCCACGCGTAAATTTGTGAAGAATTCTAACCACACAGAATAAAGTACGACTTGGACCGGTCACGCAATTTACACCAAAGTCAAATGAAGGTCATTGCTTATTTGTTATGTAATAAATTCATTATATAATATTAATATTAAATAACTACAGAAAACGAGTTAAAAACCATTTATCTCGAAATGGTTTTCGATTTACTATACATTGCAAAAAAATAGACATCCCCAATTGAGTTAATGCATTATTTGGCCCAATATTAACTGATTGTGAGTTATAAACACTAATTTTGTATAACCATCTAGATTTCACCCTGTAGTTAACGAACGCTTTCGAATTATTCTTAAACGAAATTCGAGGTTTATAATTTAACTATAATAATAATAATAATAGTGTAAAAATATAATAAAAGACTTGTAAAATGATCGAAACTTGACCCGTCACAATAGTCCCAACATTACTTGCCTCCATTTGTTATAAATGGGGCAATCAATCCGTTGTCAGAGTCCCTCGTAATAATATATCTGCACATCCTATTATACTTAAACCAACTGCGTGAGAAAGTTCTGCGTTGGATCACGTAGCAAATGTTTCGACTGCAACTTGGAAAAGTTCAATAGTCCTCGATATTTTTATTTTAAAGTCCAATATTTAAAAACGCCGGAATTTTGATTAAATTTCTTTAAGAATCAACACAATCAGAATAGAAGCAGCTTTCTCACTAGAATTGAAGTAGGTTCGTGTAGGAGATTCCTTTCAATTGTCACGGGAAGTTGACAGTTTTTTTTTTGTAACAACAAACTGTAATTGATTCTGTCTACTTTCTTGAGTAACGATCCGACCGACACTTGCTCAAGCTTTTGCAAAATCTATGATTCTAAACAAACTTAATGAGTTTCAGTCGAAACCAACGAACGGATGACACAAACCTTGAAATTCCCTTTCATCAACGAGCCTTGAAAAAACTTGGAACTAACCACGGAACGGATGTTTGTTCGAACATCGAACACAATCAAGCGGACGTCGACTATTTTATGGGTCAATCGAACTATTTGCCACAAATTTACTTACATAATTCGATTCCGTTTTTTGTACAAAATTGTACTTTCGATATCACGCAAGGTCACTTTTTGCTGGAAAATGGTAGTAGCTCTAATTTTAAACCACTAATGACCGTTAATTGAGTGGCAAGGGCGATAAAATAGATCGATAGGTTACCTACTTTAAAATATCGCACCGATTTCGTTGATTAAAATTTTGGATTGATAAAGTCCAAAACAGAACGAATCGATTGCAGAGTGATTAGAAAAGATGGAGGTCCCGTGTTGATTGATCCCCGGTAAGCGAAGATGTGTATGTTTGTAAAACACGAATCTTTGTTCTCGATTATTGAGTATTTGATATCCATTTTTAGCATGAGTGAATCTACATGAGTATGTTTACCCGTTGCCTAGTACCCACAACATAAGCTTTGCTTCTTTGGGACTAGGTCAATTGGTGTCAATTGTCCCGTGATGTTTATTCATCTTATTAAAACGTGCGTCATTGAAATCATGGCTGCAGTACTTTTTAAAAATATGTTGACACTGTTATTAAATGCATATGCTTGAACCAAGGGCAATTTTTTGATGAAACAGAATGTAAAATCTTAGTATCAAAAATTTATGATTCTTGACATTGGATGCAAGAGTGTAGATTAAGTATGTTTACCTATCATTAGCCAGATGATGTACACATAGGTCGTGAGTGTTTAAATCTCATTTGTGTCCCCGCAAACATTGACGATAGAAATATATAATACATAGGTAATAATAATAAAAAAATAAATAAATAAAAATCGTTTATTCAATCACTTATGGATACATAGTAACAAAGGTTGGTGCCTCTTTTTAAGTATACGTGATACCTGTGCTAAGAGACACCGCTCTTCCAATGTGGGTAACAGTTTTTAAGTAAGAGTAAGAAAACTAAGTATATAAAATTAAGAAACTAACTCATACTTACAAAATAAAATTCTTTATTGAAAGTATGACATAATTACTTCGGTGTGTGAATACAAGTGTATAGGTACTATACTTGTGACCTTTTTGCTAATAACTCCACCAAAGTATAGAATGATTTACTTTTGAGAGTATTGCAGTATTATTGTAACTCTCGATATAATATTAAATCGATATTGCGTTTGTTATCCTATTTTTTACTTCAAGGTTAGGGATGTTCATAATAAAAGGTCGCATTTACTTGGACCCATCACGTTCTTAAAGCTGTTTTAAGTTTCAAAAACTCTTCTGCACCTCGACCTGTATTGGCGTGAATTATCTAAGTTTAATTATATAATTATGCATCCATCCGACATTCATAATAGCTTTCAAATTCGACATCGTACAGGTCGTGTCGTGACGATTCTGACCTCGAGCTAATGGCACTCACTATCGATAATAAAATTGTTGTAACAGGGAGTCTATATAGAAACAATATTAGTTGAGTTATACAATTCATTTATTTCATTTATAACTCCTGACTGGAAATATAACTTGAAAGGGCCTTTACAATCATAGAGTGGACGAAAATATAAATCGTAACTGTCGTACTAAGGTCGTACTAATCGACAAGGTAGAACTCCCTGATTCTTAGGTAAAAGTAGGTTAAACAATAGACCTTCAATCTACTTGTGATCTTATAAGCGAATTAATCTGAATATATACTCTAAAATAAAAGTCCTGTTTGCTCAAAGCCCAGCTTTCCAGCTCAAATTTTGCACAAAAAATTCATTTGTATTTTAGATAAGAATAATTTTATTTATAATGTAAATGTAAAGTAGTATGAGTTTTCTAAAATCTCCTTGTAATAGGAAGTTGTAAAGATAGTGAATAACCTCCAAACGCCTTGGTGCGTTGGACATCTTAAACTAGGTTAAACCTAACGGACAACTTTAGATTCCAAATATAATTTCAGGTGCGGCGGTGGCAAATCTGGGACCAGAAACTGAGCAAAGAGGAGACGGACCGACCAAAGCAGAAGAACGGGAAAAAGCAGGTCAAATTTATGCACGGGGAGGACGGAGAACCGTGGGTAAGAAACTTAATTAAAATTTTGACGTAGGGCAGTTTTATGCAAGGTAAAGTTTATTATTATGAGAGCTTGCTGTACAAGACGTGATGAAGACATGACTAATAGATTTGACAGAAGACGAAAAAGCATGTCATATTGTTCTCTTTCTAGTAATTACAACTGTCATTCTTATATCCCGGGGACAATCCCCCTTCAAATTCACGAATCTCAGAAGTGAGTGTTCAAAAGTTTCAATCAAAACCTCTTAATAATCAAAGACAAAAACCTAGAATACTAGTCATGAACTTATCGCTATTAGCTGAAATCCTTGAACGTATCCTTTTGCGCGCATCAAGTAATTATCACCTACGGATATTAGTTCCAATCGTCGATTCGTCAGGCCTTTGTTCCCACGGTATTCACCACATTGTTACCAATTTCGACCACAGCAAAATGTAGTTGCTCTACTTATAACCGCAAGCCAATTAGAGTTACCTTGCTTGCTAGGCACAGTAATGGATTTGGATAGAAACGAAACTTGCTCGGGTTGCAAGTTAAGTGAATCTGTTTTAAAATCCTGTGTGATGCAAACCCTTTGCTTGCGGTCACGACTTACGGCATCTTGGGTACCTTAGTATCTATGACTTGTAGTGGGGTCGTAACATTCCAGTTGATAGTCCTTGTGCAGTCAAAATATGTATAACAAGTTTGACCAGTGTTCAAGTTACGGGATATATTTAAAACCTTATTAGCAAGTGGCCGTGTTGGCCTAGTGGTTTCACCTATTGCCTCTCAAGCCGAGGGTCGTGGGTTCGAATCCGGGCTTGCACCTCTGTGTTTTACGATGAAGGAAAACATCGTGAGGAAACCTGCACACCTGAGAAGAAATTTGATGATGTGTGTGAAGTTCCCAATCCGCAAGGGGCCCGCGTGGGAACACCGCGTGGGAACAACGGCCCAAACCCTTTCATTCAGAGAGGAGGCCTGTGCCCTGAAGTGGGATGTATATAGGCTGGGATGATGATGATGATTATTAACGAAATTCTACTGCTATAACTAGGTACACTGTTGTGTTTTTGTGATGCATGGACAAAAGGAAAGCCTTGTGATGATGATCTTACTGGCACACGATGCATTCCGTCTTAGACTGTTGGCATAGATCAGTCGTTATTGGTGTCATCAACACACCTATAAAATGATATTAAAATTTTCTTTGGATTTTGCAAATCGATCACAATGACCCAATTACAATGAACAAAAGAAATTCCATACATCAGCCTTCAAGGTCAGGATCCAACAATAAAATATACCTACTGCAGTCTTGACTCCTATTCCAATTCCACGAAGGTCGTTTTTATTCCGATCAGATCATGCGGCCTTTGTTAACATCTGGTCCTTTGTTTGGACCAATCCAATGCCACACGGGTTTGCTCATGTAATTGTGGATGTTTTGTTAAACCCTATTCAATTTTGGATTGTGGGTAGACGGAAGCAGATCCGCTTGTGGGAGGAGTACTTAACTATTGATGTGCCTCTAAGTTTTAGTGGTGTGATGACTGATGACGACGCATTTGTAATAATCTTGCTTTGCGCCAAGTGTGTAAAGAAAGATTAAGTGAAATTACCACAAACTAGCCACACGATTCGTCTGTGGTTATAATTGTCTTAGAACCATCTTATCTTCGACTATTAAAGGATTAACGACAGTAAAACTTCGTCAATGTTTGTTTTATCTTTTACGCTGGATTCAAGAGTAAAACTTTTGTAAATATGTAGGCTCTAAAATTTAATCAGTTCTAACTCTACCGACCTCTAAAGTTTAACGATGGACGTATCGGTTTAGTCAAATAAGATAAATAGTTGATTTATCTTATTTGACATAATATATTTTGTACCAGACCGTGGTGCTTTGCTATAGAGTGCTCACAATTATAGTTGAACGAAAGTATGTGGACAAATTAAGACTTGTGATCGTGACTAATTTATTTGAACTACAATATAGTACAAATCTTCCCAGGTGAACTTTTCGCTTCGAGCCCTAATCTTTCAAAACAAACGGTATCGTCATAGTATTAAGGTTCAAATTTAATGTAATGGCTCGAAGCGAAAAATTCACCTGCGAAGATTTATACCATACTTTTACCTTGATTCTTTGCTACCAAACGTGGACCAGAGCCACCCCTGTGCGATATATATATGTATATGTTTACATGCAGAACCCGCCATCCTCTTGCACATAAAATAATCACACAAGCCACTATAACAAACGCCACATAAAGTGCTACCAACACACATCCGTTGCCAAATAAAACGAATGTTCGTACCTACTCTATTCGCCTAATATTTTCAATGCGATTTTTGGTTCCAAGTTTTTATGAAACATTTAGGACTTTACCAAAGCATGAATGTGTAATAAACGATGGTTCAGTATTTGTCTCCGGATAACATAATCAGCTCTTCCGTTGGCGATGATTCCCCTCGTGACGAATCGCTGCGCAACTTGTTTGAATGAAACGATTATTGTTGGCCATTTTTAACTGTGCTGTGAATAAGCACTTTTTATTCTCAACTGTTGTGACATGAATAGACAGGGAAAACTGAGGGACATTTAGATGATTTTTCAACATCAATGGTCATTTAGAGACGTCATATTATTACAGGCTGGGATGGACCTGAGTTATAACGTCTAATTAAGTAACATAATAGTTAAGGATACATAACTGTCAGGGAGATTATTTTCATTTTTGCCCTTTTTGTCACGTCTGGATAAAATACTTGGAAGAAAAGTTGGAGGCCAACCTCCTGGAGCACTCAACAGCTGACGTGTAAAAGTACCAGAATGTCAATATGACCAATTTGCTGAAGCATCATTATTTTTGTTCAGGTATGGGTGATGGGAGAGCACCCAAATGACCGGTCGATCGAGAGTATCCTCGAGGAGGAGACCCGCGCGCGCGCACTGGCGCAGGCGCGGCAGGAAGCGCATCAGCTGCGAAAATCCGTGGAAAAGGAGCTCACTCACCTCATCGAGTACCGCCCGCTCGACAGCCTTGAACAAGTACGTAATAATTTTGACAAAAAACCGACTAAGTACACAAAAATACTTGGTTGGTATTTCTTTATCAAATTGAAAGGTACCCAAACTCATATCCATTTCCAAATAAAAAAAAAAACAAATCGATTCATAGAGTCTGGAGGTAACAGATGCTAAAAAGATACAATTTAATTGAGAACCTCCATGGGGACAGAAGAAGATTAAGTTACAAAGACAGATTTAATACATACTCTTCCTTTTGCGCTTTTCCGCATTTGGACAAAAAAAGTCCTGGTTGACTGACTCTTTAAAGCATAGCTTAAACCTTTGGGTATCGAAGGTTGGATTTTTGGATAGATTTGCTAGAGTCCCCTGGGAAAAGGAGGATTGAAGTCACGGTACACAGTACACAAATAAAACGGCGCAAAATTATAAATAATTCATGTTAATTATCCGAAGTTGGTTGCCTAACTACGACTTAGGCTCCCAGTAACAATTAGCCAACCACACAATGATTTGAATTTTGAATTTTCATCTAGAAAGAAATTACAAATTACCTTCACCCATTTCCAAATGTTTCTAGAAAATTGTCTCCTAAAACTTTTTTTTCATTCCAGAAATTCGACCTGTCTCCCAAAAATGTGGAGTCCATAGAGGATGCCCTAGACATATACTGCACAGTTGACGAGCTGCGACAGAGGATTGAGGCTCTGGAGCCCGAGGTCAAGATTTCAGAGAAACCGGAACTCGAAAAAGTGGAGAAGAATGACTTTACCGATGACATGAAATTGGACCTGAATAAGAATACGCTGCATTTTAACTTCATTGAGGGGAAGAGGGATGGCTTGCAGGTTTGTGTTTTAATGTCTTTGATCAAATAAAAGCTTGCGAGCTTTAGAAAAAATGACTGAAGATCTCTAAGTCTGGGGACTGATATTGAAATACGGGAAGAGTAGTGGAAAACTACAACCCTAATAAATCACGCTAATTTTAGTCGAATAAAATTTTAGGGATAGAGTTGTAGCAATACAGTGATTTTACAACTTTAGAATGGTATTCTAGAGTGATGTGATTTAAGAAACCGGTATCTTGTTTGGTTTTTGCGAGTGCCGACACCTATCCAGCGAATGGTAGTAGTTCGTGACTGGTTATTTGCAATTTGCCCGTGGCCTTTAGTCGTAGAGGGATCGTAACTATGCGAGTTCAGTTAGTTGCTATCTCATAGGCACATACACTAATAGACGAGTATTCAATATATTAAAGCTAGACTACCGGACCGGTGACGTTAGTGCGCGCGCAGACAGAGAGCGGTCAACTCCAGGAGTTCTGAGTTCCGAGTTCAGAGTTCTGCGTTCTTTCGAGTGTACCGAGTCTCTTACGATAACGCACACAGCAGGCGACTGGAACTCTCGAGCGGTCAAAACACAGAACTCTGAACGCCGAACTCGGAACTCCAGACCGCTTTCTGTCTGCGCGCGCTCTTAAAGCTAATCATCAAATCTGTGAACTTTCAATAAAATTGTAATTATCTCGTCCTACTAGCCAAATTTAGCCGTAGATACGTCACTCGTGCCGTCAAAATATTGGTGATAGATAAATTCGGTGGATTTACTTTATAGACATAAATAAATTTAAACTGTGTTCTACAGACTTTGTAAATTATGTTAGTGTGTAACGTTATTTACGGACGTTATTTGCTGTGTACAAACAATGACCATAATAACGACCGCTTTAGCCTAGTTGGTAGTGACACTGCCTACGAAGCAAGAGGTCCTGGGTTCAAATCCCGGTAAGGGCATTTATTTGTGTGATGAGCACGAATATTTGTTCCTGAGTTATGAATGTTTTCTATGTATTTAAGTATTTATTTATCTATATAAGTATGTTTATCGTCGTCTAGTACCCATAGTACAAGCTTTGCTTAGTTTGGTACTAGGTCGATTTGTGTAAGATTGTCCCCTAATATTTATTATTATTATTATGTTGGTACGGATTTCCGATCACGGGCCCATGGGGACCCGGTCATTTGAAAGGCATTCATGGGGCCGAAGCCAACATGAAGAGGCCTTTGGTACCATATAATATAAATGAGATGGGCGCAACTATGGAGGTCTATCCCCTAATACACCATGAGGATGTGCTAGCGGACAGTCCACCACAGTTGCCAAACTATTGCCAGGTAGGAAGCGTCATGGAATTGGCTATGTGGTTGGGATGTTGTGGACAGGATTACCGGGCTATGGAGTGAGATAACGGACACCTACCATTTCAATATCTCATAAACTGAACTTTTGGTAGGCGGTGACTCGCCATTCACTAAATGGGCCCCTCAAACTATTGCCCACTCGGGGCAACGAGGCGGCAACATTGGTGTAAACGGCTAAGGATGGAGAGGTGTTCCTGGACTTTAAACTTCAAAATGCCAACTCGCCACTTACGGAAACACATCCATCCTTCGAGCATTTAGCTCTTGCGCTCCACTCTAGGCGGCCAACAAAGGCAAACTAGAGGCGGGGTGGGTGTGTAACTGTGTGTGAGTGTGTGTATAAGCGCATGTGTGTATGTGTACCCCTGGAGGTCTCGGGTTCGTGGTGTCGCTACGCACCAACAGCTCGCCACAAGCCGCCCTGCGATGTTATTATTATTATTATTATTATTAATAGCGATGCGTAGGTACTTTGCGGCGGGCTTTGGCGAGCGCTTTATCGAAGTCGGCTTCATTGAGGTTTTTTTTGGATCATAAACTGGTAATTAAACTCAATGCTGCACAGGAAAATTTAGTTGTACCTATTAAATACTTTAGATGTATGTTATTTAATAACAATGTAGATCTGTTCGAAAAAAAAATACTTATACCTTGTTGAGTTTCTTGCCGGTTTCTTCTCAACAGGGTTTTTCCGAACCGGTGGTAGATTCTTCGACGTTCATAGGTGCATCAATTGATGCCTAAATTTAAAAAATATTTTTGACTTTGACTTTGAAAATAAATAAACCACGGCCTTGGTAAGAGTCACTATTAGATTATCGATATATTTGTCAAATTCAATGTTCAACGAGTGCCGCAGGTAAAGGCTAGTGGTGAACAGTTCCAGGAGGTGTCAGTGGGCAGCGGCGGCGGCGACGGCGACGGCGTGCACTCGCGCGTGCTGGCGTGGGAGCGGCGCGTGGCCGGCGCGCGCGCGGGCGACATCCTGCGCGGGATCAAGGCGCGGCGCGCGCGCTCGCTCAGGGACCACCAGCTCAGCTCGGCGAGGGAGGACGCCGTCTGGAGGGAGCAAGGTACCGTAACTACCCTAGGCGACTTCCATGCTAGATACCTAATTAATTAATTAAATTCATTTATTTTAAGTACAAATACTCCTATAAATAAATAAATTTTAAATTTTGAAAATCCCCGACGCAATTTGGTCACACATATTTTGAAAATAAAGTAAATGCCCATTCTGCGTCTAAGATCCCTTCCGCAGCTAGCAAAGGAGCTGATAGCTTTAAACCGCTGTACCAATTTTGATGAAACACGTCTAAGAACCACCGCCAAGAAACCAGCTTTCAAATAAAAAAAATCGCATACGAATCGGTTCACCCGTTTAAGAGCTATGATGCCACAGACAGACACACACATAGCGGTCAAACTTGTAACACCTCTCTTTTTGTGTCGGGGGTTAAAAATAACCCACACAAACATACAAGTACCTACCTAATGAGCTACATTACTAAATCATCATTACGACCCACCACACTACCACAACCAACACAACAACACAAGTATAACACCACAGGGTAACAGTAACTCTCTCTACCCACCGCACCGCCCGCTCCGGAAGAGGCGACGACGCCGTCCCCCACAGCACACCACACATATATCTTCTTCAACACTTGTCTACCGAATGGTGACCTGTACGTCTCGTCCAAATTACTCCAAGTTGTTTGGTTTCCTTTCATATCCAGTCTCTCCCTATTACTCGTGCAAATCATTAGTCCAACTTGTGGGCTGGTTTCCCACATTTCTGCGTTTTAGATCCATCTCGTAGCCAGATTTGGTAGCTGGCTTCCGAATGGGAGAAATAATCCCGATTCGAAGCTGGCTACGAAATGGGAATTCTAAAGTCCCATCTCGTAGCCATGTTTGGTAGCTGCCTTCCAAATGGGAGAAATAGTTCCGATTCGAAACTGGTTACGAAACGGGAATTTTTAAGTCCCATCTTTATCATTGCTTTTGTGTAACAGCAAAAAATAATATCCACTTGTTGAGTATCTACGTACCCTGGTATTTGTCAATACGGTACTATAAAGATATATTAGATTTTGCCCGCAACCTTCGTCCGCGTGGATTTTATTTTCAACCTAAAAATTAGATGGGAAAATATTTCCCATTTGGTATCTAGTTACAATATAGGAAAGCACATTTCCTATGTCGTAGCTATCTACCAATCCACCGCCATCGCGCCATCTTTACACGTTTGGTGTTTTTATTTCAGAGCGTAAGGCGAAAGAAGCAGAAGCCGCGATGCGAGAGATAGCGCGCGCGGCGCGGGAGGCGCACCGCCGCTCCGCCGAGCCGCAGCCGCCCGCGCCCTGCCCCGCACAAGGTTAAACTACTAATATTTGGTAGCGGCCTGGATGATCGGATGCCGTAACACGTCGGTTGTCGAGGATGTTAGAGCTTCTACTATATTGGACCACTTTGGCCGTTCCCGTAGGCATACTTCATCACAATCTTAAAAATATAAATAAATAAATAAATAAATATTAGGGGACAATCTTACACAAATCGACCTAGTCCCAAACTAAGCATAGCTTGTACTATGGGTACTAGACGACGATAAACATACTTATATAGATAAATAAATAATACATACATAGAAAACATCCATAACTCAGGAACAAATATTCGTGCTCATCACACAAATAAATGCCCTTACCGGGATTCGAACCCAGGACCTCTTGCTTCGTAGGCAGGGTCACTACCAACTAGGCTAAAAAAAACTAAACTAACTATATAAAAGAAAACTTGGACTTAAAAAGTAAAATTTTTGCTTTGAAGTACTTTTTAGGGTATAGACTAGGAATAAATGCGGATTTTGAATTATGCAAGGAGCCAAAACCGAGGGCTAAAGCTATTTACGATAGTAATCGTATTAACAACGATGATCTTGGTGATGATTACACTGTCAATGATGGCATTGATGAGAAAGAAAGAATAATTATCACAATTATTACCAAAGACCAAAGACGAAGAGCGCGGGATGTATTGTGTTATATATCTTGAAGAAGATTAAATGCAGTGACTCGTATTTATGATCATGTTATACTGAATATAACATCAAATTCGTCTGTTATTCTCCAGCCGGCAAGCCCCCAAGTCGAGAGGCGGTCGTGGAGTGGTTCAGGACAAAGGAGCTGCCTCGCGGCGTCGGGCTCGATGACAACGGGAAACCTGCCGACTGGTTCCATGGTACGCATTAATTCCACAAAAATACTCTCCTTCAGTAGCTTGTGGGTATAAGTCAACGTTTCTAGATGCAATCTTCTGATTCAAACATCTGTGTGTTCACATTTTGCAGGGCCACATACTGAAGGGCCCCTGTTCTACAAGTGGTACCGCTGGATACCACCACAGTTTTTGTTCCGCTACTGTAAATTATAGACCTTGCATTAGACTAAAGAGATAGGATAGGAGAAGTACCAGTGGGCCTTCACAAATCTTTCCGCATGGCATTCAGTTATTTGGTTTCACATGAAGTGAAAACTTGATCCGTTTTTCCCTACGAGGTTGAAGTTTGAACAGAACAGAGCCGTTGTTCGGAGGTCATTTTCTGTCTAATCTTGACCTTGTGATGGGGATATTTAGATACAAATTGGTTTGAACTCAGTGCGCATCTCTCAGTGCATACATCGACGATCCCTCACAGGTCTCATCACCCGGACGGAAGCCGAGCAAGTCCTCTCGCGCTGTCTCCCGGGAAGCTTCCTGGTGCGCGTGTCGGAGCGTGTTTGGGGCTACGCGCTGTCGTACCGCGCGCCGCTGGCTCGCTGCAAGCACTACCTGGTGGAGCGCGCGGCCGGCGCCGGCTACCGGCTGCTGGGCAGCGAGCAGCAGGCGCACCACACACTAGGTAACTGCTGCCCCCTCCCTCCCGCACTGTGTGTTAGACAATAAAGCCTCTGGGTACAGACTGCTTGTGGCCTTACAAATATGCCAAGACTCCACAGTGCCTAGTCTACACTTGCAAATGATACTAGTTTTCAGTTTCCAATATATGGATCCAGTACTTCGGATCCCTTATTCATCTCAAAAATGTAAACTGTTCGTATGTGAACTTGCTCGTTTGCCTTCCTGTCTTTTACTACAGTCTTATAAAGATACTTAACCATCAATTTCTATTCCAGCTGATCTCATAAACTACCACAAAACAGTAGCCATCACGGAGAGCGGCGGCGAGCTCCTAACTTCCCCTTGTACGCCCGCGGCCCCGCCCGCCATCTTACTGTTGTAGCCGGCATTACCCCATAAGTTAAAGAGATCAATATAAGTGTTCACTATGAGGACGTTCAGGAACTGTTTATCTGTAATGTACACGCATAAACGCCACTGCTTAGCAGCGGTTTGACTGTGAAACTCAAGATTGACAATGTGCAAAAGAATATTAGGGATTCGATATTTCATTTGTAAGTGCGCCTTGACAAAATGGTCCATTGAAGCTGTTCATATAAAACCTCATTATGTATTCTTAGCTGTTGTAATTCAAAACAGTCGGAATTGAGCTTCTGGAGTGATTAAGTGAAATTATTTTCTCGCTGTATAATCAATTTTTAATAGATGTACAGGTTTCAACTCAACTGACTCCGAGATTTGCCACCAAAGTGGCTTAGAACTAGAACTAGAGTAAAAATAGGTATGCTCAAAGTATGCAATAAAATAGTCAATATAATCTACAGCCTGAACTTCAGAGCACAACTTTCATTTGCGAGATATAAACGGCTACTACTAGCTGTAAACAGTATCTGTCTACTGTAACAATATTGGCCACTTTGGAATTACCTAAGATATTCAATTCAATAGTCCTAAAATAGCCATAACATTTCCTAAAAGACAGTCTCGAATGACGTATATACTCAGGTTTGAACCGAGCATTTATAATTTCAATTATTATAAGCATTTTAAGGATCCAATCTTTTTTATGATAGCATTTGAGATGATGGTGCTAAGTCGAATAAAAGGATCTCATTCACTGGAACTCTTAATACGACTTGCTGAGTAATTTGAGCTGTCAAAATCGCTAAAGAATTTCTAAATGTATGTGTGAGATCAAAAACGCAAAGCAATAGACGGGTCATTGCGTAGACGCTGCGTTAGTGTATTTTTAGTTTCATTGAGATGTATCCTTAAAATATACCTTTGAGGTGACCTCAGACGGATAAGAAAAGACGGATGATAGCAACTAATCAAGTTGCGAAGGTTGTCGCTACGTACGATACGATTATCGACCTCATAACTTAAGGTGTTACTGAAAATAGTACTTACTGACTACCTGAAAAAGCCTTTGGTACCATTTCGTAGCCAATTTTCGTAGCTACACAATGCGAATCCGAAATTCCCTGTTTGTAGCTGGCTACGTAATGGGCCTGCGTAGTGCCGTTTGGTAACCTACTGGTAAGCTGGTGACCAACCGCGGTTACGAATAGGTAATGGAAAAGTCCCATTTTGAAGCCAGTTACGAATTGGATTTTTTTTCCCGTTTCGAAGCTGGTTACGAACTTTTAGCTACGAAACGGTACCAATGGAAAAAATGGGGAAAAATAGGCCTAATGACACCAATCAACTGACATACTTTTTATAGGCCGTCAAATATAATCCTCTAAAAGATTGTGTGCGGTAACTTCTATGTCAGCTCAATTGATTAAAGAACTAATAATTTGTTGCATTATTCGCGGTAGTTCCTTTGGCTGTTTCTTCGAATGAACTATTGCGGTATTTTTCGCACTAGTTCCTTTGTAAGAGATGAAGGAAGAACTGCGTTTATTTTTCGCTTTTTTTCTTTGTCGCTGTAGGACCTTCAGTTCTAGCAAAGGAACAAGCGAAAAAATAAACGCAGTTCTTCCTTCATCTCTTGTGAAGGAACTAGTGCGAAAAAAACGCAATAGTTCATTCAAAAGAACAGCCAAAGGAACTACCGCGAATAATCCTATTTGTTTAAAGCAGCTACAAATCTAATTTTGTTGTTAATTGAAAATTAATCTGGTTTTCAGGACTAAACTTAAGTGTTTTATTACTAGACTTGCAGTTTTATGGTGTCATCATTCCTATTATTATTTACTTTACTATTAATACAATGCAACGAAGCTGTTTTAGAGTAGACCCAACTGATGTAGTCTGTTGCTACTTTTTTTATTATCCGTCTATTCTCGTCTTTATTCCGAGTTGTATTCGACGCCATCTCGTTCTTTAGCACCGTTATCCCGCGTTAAGAACAAACCTTAGATTTAAATTAGTTATTTATTGTGATAATTACCACTTCTGATGCTTCAGTATTATTTAAATTGCTTTTATCCGGATTCTAACAAAGCCAAAGTGAAATTCAAATTAGATACGGAGTTCTCAGCTTTGATACAAGTTAAGATCTATATAAATATTTTTAACGATCTATATGCCATTATCGTTTGTAGATAGTCAATAGATCTATGATATTGTACTCTAAACTGCCAATTAGAATAAAAATATGACAATTATTTTGTTGTTTCACTTGATACATTTTTCCAACGTCAGATTATTTCCTTTTGTATAAACTAGTAAAGTAAGTAGGTATGGTGAATATTTTTTTATGGATGATTCAGGATACCTAGTATACCTAATAAAACACTAATATCTCTTTATTTTGCGCCTTTATTATTCACCAAGTAATAAAATGTAACACTATACATATTTACAAGTTCACATTCCGTTCCAACTTCAGAAATAATCTACTTACAGAAAACCCGTCAAAATATCAAATAAATTAAATAATTCTAAAATCCTTTTGGCAGTGTCTTAGAGACCTAATTTTATAGTTAAAATTTTACGAAAATACCTAAATTGAAACGAGTGAACGACACAGTCGAAAAAATGATAGCTACTCGCAAATAGATCAGAATTAAAACATTATTGCTCCATGATTGTCTTTGGTGTCATAGGCACAAAATTCAACTTGTAATATTTGAAATCGATAACTTAGAGGAAGATTGTAAGTTAAAAAACTTTGTGACTAAATAAGAGTGACAGCGTTTCATGGGCTTAAAATGACAGATAGAACTTTGAAATATTGAACATGGAATAAAATTCTAATTCTGATTTATTTACACACTAAAATATAAATATCAAAGGCAAACATAACCGGTATATTAACATTTCATTTGAAATTAAAGTCATATTAAGTTCAGTTCCACTTTTTTTGTTGGCAATTTTTATTGCCTATGCAGAACTGCGTAAGTCTGTGTCAACTCCAAGTACAATTAATTAATCTGTTTTATGATTATTTTTAGTAATAATGTACTTAATTATTTTGACGCATTCAAAGCCAGATACGCATTTACAAAACGTTTTAAAAATAATGCAGAATATTTTGGCAGATAGTTGACATGAGTTACTTAGGTACACTCTTTCAAAGCTTTTCATCGAAATGTTTTATTCAATATGCGGTAACACTTTGAACACCGATCAAGTATGGAAACATTTGTCAACCGCAGTGAAATCCTGAAACATGTTTACACAGGGTGTTCAGTCGAACGGCTCAGCCACGTAAAAGCCACTTTCACGAAATTTGCACTTCCTCAGACAGAGCACATTCTCAGATGGTACAGTTTCCCAGAAGGTACACTTTTTAAAACAGCCGTATTTTAAAGGGTCGTGTCACAAACGTGTACATTTTGTATAATGGAATGTGTATTTTTAGGGAAAAACACACATTGGGCAAGTGCACGTATCGTAAAGTGTACCGACATTTCGAGATTTTTCCTACTTGGAAAAGAAGGTTTTACAAGCCAGTCAAACTTGCCCAATCACCTGCAAAAATATTCCGTATTAATTTTACGCATAAATGCGTTTTCTTGGTTGTAGCCCAGTGCTGCTGTCATAATTTAATAGTTATTTGGACGCACGTCTGCGTTTGCGGCACTTGACAAAGTCTCGGGCCTGACAGCCGACAGAGAATGCGTTGTTCAACACAGAGTGTTCAAGTCGCTAGTATAGAATGTATATGTGGCAACTGGTTAACTAGGTGGAACATTCCTTCTGGGAAGAAAACCGGTTGTATGGGTGGAAATATAATTCCATATTCTTAAACGAGTTGGATTACTTGTTAGTCCTAGGGGAGTGTATCTTCCGCGTAGAATACTAGTTACCCGAGTGGAATTGTCCTTCCATATGTGTAACCGAACTTACTTTCTATGCAACATGTGTCTTTTCCAAATACCGCAGTAGCGTAAGCGTAGCTAATGCATCAAGCTGTGGTTTGTCGTTAGTTGTGCTTAAGGAAATTTTAGTGCACATTGTTAACTAGATTTTAAGTATAGGGTGAGTGAGGGGTAAGATCAAAAACAGTGTAAGATGAAAAACCACTCGTAGCACCCGGTGCTAAGAGTAGTTTTTCTTCTTATTTTCATCTTACCCCCACTCACCCTACGCGAAAAATATGTTCAGTTCACCCAGGATAACGAGTTATCAGTATCACGCTCAGTTGCGAATATGGAAGAACAATTCCAATCAGACAACTAATTTTCTATGCGGAAGATACATTGTTCCTGAATAACCAGTAAGTAATCCAACTCGGTTAAGACTATGAAATTAGAATTCCACCCGCACAACTGGTTTCGAGGATCAAACGTTCTACCTAGTCAACCAGTTATCAAACTTAGTTATCTGGGTGGAATAAATTGCCACTAATTCATAAACGTGACAGGGGACAAATGACGATGAATATTCGATATAGATCACAAACTAGAATATTTTTTGCAGTAGAAAAAAAAATGACGTTTGTCACCTGTCGCTTGTCGCGGTGTTGAAATAAAGCCCAGGTAGTCCGTTCGCGGAGTAAAAGAAAGTGGTTGGAATTACCCTATTACAGTACCCGGCGATAAAGAATGCACATCGGCCTTTAGCAAGAGACAATTCGCAGTTTACGACGATTTCCGAACACTGGCGACCGTCCATCAATAGCCGTATTTATTAAGTGACGTTTGATATCAAATAAATACTGCACTCCATGGACTTAATTAGTTCACGTCAAATTAATGACATGTAAAGTTTTGATATCTATAGAGGGTTGTTGCAACTACTAGAAAAAGGATAGCCAATAAAGAGATTAGAGTATATTAAAAGACACCTAGTTTTTCATAAATTTCAATTTTCAAATAATCTCAATTCCTTCCATTTCACTATCTGTGCTCTCAATTTGGTCAATATCAGCCGTATTTATAATTAGTCTATCAGTGTAATCCATCATAAAATTTAAAGTTGGGGGTTTCACTAACTCTATATTATTATATTTTCACCGGAACGCGTCCGTACCCTACGGCACCTGAACGACGACTGACAAACGTCACATAAGTAGTGTGTGACAGACAACGCTATACGAAGCCGACATTTGCCGAGTCATTTTCCAAATACCGATGTGCATTCTTTATGGCCGGGTACTGTACGCGTGTCGTACCAGAAAATGAGTCCCTGTTCATTGACACCACTACATTTACGTTAGCATTGTAACATACATAGCTACGCTAGAATGAAGGGCAGTTATTGGTTTTCAAACCAACGCAGCATGGCATGTGCTCGACAACAACCTCATACAACTTGGTCAGAAGAATACGACACAAAAGTGGAAATTAAATGAGGTAACCGCTGTTGATGAAATTGTCACGCTTTTGACGTAAAATGCTTAACATGGCAACAATTCCGTACGTAAAATTGTAGTTTCCTTTTCAAGTTAGCTATGAAGTATCTTTTTTTGTACTTATTTTTTCAACTTCATTTTTTTTTTTATTACTTTTACGGTCATCCCGTGAAATCATACATTTCGTACTAAATACAAACTGAAATATAGATGCACAGAAAAAACCCCAGAAAAAAGACCAATGCTGGGAATCGAACCCAGGTCCTCAGCATTCCGTGCCGCGTGCCATACCCCTACACCACCACTGGTCTAGAGATTAGACACGAATCTTTCCTATACATCATACATTTCAATCTGCTAAATCATCACCTTATGCAGTGACAAACGCACATCTATGTTACACCCTCATCGAGAGATTTTAACACTCCTTCGGAACTAACCGCTCACCTGGACAAGAGATGGCGCTACTGTGCAACTTTAAACAAGTTAGCTATGAAGTATCTTTTTTTGTACTTATTTTTTCAACTTCATTTTTTTTTTTATTACTTTTACGGTCATCCCGTGAAATCATACATCGTGTCTAATCTCTAGACCAGTGGTGGTGTAGGGGTATGGCACGCGGCACGGAATGCTGAGGACCTGGGTTCGATTCCCAGCATTGGTCTTTTTTCTGGGGTTTTTTCTGTGCATCTATATTTCAGTTTGTATTTAGTACGAAATGTAAGTTTCCTTTTCATCCGTTTCCTACTATTTAATATCGTACTCTAAGACCAGCTGCAGACCATTTCTGTTTTAGGTGAAGTAGGTACACGTGAAGTCACTATACAATAGAGTACTCCCTCACCACGGTCGTTGAGTGATTCTATTCTTTTTGGTAAGTAGTTGTCATTCGAAAATAATGGTACCGTATTGGCTCATCCCATTCATTTTTAACCCCCGACACAAAAAGAGGGGTGTTATAAATTTGAAGTTTGACCGCTATGTGCGCGCACGCGTGTGTGTGGACAAACCGATTAGGATGCGGTTTTCTTTATTTGAAAGCGGGTTTCTTGGCGATTGTTCTTAAACATGTTTCATTAAAATTGGTCCAGCCGTTCCAAAGCTATCAGCTCTTTTGTATGCTGCGGAAGGGACCTTAGACGCATAATGGGCATTTAATTTATGTTCAAACATACGTGTCACACAATCGCGTTGGGGGTTTTTATTTTTTTTATTTTATAATTATTCTTTTAATTCTCAATTCATCACATTCTGATTTCGTCACCCCTTCTTCATTCGTCACTATCGTTGGTAGTCTTTGTCATCTTTTGTCATATTTGTAGTTTGTCTTTTTCTTTTTCCGGCTCATTCCGGTATTCGTCATCATCTTCTTTGGGCACGTTCGATTAGCCTATCGCATTTTCAGTCTCATTCGTTATTCGTCCTATCGTCTTTGGTCCTATTTTAAGTTCGTTTTTAGGGTTCCGTAGTCAACTAGGAACCCTTATAGTTTCGCCATGTCTGTCCGTCTGTCTGTCTGTCCGCGGCTATGCTCAGAGACTGTTAGTACTAGAAGGCTGTAATTTGGCATGAATATATATATCAGTCACGCCGACAAAGTGGTTAAATAAAAAAAACTAAAAATATTTTTTTTAGGGTACCTCCCATAGACGTAAAGTGGGGGTGATTTTTATTTTCTCGACTAACCCTATTGTGTGGGGTATCGTTGGATAGGTCTTTTGAAACCATTGCGGAGTTGCTAACATGATTTTTCTATTCAGTGATCTGTTTGCGAAATATTCAACTTTAAAGTGAAAATTTTCATTAAAATCGACCGTCCCCCCCTTCTAAAATCTAAACTGTTGGGTGGAAAAATTTGAAAAAATTCAGAATGGTAGTAAATATATCAAATTTACTAGGAAAATTATAGCGGCTAAGATTGCTTGGAAATTATTTGTAGTTTAAGAGTAAATAGTAGCCTAATGTATAAAACATACCTAAACTTGGACGATTTCCGTACACATACGAAATCCTTAGAAAATATTACTTGATTTTTTCGTAATGGCTACGGAACCCTACCTTGGGCGTGTCCGACACGCTCTTGGCCGGTTTTTATTTCTTATCCGGCCTCTTTTGAAATGGATCTCATTCTTTATTGGGATGAATTAAGAACTCAACGAAAAACGAATGGGACAAGTCAAGGCGATACCGAAAATATTCTGTTATTGCTGCTACCACCGATGGTGGTGAACAGAACTGTCTGGTAGTTGAGTGTAGCGGCAGTCAAAAGAGAGTGTCAATTCTGCTACGTAGTATCTATTAGGTCGCCAGCAGCACGACAGCTGAGCTGTAGCCTAAGTTAAGTGGTGATAAAATGTACAACGTTCACGGCTCTTAAAGCCATAGGCACTGGTCCCACCGCCATCGACGTGCGAGAAGCGATTAGAGCGCACTCAGACAGAGAGCGTTCTGGAGTTCCGAGTTCCGTTTTCAGAATTCTACGTTCATTCGAATGTACTGAGTCTCTTACGATAACGCACACAGCAGGCGACTGGAACTCTCGAGCGGTCAAAACACAGAACTCTGAACGCCGAACTCGGAACTCCAGACCGCTCTCTGTCTGAGTGTGCTCTTAGATCTAGAAACGAGTTAGCGAGTAGCGAGTGTGTAGTTTTTGCCCATAGTTTTGCCGCTCGGCTATAAGCAAGTTTTTTTATTTTTATTTATTTCTAATATTAGCACATACATTACAATATATTTAAGTACGCCAAACTGTGTGTTCGAGTGCGACGGGCGGACTCGCGTTACTCGAAATACGTGTACTCAAATCCACGGTGTACAGTACGCTTAGCATAAGTTTTACCACACCAAAATACTTCTCGATCGCGTTTACGTAAAAATTTCAATTCTATGGAAACATGGACGCGCGGCCGCGGAGCGCTGTCCATGTTTCCCTAGTAATTGATTTTTTTACGTAAACGCTATCGAGAAGTATTCTGGTGAAGTAAAACGTATAAGCATACTGTAGAGTGATCGCTAGCTGGTTTCTCAGCGTGAGTTCCAACCGCCAAGCGAGCATCGCTGAGCGAGTACCGCCGAGCGAGTTTTATCTGTGATAGCTTTTATCGCTGCGATCAACTAGAAAAAGAGAGTCCTCGCCGGCAGTGTGAACAGCCAACGATCAACTATAAATATATCTCTCTTTTACCGACACGGGATCTGTATCTTTTGTTTCTTGAGCGAAAAAGCAGTCGATAGCTAATCGCTTCCTCTCTCTTGGCGGGACGCGCCTAAAATTAAATCGTATAAAGAATATTTCGATTGGGACTTTGATCACGCTGCTGTCATGCTCCTAGCGACATAATGTGAAAGCGGCCTTATGTAATGTGATTCTGGGAGCTAGCTGGCCTTTCCAACAGTTTTCTTGTATTCCACGAGTCAGTCAGTGTCAGTAGTACAGGGCCCCGAGGAAGCCCGGCCCGTGTCACATGTACGCCGGCATGTAGGGCAGGTTCGTCGTGGTGCGCGCACCAGAAGTAACGTCCGCACCGCTTCGCTGGAAAAGACAGTACCAGTATGAAGGCATACTACTATACGGGGTTATTTTTAATTCACTGACATCCTCTTAACCCTGAATTCCTATCACTCATACAATAGTACATTACTGCAGCGGCCGCGAAATAGGGGATTGCCGGCCGAGTAGTAATAGATGGCCGAGTGTTAACGAGGCCATCTAGAGATACGAGGCCGGCAATCCCTGTTCGTGGCCAAGGCTTGTATAGTGCTTTTCTCAAATAAATCCAAGGAAATGACACGAATGTTCAACTTATATATTCATATTTAATTCAAATTGTTTTTTTTTTGATTCCCGCCAAAATATTTTTTTTCCAGCAATTTATTTGTAAGCTGTTCCAGTTAATGTTTTTGACGCAAAATCTTGAGATGATTTATATTTATTAAAAAATTACGACCTTATTAATTGGTTATTTTAATAAATTGTTAACAATAAACGCCAATCCTTATTTATTTTATTAAATCTAGCCAAGTAAGATATTAAAAAGTAAATTCACAAACTAAATTTTTCTTAATTGGCAGTATGTCATTGATAGTCAATAAAAGAAAATACGACCCACTAAAACAAAAGACAATCTCTTTGCTGGCCTTGGCCAGCAATGTTTGTATGAAATTCCATTATTGTCGTCTAATTTGAAATTAGAACGAATCTTCCTCAACTGCTATACAATGGCATACTTCGTGTTCTATTGTCACGACTATAAGGACCACATTTCCTTGGATGTTTGAGAAAATATTTTTTGTTTTACGACTTTTTAAAATGAATCACTTTATTTCCCATACAAATACACAGAGTATCTTTAAAAATAAGAGGTAATCTCAAATTTTCAAAACGTTATTAGACCAAAAATATTAGGTTATGACAAAAGCCGTAAAACAAAAAAACATTTTGTTTAAGTGGTAGGAGTTTAGGGTTAAAAGGATGCTAGTGAATTACAAATAACCCTGTAGAGCAAATGCTAACTACAATGGATTGAACAAAAGTAATGTCATATTGACATTTTGTAGTAAAATGACTGATGCGTGTCATTTTCATATTTGTGTGAAGTGTATTCAAATAGGTAACACATAGATACTTTCATTCGTTCATTCGATCCATTCGTGCCAGCTCTTGTGAATCGACCTGTAGTGGGTTTACGGTGTGCTCGTATTAGGGTGTTTTTCCACCAGAGATGTGCTATGCTACTTTGCTATGGATGCGCTTGATATCGACCAATCATATTAATTGGCCTACATAGCATAGCACTGGTGGAAACGTGTTCACCCATGTTTTTGTATGGAAAAATGCGTGCTCTGGATGCGTGCTGTGGTTACATGCCATTTAAATGACGATTGGAACTACATATGTTTTTCCAATTTTGGAGTGGCTAGTATCGCCTGTTGTTTGCAGCAATGCATGTGTAGTAATAGTAATGTGTGTAATGTGATTGTGAGCAAGAAGGTTCGGTTAAGAGCCATAGGCAATGGTATTTAAAAAAATATATAGTGTCACTCTCCAGCCTTAAGGCCAGTAATTAAACCAGCAAGTAAATTGTGCAAGTTACATTACATTGCCGCATTTGATTGTCCACTTCAAACTAGATCGCTTTACGACCTCGCAATGTGCAACCTAGCAGGCCTAAACTGCACTATGTCTAAACTAAGGTAGAGGGAAACTTACCAAGGAATCCCAGTGCTCGCAGGACTTGTTGGCGGTGACGGGCTGCGCGTGCGGCTTCTTTGCCTTCTTCACGGGGCTGTTGCTAGCTGGAAATTAAAAAAAATATTATTCAAAATGTTGTAACAATAAATAATTTTCCATTACATTACGTTACGTTACATTACATTAAATTACGTTACATTACGTTACGTTACATTACATTACATTGCATTACATTACGTTACGTTACATTACATTACATTCCGTTCCATTCCATTACATTCTTTCTATTCTAATGAAGACTTATTACAACCTAGCCACGACTAAACGCGTAATCGTGCCCGCGCGATTTAGTTGGGTAGAGCTCTGAAGCGTTTCAACCGCCGTATCCCGCGTGTTACGAAAATCTAAGGATTAATGTCCATGAACTAAAACCAATTTCAATTCTGCGACAACACGCCACTCCACGCGTGGTGGTAGTCCTTGATATTTTTACTTGACGGACGCATTAACCTTTTCAACGCCGCGCCTCGACAAAACGTAAACCTGCTTTGAATCTTATGTCATTGTGTCAAGATCACTTTGACACTGTACTTTGTGACACCTATATGTGTCGTTGGCGTTGAAAAGGTTAATATATAGATTTTCATAACATACGGGATACGGCGGTTGGAACTTTCAGAATCCTACCCACTAGATTATTTATACACTAGATAGAGTGTCAGTAGCAAATATTGCGATACAAAACGTCCAAAAATCCATTTGACAGCTTCATATTACGATCGCGTTACGTCATTCAAACTGAAGGGAGGCAAATGACATATAAGCCAACTGTAGGCTTATATTTTTCGGGACGTTTTCATGCCGCCTAAGCTCTATCTAGTGTATAAATTTTAATAATCTAAGCCTACCCAGTAACACATACCTCCCGGGACATAGGGCAGGGAGAAGTCCGGCGTGCTTTTCCCCGCCTTCTTAGCGGCCGCGCGCCCTCGAAGCAGTTCCTCGTCCATCACTAGCTTATGGTTCACTCTGTTAACAATAACATCCAAATTATCATGTAATATAAGAGACTGTACAGATGTGCAAGTAGCGGAAAGTTTCAAAAAAGTTGGAAAAGTTCTCGGAAATTTCTGGATTAAATTTAAGAAACGGAAAGTTTTAATCCCCATACAAAATCATGAGAAGTTTCCGAAATTTTCCTATATGAAAAATTCGGCAATTTTGGAAAGTTTTCTTTGGCACATCAGTAAGAGACTGCACGTCTGTGTGGCATAATTCACTGTTTCACGTTGCTTATAGTATGCTTGTATGTTGTTTAAACAAGTTCGTCGATTTTTTTTTAACTTTGTACTTAATTGTTCTTAGGTCTACGGATGTTTCAAAAAAGTTACCGTACTTATCACAAGAAAATGAATTTTCCGTGAAGCTTTTTCTCGAGCTAAAATAACCAAGCATAAGTATAATCCATTATCATGCAACGCTGAGACATGAAACTTAAACCAACAATCAGTAATGAATAGTAATGGATGATGTACAGTTTAATCACGTGTACCTAAATTTCAATTGTACTATTTTTTTTTAGAAACCTTTACCAAGTATTCAATTTTTGTTTTAGTGCCGGCAGACGTGCCCGGTCTTTACGGTCCCAGGCACTGCGCTGAGGCCGATAGTTACAAAAGCGCATTTAAAATTTACTTACAGTGGCCAGAGGTCCAGTACCTTTCCTGACCTCGTTAGAATGTATAATATTTTTTCACTTCCCGCATACGAAAGATTGATGCAGTTAATGGCACGCGTGCCATTCGTTCGCCATCTCTGCCCTAGGACTAAATGTAAACCGACTTAAGGGCCTACCGTGTTTTTGGCGCATTTATTGCATTCATTTAATCTCGTGCTGTATCATTACAAGTAAAGCTTGAAAGTCTTGAAATTCATGTGTAAGATATTTGAGGATTCACTCTAATGACTAGTGTTTATCGAAACACGATTACTTACAGTTCGCTCTATAGGAAAAAATCCAAAGTCTTCTCTAAAAAATAAAATAAATTCGTAGTACGACGCTAATACTGCACGGCAGGTCATGACTTTTCGAATGTTAATAAAACAAGATGCTTTCTAGGGCGTAGTGATGCTGCATTCTTATAATATGTATTTGTTTTAGTAATAAGATGAAAGTACCCAAACACACGCGCATTCCAACCAACCTATCTTGAGCCATCGTGCCTCCCCCACGCCCGAAATCGACCACCCAAAATAGATAAGCGCGAAAAGCTCGGCAGGCCCTTAGCGAAATTCTGATGCGGTACTCACTTCTTGATGTATGGCGTGCGCGGGTAGGAGTTGACAGGCACGGTGAAGGTCTGAAAGGTGTCGTTGACGGCGCGCGCGAGCGAGCGCGGCGGCTCCGGCTTCGCGGCCGGCAGCGCGTGCGCAGCGCCCTGGAAACAGAGAGCACAGGTAAAGTTAGGGCAGCTACTCCAAAATTCAAAAATACAACCTAGGTCAAGGCTAACTCTAGCCTACTGAGACTGTTAGAGGCTGTTACTGAGCGAGGTACACCTTTGGCCTCATCTTCACTTTTTATAAAATAAAAAATAAAATAAATAAATATTAGGGGACAATCTTACACAAATCGACCTAGTCCCAAACTAAGCAAAGCTTGTACTATGGGTACTAGACGACGATAAACATACTTATATAGATAAATAAATACTTAAATACATAGAAAACATCCATAACTCAGGGACAAATATTCGTGCTCATCACACAAATAAATGCCCTTACCGGGATTCGAACCCAGGACCTCTTGCTTCGTAGGCAGGGTCACTACCAACTAGGCTAAGGCGGTCGTTCATCAGGTGAGATAGTGGTCAATCACGGGTCAGTTTATAAACTGAATCGTACCATCTCGCCCACTCTTTTTAAGACCATTAGCGTGACCGGGACTTGGAATTTTAAACTTTTAAGGACTTATTGTCTAATTCGACTTGGAACCACAATCGTTTCCACCTCTTTTTTTCTGTCAAACGGCTTAGGATTACGATAGGAAGATATCGTGAATGCGATCGTGTATGCTCACGCATTAAGTGGCTCACATCTATCGACGCCGAATCAGTTTAAGAGGGTTTATACCTGCTGAGCTGGCAACGTTGCATTTTTGTTAGTTTTTCTCGATTATTCCATAAAAATTGAATGAAAATTAAAAATGTTTTGTATATAAATTGTTCTAATATATAAGTTAATGTGTCTACCGCAATAATAATTCGTGATAGACTTTTATTTTCTTTAAAAATGAACAAATTATTACCTAACGGTTTTTAAAGAAAATAAAAGTCTTATCACGAATTATTATTGCAGTAGACACAATAACTTATATATTAGGACAATTTGTATACAAAAAATTTTTAATTTTCATTCAATTTTTATGCAATAATCGAGAAAAACTAACAAAAATGCAACGTTGCCAGCTCAGCAGGTATAAACCCTCTTAAGCCAATCGAAAAAGACGTCGATCGGCTCGGCTGAAATCGGCCCGCGGAGCCGAGCCCATCAACGTCATCTTCCCTTTTACTGTGTGGACTTCAAGCCGTTTTTGATCGGCTTAACCAGTTTTCGCGTCGATAGATGAGGCGAGACCCTAACCCAATCATCCTCTGAAACGCTTCAAATATTTTACCTACTCTTATTGGTTCAAATCAATTGTATTAAGTATTTAGCAAAATTCGGCAAACGTAGCGTGGGACGTCCTCAGACTCGGTGCAGCGAGTGGCTGGCAAAAGTGCTGGATGAGAGTGGCCGAGGATCGTGCTCAGTGGCGTGCCATGGGAGAGGCCTATCTCCAGCAGTGGACGAACATAGGCTGATGATGATGATGATGATTTGGCAAAATTAGAAATTTAACTCTTTATAAGGCCCCATTTACTGGAGCATACTACCACATAATCAAAAGCAGCTATCGAATATATCTACCTGACAAAGGATATTTTTAAAGGTAGGTAGGTAGTAGTATTTTTAATAATTACAATGGATATTTTAACTTATTACTAAAACAATAAGGTTGAATATTAAAGTTAATACATGTGGAGTGGACGTTAAATCGCCTCTACCTTATTAAACTTTCGTTTGCCGAAAGTAAAAAAAAAGTCATGCATTCTAGTCTCAACAGTTTCATATAAATCCAATGATACAGATGTTTAAAAAAATACAAAAAGAAAGCCATAAATTGGGTACGGATCCGGTACAAGGCATCCGAAGGGTTAAGGGTTAAACAAAGAGCCGTTATACCTCAGTGGCGTCCTGCGCCGTGGTCTGCGTGGCCGGCTGCGGCAGCTTCTTGTCCGGCGGCTCCGCCTGGCTGTCCGACGGCGGGCAACACTGGTCTGCACACAACGACGTACAAAATACATGTCATAATCTATCTAATGCTCTTAAACGAGCAATTCTTGTATATTTTCTTCTATTTAATACTGTAATATAGGAAATTCCTTTATGTTCACCCTTAACCCTTTTCCAGGCCCCGTCTATTTAGGTACCTACGCTACAGCAAAATTAATCACTGTGTTGTGTTGATTACCTATGCAGGATTAATTTAAAAGTGAAGCATACATTAAACAAATTCAATTAATTTTCAACCATTATTGTAAAGGGGCAAGGTCATTTTGTACATTTATGTGGTCGCTATATGTACTATGCCTGGAAAAGGGTTAACCTCGTAAGTCCTAGCATACTTTATAAAAAACAAAATGTATAGTAATTTTGTATAAAACGTCGTTTTTTTTTTCTTCGCATTCAAAGTGAAATGTAGACTGCTTAACGCGAGACTAAACAACCATAATGACAACTGTAACTAATATAGACATCTCGCTCGTGTCATCATGGCTTGTTTTAGTCCCTTGTTGAACAATCTACTGTAAAAGACGCTTAAATAAGTTCCAACATTACAAAAAACGTATGACTTATCTAGGTCATAATTCTACATCGTTTAGAAAAGGCCGGAACTCAGGAGATTACGAAAGCTAATTTGTATTTTTTAATTAAGTTGGTACCATTGCATTGTATTGTTGTTGGCATTGGGTATCTTATACTAGCTAACATGGCAAACGTTGTTTTGTCATATAAATCTCAGATCTACCAAATATAGACAAACAATCTCAAAAAAATCGGCCAAGCCGTTTCGAAGGAATTTGATGACAAATACTGTGACATGAAATTTTTCGAAGACTAATTATTATTGCTCGCGTCTCCGTCTGCGAAGAAAGAAAGAAAGAAAGAAGACTCAAATTATCTATTTACCAAGTTTCATCAAAATCGGTTCAGCGGTTTAAGCGTGTAGAAGTAATAGACAGACACACTTTCGCATTTTTAATATTAGTATGGATTAGTAGGACGTTGAGAACTAACTTGGCGTGTAGTTGTAATCCAGTAGGGATTCGCCAGCGACGCTGTCGGTACGTGACCTACTGTGGTCCTGAAACCAATTACAATCAAATTAACTTCTAAGCTTTGAAACCTCGTCATCACTTACAGCAGTCCAGCAAATTAGTTTAATCACTGTACCTTCCTGCTCAGTATGTAAACAGGATATTTTTCTAATCCGGATGCAAGTCTGGTTGTTTCTTAGCGCCCCATATGTGAGTACAGCCCTGTGTGTTGAGGTAGTGGTACAGCCCTAGGCAGCTGGCACATCACTAGAGAGTGGTCGGCCATCTTGCCTAGTCACTTCAGATTAGATTAAGATTCATGAACATTGTAATTCATTGTATAGAACTTGTAAAATTAAAGAAATATAAATAAACCATCATAATTAAAGTAATCTAATTATTAAACATCACAAACATGGTGTCAGGTGTCTAAAAATAAAATAAAAATGCCTGACTCAAAAGTGAATCAGTCGGACAAAATTGAACAGTGTTTTCGCCCAGTAGAAGAACTGACTTTAAAAAACGATAATAATGCAGAAGCATGGCGAAAATGGTTGCAACGCTTTAAATTATTCTTAATAGCTTCTAATTACGAAGAAGCGTCAGATCGTCGCAAGATCGCGGTGCTGTTACATTCAATCGGAGAAAAAGGTATCGAAATTTATAACTCCTTTAACCTTAATGACGATACAAAATACGAAGATTTACTGAAACAATTTAACGAGTATTTTCTTCCCAAAAAGAATATAACACTCGTGAGACATAAGTTCTTTACAAGGACACAAGGTCCGAGTGAGTCATTTGACGAATTCCTGACCGATATTCAAAACAAAAGCCTGGACTGCGACTTTAAGGAAATGAGGGAAGAATTGGTTAGAGACATTTTAATTGCTGGCATCAACAACAACAATGTTAAAGAGCGTCTCCTCAGGGAGGATGACCTTGATTTATCAAGAACAATTAAACTATGCAAAGCGGCGGAACTCTCACATGTACAAATGAAAGAAATGAATTCAGAGCCTAACAACAGCAACATATTAAATATTAATTACAATAGAAAATCGACTAGAACTAAAAATTACCCAGTCAAAGACCGAAGCTGCTACACGTGCGGGTCAAGATGGGATCCTTCACATAACTGCCCAGCGAAAGGTATGACATGTACAGTGTGTAAGAAATTGAACCACTTTGCGCGGGTATGCAGGTTTAAAACAAGACAGCTTGCTCAAGTGGACAAGGACTCTCAGGATACTGACACTAATGAGGAATTCTTCATTGGTTCCATTACAGGTAAAAATTGTTCAGAATGGTTAGAAAAAATATATATTAACAATCAAGAAATAAAGATGAAACTAGAGACACTGGTGCACAAGTGAATTGCATGTCACTAAACACATTTAAGAGTTTAAAATTAGATACTAAATTCATAGAAAAAAGCAAAATAAAATTGACTACTGTAGATGACAAAAGAATATTTGTTTATGGCATCTGTACAATCAAATGTTAGCTTGGCAATGGCAAAACAGATAATATTCAATTTGTCATCATCAAATCAAAAAGTGCGCCCATCTTGGGTTTGAAATCTTGTGTGAATCTCGGACTAATATTAAGAAATTACAGTGCCAAAGTATGTTGTCTTGTAAATAAAAATATTAATAACATTCTCCATGATTATAAGGAATCATTTGATGGGATCGGATGTTTTTCAAAACCTTATTCTATAAAATTACAGGTTAATGCACAACCCAGAGCTGATCCTCCACGCCGGGTTCCTATAGCCTTACGAGAACCTCTAGAGAAAGAACTACAGAATATGGTTTATCAAGGAATAATAGAAAAAGTACAGGAGCCAGCGGAGTGGATCAACTCAATGGTAATAGTAAAAAGAAAAAATAATAAATTAAGAATATGTATAGATCCTAGATATCTCAACAAGTTTATTTTAAGACAACATACACAATTACCCACTATTGATGATATTGTTGATAATCTTTCCAATGCTAAATATTTTTCAAAATTAGATTGTAACAGTGGTGTCTGGTCTGTTCAATTGGATTCACAGAGTTCTAAGCTATGTACTTTTTCCACACCTTACGGAAATTACCGATATATAAGGCTGCCATTCGGGCTATGTATTTCAACTGAAGCATTTCAAGAAAGAATGGAAGAGACTTTTAAAGATATCTCAGGCGTTAAATTCTATGTTGATGATCTGATTATATATGCAAAAACTGAAGAGGAACATCACAATATTTTACTAAAAGTTTTGAAAAGAGCAAAAGATTGCAATGTTAAATTCAATAGAAATAAATCTGAAATCTTTAAAACTGAACTTAAATTTCTTGGAATGATAGTATGTAGTATGGGTATCAAACCAGATCCTGAAAAAATAGAGCCATTAGTGAAATTAAAACCATTAAAGATAAGAAAGAATTGGAAAGATTCCTTGGCATGACCAATTACCTCTCAAAATTTATTAAAAATTATTCAAGTTTAACAGCACCAATTAGGGAGTTACTTAAAAAAGATTGCATATTTCAGTGGGATTTAGTACATGAAAAAACATTTAATGATTTAAAATTTGCTTTAACTAGCAGTCCGGTCCTTAAAATTTACGATGTGAATAAAGATGTTGTGATGTCCGTAGACTGTAGTTGTGAAGGTGTAGGAGCATGCTTACTACAGGAAGGTAAACCTGTTGCATATGCTTCTAAAGCTCTTTCTGATTGTCAAAAAGAATATGATCAAGTTGAACGCGAAATGTTTGCTATTGTCTTTGGATGTAACAAATTTCATAAATATATAATAGGCAAAAAGTTTACAGTAGAATCTGACCATTCAGCTCTGGAAACATTATTTAAAAAACCACTGTGTAAAGTGCCCTCTCGTATTCAGCGAATGATGCTCAAGGTTCAAGGTCATGATCTGATTGTTAAATATGTCCCTGGAAACAAAATGTATATCTCTGATTTTCTAAGCAGATCTTATCTACCGTCACTTTTTCCTGAGTATGATAAAAAATTTGACCAAGAATTAAATACAGAAATAATAGGACATGTAGCAGCAACCATAGATTATTTACCAGTATCAAAAATAAACAAGAATTAATTAAAATTAAATGTAATGAAGACCCTGTGATGACTCAATTAAAATATTATATTCATAATGGATGGCCTGAAACCAAACAAAAAATTAATGACATTGTAAGCCCGTTTTGGAATATTAGGCATGATTTGAGTGTCATCGACGATCTAATATTTAAAAATAATGTATTACTTATTCCAAAGTCCTTACAAAAAATGATGTTATCTATTCTTCATGAAGGTCATTTTGGTTATAACACTTGTTGGAGAAGGGCAAAGACAGTTATGTTCTGGCCAGGCATCCAATCTCAAATCAAAGAACTGTGCTATGGTTGTCAAGTATGTGCTACATTTCGCCCAAATAATTGTAAAGAAGAAATTATATTCCATGATATTCCAAAACTTCCTTGGATAAAGTTAGGTACTGATGTATTTGAATTCAATAAGTGTCATTACATCCTAGTGGTTGATTATTATAGCAAATACATAGAGATTGAAAAACTGGAAAATTTGACATCCAGTTGTATCATAAAACATTTAAAATCCATTATGGCCCGACATGGACTTCCTCTTGAGCTTATTTCTGATAATGCTTCATATTACAGTAGTGAAGAATTCAAAAGATTTTCAATTGAATATGGATTCAAACATCATACTTCTTCACCTAATTATCCTAAAGCTAATGGACTTGCAGAATCCAGTGTAAAAATAATTAAAAGTATTTTAAAAAAATGTTATTACGAAAAAAGTGATCCCTACTTGGCTCTTTTAAATTTAAGAAATTCTCCCAAGGAAGGAAGTCCATCGCCATCCAATCTTTTATTTAACAGAAATATGAATAATAAATGTCCAGTATCCTCGCTTTATCTTCAACCTAAAATATATAAAAGAAATATAGAAATGGATAATTTTAGACAAGAAAAGATAAGTGAATATTACAATAATACAGCAAAAAATTTGGAAGAATTAAAACCAGAACAAGACATTATGTTTAAAAAGAATGTTGAAGATAAAAAGTGGACACCAGGAAAAATAATCTGTAAGACTGACTATCCGCGTTCTTATGAAATCAGAGCAGAAGGAAAAATATATCGTAGAAACAGACAACATATAAATTCTATGTACAACAACAAGAATAATTCTGATAATATGTCTGATAATTGCGAAAATTATAATGACTATAAATATGAAACTGATACAGATGAGGTTGTTAACACAAATTGTAATAGTGATCAACCTGATTCATATCAGCAATTACCTTCCACTCTGCAAAACCAAAATTCAGAATCTGATTTCATAAGAAGCATGAATAATTATGTTACTCGTTCTGGAAGAACAATAAGAAACCCTTTAAAGCTTGAAGAATAACTTGTTATGTTTTCATTTCGAAACAAGAGGAATGTTGAGGTAGTGGTACAGCCCTAGGCAGCTGGCACATCACTAGAGAGTGGTCGGCCATCTTGCCTAGTCACTTCAGCTTAGATTAAGATTCATGAACATTGTAATTCATTGTATAGAACTTGTAAAATTAAAGAAATATAAATAAACCATCATAATTAAAGTAATCTAATTATTAAACATCACAAACACTGTGGACCTAAGTTGCTGCGAACCTTATATGGGGCACGGGACTGTGAAAGTGTTAAGCCGATCAAAAAAGGTTTAAGCCGGGTTGTCAGTAAAATACTAGTAAAATGTGATGTGACGGATTCAAGGCCCGCACGGTACTGGTATTATTTGAAAGATTTTACACGCGACGCGAAAACCTCGCTTTATGTATGTATGTATGTATGTAAACTCTTTATTGTACAAAATAAGGAAAAAAAATATATATATATTATAGACAACCGTTGAAATGCATATACAAAGGCGAACTTATCCCTTTAAGGGATCTCTACCAGTCAACCTTTGAGTGGATGAAAGGAGCATTTAGTAAGGGACCGACAAAGAGTAAGTAAAAATAAAACAGTCGGACAAAGCATAAGGCTACAATACAACTTTTAGTAAATACAATACATAAACTCATAATATAAAGAAACCTATTAAAAATATACTACCATATATTTTTCGCTCTTACTAGGGGCGTTCAATAAAAAGTGAGAATGAGTATGTTATAAACAACTTTTACTAAATGTAATTTTATTTTTCGACATAGTCACCTTTTAGCATAATACACTTATTAAATCTTTTTTCTAAAGTTAAAATTTCATTTTTAAAAAAGGTCTCATCTTGAGTACTTAAAAAATCTTGTACTGCAGCGACTACCGCGTCGTCGTCTTCAAATTTCTGGCCTCTCGGGTATTGTTTCAATCTCGGAAATAGGTAGAAATCACTGGGAGCGAGATCTGGTGAATACAGAGGATGCTTAAGGATATTGAACCCAGCATCACGAATTGCAGCCATTGCAATGATGGACTTGTGTGCCGGGGCATTGTCCTGGTGGAACAGCACAACTTTCGAGAGTTTACCTCGCCGTTTTTCGCGGATCTCATTGCGCAATGTTGCTATTTGTTTGGCGTATAAAGTGCCCGTAATAGTGGCTCCATGTTTGAGATACTCAATCATTAATACCCCTTTACCATCCCAAAAAACAGAGCCCATGACCTTACCGGCAGATGGGCCCACCTTGAATTTCTTCGGAGTTGGAGATGATGGCCTTTTCCATGTCATAGACTGCAGTTTCGTTTCAGGGTCGTAATGATGGAGCCATGTTTCGTCCATTGTTATAAATCGCGCCAAAAAAAGTTCCCGGTCTTGCTGTATCAGGTCCAAAGCTTCTTGACAAATCTCTAGTCTAGTTTGTTTTTGCGTGTCAGTAAGCATTCTTGGTACCCAACGCGCAGATACCTTTTTCATACCCAAGCGTTCATGTAAAATATTATACACGCTCCCCGTTGAAATCTTTACATTTTCAGCAATAAAACGAACCGTGACACGACGATCCGCCAAAACTGAGTTTTCAACTTTTTTCACAATTTCTTCAGTTATTGCTGTAGTTACGTCCGGAGCGGGGGTCGTCCATGGTCGATGTTCTTCCATGTCTAAATTCGGCGCACCAACGTGCGACTGTCGAATACGGAGGAGCATTAGACCCTAAAGTGTCCCGCAAATCTAAATTGACTTAGTCCGTAGAAAAATTTTTCAAACACAAGTATTTGATAACGGCGCGCAGTTAAATTTTCTCCATTTTCGCTAACGTACTCAATAGCATTGCAAAGTAATTACCGTATTTTTTTTTAAACAAAAAACAGTTAGTTTTTTTTTTCATAGCAATCAGCTAGATAGATTAGTTTACCGGCCAGTATTTAATTTCCTAATATTGAATGAGTTTGCATCTCATTCTCACTTTATATTGAACGCCCCTCGTATTATTATGTCTACATAATAAGAGCGAAAAAGACGTCGTCGACCGCCGAACAGAGCAGAGCTGAGTCGGTTGACGTCTTTTTTGCGGTGGTGTAATGAATGAACAACATTTGATATAATTCGATTTAGACGAGAAGTAAACTTTCTACAATTGTTTTATAAAATAAACCCAACCTAAACTAGCTAATGCGTACAGTTACATCAAATGTTTTTGTGTCTATCAAGCCCGACTCCTTTCTTGCGTTAATTATGTGGACAATTAGCTTTTTTTTGAAGGGAAAACTTCTTTAGCGGCGTTGTGCACTTTTTGGGATAGGTAAAAAATTTTAAACTCACGTCAGGACACGTCATGACCCTGATCGAAAACACGTAAGAAGGGGGGGGGGGGGGTTCGTAAGACGGCACAACGTTAATATTCAAGTTTTCACTTCTGCCGGCACTCCCGGAGTGCAACCCTTTGTTTTTTTTTGATCGGCTTAAGTCGATTCCGCATCAGTAGAATAGGATCGATTACGACCATGCACGTTCTTTGCACGTTCATTGCGTGTGCTGCCACTGCCACTGTTTACTAACCGGTATAATGTTGAGTGTCCATTGCTGCCGCGGCTTGCCGGTAACGCGCGCCGTGCTCTGTTGCGACGGCGACTGAAACAAGTTTAGAACAACAGAAAATCAAGAAACAGTTACGTAACTGTACGTACAATAGAGGACATAAATACAGCCATCGCGTCAAACATACATATTTAATTAAATACCTTATGATAGGTGTATGTACAGATATTTTTGACGTTTTGGTAAAGTAGGTACATTATATTAATGGTTCCTTGACTGTAAACGTTGCGCTTTAAAATGAATACAGATGGATGGTCTTATTATCAGAGGCCGTAAAATGTACAATTTAAGATTTAAAGGCTTCCCTTTCGTAAAATAAAAACATTCTCTCTCTTGCTAGACAAATACATATTTATAAATATCGTTATTCTGTTACATAGTACACTGTTAGTAAAGACCACTACGTTCACGATATTTATAGAGAAATTTTCATCTTGCACAAGAAGTGGCCCTATTTGAGAACTTAAGGTAAGGTAATATATTTTGTTACTTACCTCGATTTCTTTTCCAAGTTTCTTCCTCAATTCTGCGCTAAATGTATCTACAAAACCGTCAGTCAGGAAATATCTGCAATTAAAAGAAATAAAATATTTATCAAATACGAAAATAGAGTTAAACCTAGTAGGATGCCATGTCAGTCAATCTAACATAGAATAATTATTTAACAAAAGGGATACAAGTCACAATACTTTTCAAATTTACCATGAAGGAAACCTTCGTGAGGAGATTTGCACACATCTGAGAAAAAAATTAATGATATGTAAGTATGAACTTCTCAATCCGCACCGCACCGGACTTGCGTGGAAACCACGGTCCAAGCCTTCGCATTCCGAGGAGGTCTGAGCCCTGCAGTGCGATGTATGTATATCTGATGAGATGATGATAATGATAATAATGATGATGATGATGATGATGATACTAAGTCAATAATGGTATAACAGATAGTCTCGTCCGTGGTTCAGTCCTCGAATACGCAGTCAGCACCACCCTGGTGCAACCGGCAACCGTACTGCCCTAATGAGAATAGCTCGCCAATGTCTCTGTGAGGATACTCACTTGTGCCTCAGCAGCACGCCAGCCGACGGTCTGACCCTTGGCTCAGTCACCAGGCAGGCGGCCAGTAGATCTATGGTGAGCCTCTGTCCAGACAGCGCACCGCCGGACAGCCGCGACACCACCTGGTGTCGAGGGGCTAACGTCACTCACTTGTACCCTAGCACCGTTCCAGCCGCCAGCCGCCAGCCGCTAGCGTCGCACTGCCGGACAGCCGCGACGCCACCTGGTGCCAAGGGACTAAGATGGTGTCGAGGGGCTAAGGTTACTCACTTGTGCCTCAGCAGCGCGCCAGCCGACGGTCTAGCCCTTGGTTCAGTCCTCAGGCAAGCGGCCAGCAGGTCTTTGGCGAGTCCCTGACCAGGCAGCGTGCCGCGCGGGCCCGCCGCCAGCGCCGCGCCGCCTGACAGCCGCGACACCACCTGCTGGTGCCGAGGGGCTAACTTTCCTGGAAGATCATCACGAATCGTCTTTATCTTTAAATATAATGAGACAAGAAAAATAATGATCGAAATCGGAGATCCCTGCAAAAGGTTTATGCTTGGTCAAACATCAAAACAACATGTAAGTTTTCTTGTGTTAAAGTCCAGATTAACTCTTTAATCACTCACTCACTTTAAAATATGTAGCAGGAATAATTATCAATTATTCTAAATTCCTACGCAAATAGGTATTCTTTCCAGAGAAGCGAAACCGCGAGCGTAAGCTAGTCCATTAAAGACCGCTTTTATATTTCGTATTTCTTTGCGAGCTACATACTAGTATGTGTATTTTCACGGTGTTTTTGGTCTTACAGTATAGTCACTGACAACAGTACCCACGAAGAGTTTTTGTGATCAGCACGAGCTGGTCAATATCGGAGACGTCAGGAGCTGTGGGTCTCCCATCAGCATCTCAGAGAACAGTATAGTCAATAACAACTGGTTTAGCAGCTCTTACCATCAGTCTTCGTGATCAGCGTAAGCCGGTCGATGTCGGAGTCTCCAGGATCAGTGGGTCACCCGTCAGCTCAAAGAGCAGTATAGTCAATAACATTCAACAATAGTCTTCTTGATCAGCGAAATCCGGTTGAACTTGGAGTCACCAGGAACAGTGGGTCACCCGTCAGCATCTCAGAGAGTAGTATCACACTAACAAACTGTTGGTTAGAGATCAGTAGCACTCACCAACAGTCTTGATGATGAGCGCGAGCTGATCGATGTCGGAGTCACCAGGGAACAACGGGTCGCCCGTTAGCATTTCCGAAAACAAGCAGCCGATCGCCCAGATGTCCACTTCGGGACCGTATCTATAACAACATGAATATCTCGATTTAAAGAATTTTCAATCAAAAGTAACAGTTTATGTTCAACTATCATCAATAGGGATGTTTCCTAGGTAAAAAAATAATAATTCTTATTAGTCCGTATTTTACATTATCAAAAAATATTAGACACGTAATTTTTCTTTTGACAATTAAACAAAAAATGACGAAGATATGGCGCGTTGAAGTTCCGCGTGACGAGGCGTGACGTCACTTATTCCTAAAACGCTCATACAAAGTGTAGGAACAAGTGACGTCATGCGAAACTTCAACGCGCCATATCTTCGTAATTTTTTGTTTAATTGACAAAATAAAAAATACGTGTCCAATATTTTTTGATAATCTAAAAGACTGACTAGTTAGGAAAGTAGCCTATTGCTGAGACATCAGGGTATCCATAACGTGGTTAAGCGATCCTTGTCCGCGGATTCAACGCTACGGTGCCATGACTGATTGCTGATTACCTGTGCTCAGCCACGAGCAGTTCCGGTGCCCGGTACCAGCGTGTGGCCACGTATTCGGTGTAGGGCTCCCCGGGCGCCGCCAACGCCCTCGCAAACCCCAGGTCGCACAACTTTACAATGCCTGCATTGGAGACCAACACGTTTTCCGGCTTCACGTCTCGGTGGATAATCTGGAAATAACACTGTCGATCATCTCTACAGTTTAAGGGTCTTACACAGCTAAGGAACAAAAGTAATCTTTCCTGTGGACCCAGCCAGCAAACTTATAATAAATCAAATGGAACGAAAGTTGGCCAAGCGTTCCACACGCTGATTTAGACTTGAATATAAAATATTGGTTACATACCCTTAACTTTTGCCATGTCCACAGGAAAGACGCCAACAAAAAAAATCTTAAAAAATGCGAAGTTCATCAAAAGAAAATTTGTTCTCATAAAGATGTAGTCTCTTCTGTACCACCAACCACATAGGCCTGACCAATTCGAAGCTTTCTGAAGGTACTTGTTGTTACACCACTTTTTGAGCCTTATTGATACACCACTGTTGACTAAATCAAGAAGCGCGTGAAGATTTGGGCGTGAAGAGAAGAGTTTTCGAAAAAGCAGCATATTAACGGCTCATTATATGCAGACGGAGGATAACTGATGGTTACGAAATCTATCAGAGATATACTAGAGATATACAAAAGGATCATAGTAACTGTTGGATATGCATACAGAGTTTTGGTGGCAGAAGTCGATCCCCTTCAGCAGCTGAAAGAGATGCTTCTTAGCCGTCGGTTCGCCGAGTCCTCCCGGCGAAGCTTCCAGCTCGTCCAGTAGTGTGTGATCCAGGTACTCGAAGACAAGATAGAACCGCCGCTTTCGACGGAACACCTCGATCATGTTCACCAGATGCTCGTGTCTGAGTTTCTGTCGAGAACAGGTAAACTTTTTATTTGTATGTCACATGCACGTTAGTGGCACAGCTAATTCTACACGAATTTATTGCGGTTTGTATCATTTTGAGCTCCACAACCCTTCATAAACTGGGCCACTAAATGAATTTTTGTTTCTTACAATCATATTAATCCGTAGAAAGAAGCACCTGAGTGACTGATTGATTGAATTGCAATGAGATAATTTTGCATAGATATTCTTAATATTGCATTCCTAGATCAAACATATATATATTAATATAGGTACCGTTTTAATTTAGACCTTCCAGGAATTGACTGAAATCTGAATTAAAATAGTAAATTATTTTGAGATCATGCTGTTTTGATCTGGGAGTGCGATTATAATAAAGGCGACTAAGGGACCTGAAGTGAAAAGAAAGAAAGAAAGAAAGAAAAACATTTATTCGTGACAACAATAGCATAAAGGCATAAAGATTACAAAATAAAGAAACTAGGTATCACGAAACGGACCCACCTCAGCATAATGCCGGCTCGAGAGCCAGCGCTGGTCTTCCGGTGGGACCGTGAGGCCGTCATTTGCTCGCTGCACACACGATCGGACCGTGTCTAATTGTGAACGCAACCATATGATCGTGCAGCTGTACCAACACAAGGGCGTTATATTTTGGCATGGCGTTGACATTGACAACTGACACGGCCGACCACATGAGAGAAATTAGGCAGCAACGTTCTTTATTGCCAACTACGAACTCGGGATTCCAGTACTGCGACAAAGAACGACTGTTTAGACGACCAGATGGCCTAGTGGTTAGAGAACCTGACTAAGCTTGAGGTCCCGGGTTCGATTCCCGTGTCGGGGCAGATATTTGTATGAAAAATACGAATGTTTGTTCTCGGGTCTTGGGTGTTTAATATGTATTTAATTATGTATCTATCTATATAAGTATGTTTATCCGTTGTCTAGTACCCATAGTACAAGCTTTGCTTAGTTTGGGACAAGGTCGATTGGTGTGAATTGTCCCGTGATATTTATTTTATTTTTATTTTTTTTATTTAGAATGCCCAATGCAAAGCGAAACTATCAAATTCTTTTCCCAAGAAAGTCGTCTTGTTCGTTCGCTACCAAATTATTGTCAACTGACGATCTCGAGCACATACTTAGTCAAGGGTAATAATGACATAGCATCTCTCACATGTATCGACGCGAAGCCACAAAAAGCTTTATGTCCACGTAATTAGGGCGAAAAAGACGTTGATCGGCTTGTCCCTTGTAGGACACTCTTAGAAGGAGAATTAACTATTTATTGTTTATTAAAGTCAATCTTTGCAAAAAGAATATACTTAATTTTATCGGAACAAAGTTTAACGTTGAAAATATAAATTATTGTGATACAATGATTAGTCATTATTTTGTCTAGAAAACTTTATCCATCAACGAGTGACCTTGAACTATGTTTCGTTATATTCCAAAAACATTGTTTGCTCGTCAATTTTCCACCAAATATACTGGCACAAAAACTTTCATAACTATTGTTGGTCTCGAAAATATTTCAGTGCTTTCGACATAATAATTAGGGTTATTTGCTTATCTTTTCCGTTGACAAGAAAATATAAGCTTAATCTTATTGTAATAGTATAGTGAATGTCGATAGTATTTATGCTTATCGCGGTTCTGAAATTAGTTTATTTTTTACGTAACACTTGAGTTTCTTTGAACTTGCAACGCGTAGGTATACGAACATTTCTCAAAAACCTTGCAAGTAAGTACCTAATATTTAATTTAGGACTCTGATTAGCATAGAAATTTACAGGTAAGTAGCTTAAATGCAATTGAGCCTCCCACAGTGTGATGATTCATTTATACGGAAATTTTATTTTTTCTTACTTAACGCCAACTATAGCTAAACCGTTTAAATGTCTCCTCGCCCGCGCGGTACAGGGGCTGAGGGGTATGCGCATGCGCAGCCATAGCTGCATAGTGCATAGCACATCTTTGGCAGAATGACACCCTTACGATGATGATGCTGATTACCTTGAGCATCCGTATCTCCCGCAGCGCCATCTTGCGGACGGCGGCGTCATCCTCAGTCTCGAGGAACTTCTTGATGGCAACCAGCTGGCCGGTATCGCGCCGTCGGCATTTCAGCACCACGCCGTAGGAACCCTCGCCCACCTGACACACACATGTATACACAACTTATTTATATGACCGTTTCAAAATATCACAAAAAACATGATCTAAAAGTTCCTCCATATGTATAAATTCTCGTATTAGGTACGACGCGCAGAAATTAACATTAAATAAACATTTAGAAAAAATATTTCAAATTTCACCGAGGAAGCAAAAATAAGGATGTTGACACCATTAAAAAATAATTCCAAGACACGACTCCAGTAAAAAAACGCTTTATTTTAGCCCTGAAACACAGATTAATTTTCGATTAACTGCAGAATTCGATTTTTTGTTGCTTTAAAACAAATAAATAGTTAGTGGATTGAGTATGCGAACAAGTGACGTCATATGTTGCTATTGCCATTCAAACTCTATGGGAGAAATGTGTTTTGACAGCTCATAAAAAATGCGTCAGTTGATTGGTGGTGTCATTTTTACTTACACCTTAATAACAGTAATTGAGTGAATCAACTTTTTCTTGCCGCCCGTTTCGTCTCTTGGACAACCTAAGCATTTTACTATGAAACAGTATGAAGAAGCCACTTAGGCAACCGGGGACAGAGTAGACAACCAATTACTATGACAAAGATAGTGACATTGATGACTACTTTGGAGAAGACGTTAATATTGCTGACGATGATACACTTATCAAGTTATCAGGTAATAAGCTGCTATAAGAGCGCCGCTTTTAGTATCCTCACAGCGATCACATTGCTACATCAGCACGACTTGACGATGATGTTGATGAAGGAGATGATACTAAGTATATATTATTATACTAGTTGGAGTGAACATTTTGCATTAGGCAAGAATAAGTTACAGTACCCACCCGGCAATAAAGATTGCACACGGTCTTTGAAAAAAGACTCGGCAAATGTCGGACATTTGCAGTCTTTTTCCAAAGACCGATGTGTTATTTTGTTTTTTTTGTATGTATGTGTGTTTTCCAAAGACCGATGTGTTTTTAAAAAACACAAAAAAACACATCGGTCTTTGGAAAAAGACTGCAAATGACCGACATTTGCCGAGTCTTTTTTCAAAGACCGTGTGCAATCTTTATGGCCGGGTACTGTAGGTATGTCTTCAGCTGCAATAACTCACATTTAGTCCACATCCTTAGCCACCACTGCCACCTCATAGGGTCCCATCGTCAGCACCACTTGACGATGTTGGTGACCATGATGGATGATACTGATAATAATGATGGTGATAATGATGATCATGATGATCATGATGATGGTGATGATGACGGTGATGATGATAATGATGATGATGCTGATGCTGATATCGATGATACACTCACGACTGCCAGCTGCTCGTACTTGTCCATGGCACGGCTGCTAGGCGTGGACGGGGAAAGCGACGCGCGCCGCATCCTCCTTACAGAGATCCATTGTCAGCACAAATTGAATAACCTGAATAGAAATATACTTACAAGTTCGAAAAAATTAAAAAAATGGCAGGTATAGCAGCGGAATGAGAAGGTTCGTCACTTTCCGATCTTAACTCGTTGACATAGAGTCGAAAAGTGACGAACCTCTTCATTCCGCGGCTAAACAGGGTTTTTGGTGACTGGTTCTTTTTGTAGTCTGTACTTTCATTATTAAAAAGAAAAAACAAATAAAACAATGAAAGATGATTGAAAACAAGAATGGTTTATTAGATGATACCATACACATGTACATCTTTTTATTGATGCGGAAAATGCGCTTTATGCATCCAACTCTGTTCAGGGGGAAACCGAGAAAAAGTTGAAGAAGAATGTTCATAGCTTTGCAACGTTCGCAGTTTTCATGTCTCGTTTCGCAAACAAAACTTGTTTCTGTACGCTTAGTATAAGTTTCACTTCACCAAAATACTTCTGGATCGCGTTTACGTAAAAAAATCAATTGCTAGTGAAACATGGACAGCGCTCCGCGGCCGCGCGTCCATGTTTCCATAGAATTGAAATTTTTACGTAAACGCGATCGAGAAGTATTTTGGTGACGTAAAACTTATAGTAAGCATACTTATGCTTAATGATTATGTCGAACAACATTTCTCCACGATTTCCAATATTTCGGTGTTTGAAACCGGCTTAGTTTCAATTTGCAAGCACGTTACCGTTTACGATGTAACCATTAAACCGAACGCTATAAAAAGACAATTTGCGGCAATTTGAATATTAATCAGTCGTAAAAATTATGGTGAAGTTGACTAAGAAATTACGTTATCATAAACATGTCCAATAAGATATTAAGTATATCGAACACAGAAAAAGAGTAATAGGTATAACATACGACCAAACAAGGATTTGCAAATCTGTGTCCGGTCAACTCAGTTGCATTCAAATTTGTAATAATCTCAAAAATATCGGATCGGAAAATAGGTAGGTATGTGTCCATATAGTACTCGTAACCAAGCTTAAAAATGTATCAATCTTCTCGCGATTCAATTTGAACTAATATTTTTCATGATCATACGTTTGTTTTAATTATTTTTTACAGTTAAACCAATCATAAATTATTCTAACAACCATTTATGATAATTTTAAAACAGAAAATCTATCGACCAATTATAAATAAATAATAAATATTAGGGGACAATCTTACACAAATCGACCTAGTCCCAAACTAAGCAAAGCTTGTACTATGGGTACTAGACGACGATAAACATACTTATATAGATAAATAAATACTTAAATACATAGAAAACATCCATAACTCAGGAACAAATATTCGTGCTCATCACACAAATAAATGCCCTTACCGGGATTCAAACCCAGGACCTCTAGCTTCGTAGGCAGGGTCACTACCAACTAGGCTAAAGCGGTCGTAAAATTACAAAAACATTCGTGCTTGAAATTGTAGACAGAGCTTTGAATAATTGAAACCTGCGACTGCGACAAGCTTTAAATGCGGCTTTTTTCCGTGCAGTTACAGTTAGATACGATACGGCAATGCGAAGCAACCATAACACCGGCATGATTCCTGAGAAGCCTGTTCGATAATAGAAAATTATAGGCAATTATTATGATAATGAAAAGACGGTAGCGGCAATTGATACAGCGAAACGTTTTGTTTTAATCATAACTGAATATAACAGTATTATGGCTAATAACTACCTAGCTTTTTCTTCTATCTCGTTGTCGTTTTTCTGGATAATACTGAGAAATAGATAGTTTAGGTCACGGTTATTATCGAAGTAAATTACTCAGTCTATTCTATGCAGCTTTTAATTTTATGGTATTTCTTTACTAATTTGACTTGACTGTTTCCTAAACAAAAATCCTAAATCTATATCGGTTTCGATTCGGTACGATATAAATACTTATACGTATACTTTACTTATTAACACTATAGGCGTCCAAATATACCTACAGCTTAAAAACTCTTAATTGAAAGTAGTGTCCATCAATGTATTAATTACTCTTAGTCAGTAGGACACTGGGCTTATGACACAGCTTAATAACTAGCTAGATAGTACAAAGACAATCTGCCACTTAAAAGTAATGCAGGGGATCGATTATGAATTTAGATCGAGGATAATTGTGGGAACACCAGGTGCTCGGGTTGACGTATTGGCATGAAATGTTTATCGCGGGCCGTGGGAAGCAGTGCGGTGATTTTCATTTATTTACTCGTACCCTCCGTAACAGTGGGTAACTTTAAACGTGAGGGTAACTCACGAAGGGTTTCACGTAGATGGCGTTAGATGACAAAAGATTCTCAAATTAAAAAAAAAGTAACTATCTTGAATCAGGAATAAGGAGATTCGTAGAAGAACAAGCCTAGGGTTACTGACATAGCCGAACAGATTAGCTCGTTGAAATGGCAATGGATAGGCCATATACTTAGCATGCAGAGCAGATGGCCGTTCGGGCCGAAAGTTCTCGGATTGAGATCATGGACTGCCAAGCTCAGCGTAGGACGTTCACCATCGAGATGGACGGATGATTCACGGTGGATTCAAATGCTATACACACATCACGCTTGTATCTCGGAAGGGGGAGGCAGAACACACGAAACGCTATTGTTAAGCTCCAAATGCACAGACAGCTGAGGCGTGGCGGTGCGGTGGCAGTCACGGTTGTAATATTCTAACTTGTATGAACGAGTTCGCGGTACGGTTACGGTACCGCACAACCGTTCACCACAAGTTAGAATATTACAACCGTCACCGCCGCCACACCGCCACACCTCCGCTGTCTGTGCGTTTGGAGCTTTACGTTTCGGGACTATATTTACGAATTTTAGGTTTAAAGTTAGATAAAAATGATACAATAGTGACAAGTTGCTAGCATATAGCCTATGGCCTTTAGTTCGCACGCAGGTCCAGTTCGAATTGCAAACTTTACACACACCATTGAATTTCTTTACAATGTATGCGGGTTTGCTCACGAAATTTTCCTTCACCGTAAAGCTCTTGGTAAATTTCAAACGCAATTTCGCACGTAAGTTAGGTACTAACGAAAAGCGAGCCTGGACTCAAACCCACGACCCTCAGCTTAAGCGGTCATAGGTCAATCCACTAGCTAGGCTACCTATACATGGCCGGCTTTTTTATAACTAAGCATTCCCACCCACGATAAAGAGATAGTTGTTAAGCAAGTAGTGACTCCTGTAGTCGCCGCATGACGCACCGTTTAATATTCTATTACATACTATTACTCCTACAAAACATTACTCTTATGACGTCACATTGATTGAAATACGCCCAGAGCTTACCTAACAGTTATATTTTAACTCCTGTCATTAGTCCGTGTCATTTGTCAATATCAACTGGTCATTGGATCCATCAAGTTTGTACAACCTTGGCCTTCAACAAACGCTATTAATTCGGTGTGTTCGCTTTGGTAATGACAGAAAGCTAATGGACGATAGAATTGGTAAAATTAACTTTAATGTCTTCAGCATTGTGTAATGAGTAGGTATTATATATACCTACATGTTGATCAATTACGTTTTCCTAGTTTTATTTCAAGAAAAATGAGTCACAATATCGACATGTCACAGTGATCTAACCAAAGAGTGATGGAGCGAGCTATACGGAGTTTCCCTGCGTGATTAAATCAGGGGGGGTTACTACGAAATTCGAAGTTCGTATCGTGCCGTCCCTTTCACTCTTCTGCTTAATACTATTAGCGTGAACGGAATGGCATGATACGATTCGTAGTATAAGGCCTGAAATGATGAGATCCGCATGAGAACCAAAGTATGACATCACATTAGTGGCAGTGGGCAGGGCACATCGCTCGTAGAACTGATGGCCGATGGAGCAAAAAGGTTCTCGAGTGGCGACCATGGACCGGAAGACGCAGTGTATGTAAGCCTCCAACAAGATGGAGCGACGCCATGGTTAAGGTTGCGGGATCGCGTTGGATGCGGATGGCACGGGACCGATCTGTTTGGCGAGCCTTGGGGGAGGCCTATGTTCAGCAGTGGACGTCTTTCGGCTGAAATGATGATGATGATGATCATAGTAATGTTCCTGACTTTACGTCCCTGTAAAAAGTAAAAAAATATTTTGAAATAAGTAACCTTGAAATTCAAATAAGCTAATGAAATGGTTTGATGTTCGCGATTTCATTCATTTCATTTCAATCAGCTAATGTTACCGTCTAAAAGAAATACAAAGTAAAATGTCTATTGCCGTTTTAATAATAGATGCAGCATTACTTTTGTAACTAGAGTACTAATAAATAACCTTAACCCACTATTTTCAAAAGGTTATAAATAATTGCATTTCTTTAATGTAATGAATGAATGATAAATAAAAGAAAATAAAAACTTTTTTAAAAACAAGCCTTTATTAGGTACCTACATGTTAATAATAAAATAACCCTCCTTCGACAGTCGGAAATCGAGAATAGTGGGTCAAATGTAACTTGGAAGATTTGATGACACTCAGACAACGGGACAGGTGAAGGTAAATAAAAGCTTGTAATAAAAAAAAGCCCTAGTGGCCTAGTGGTTTGACCTATGGCCGCTCAAACAGAGGATTGTGGGTTCGAGCCCGCGCTCGCACCTCTTGAGTTCTTCGGAATTTACGAGTACAGCTAGAGTAACCTACGTGCGAAATTACATTTAAAATTTACCATGAGCTTTACGATGAAGGAAAACTTCGTGAGGAGGTTTTCTTCGTGTAGTTGCTTCGTCACGAGCTTCGTGTGCAGGTTACACACATGTGAAGAAATTCAATGGTGTTTGTGAAGTTCCCAATCTGTACTGGGCCTGCGTGGGAACTACAGCTCAAGCCCTCTCATTCTGAGAGGAGCCCTGTGCCTGTGGGACGTATATAGGCCGACATGATGATTGTAATTGATGGTCGCATTAAGGAAGACATGAAATACGGAACATGACATCGTCGACATAAACCGTCGAAACTTTCGACAGCGCAGTCCAAATATGCGACCGGGCCATCAAAAACCACGCGAAATGACATGACTAATGTTCGTACTCTACTGCTATATCAACATTCGGCAAACTTCGTGTTTTGGCCGCCATATTAGGGCTAGGACATTTAAAGAAAGACTACTTGTATCCCACCAGCGACTTCACTTTTGTCGAAGAATAGAAACACGCTAGTTCCCTATCGCGTAGAAAAATTCGAAAGTCCCACGTTATTTTAATAAAAAAGTTATTATCACGTTCCCTGTCCTGTGTATTCACTTGGATACACAAAATGTTTAACCACAAGTGCGTGTATCTAAAAGGATACGTAATCCAATAAACAAAATACACTAAATATTGAAGTGGACTCGAGGAGTAAATTTTCCTTTTGTATGGGGGGCAGGAAACGGGTTAAATATAGTACATTACTGCAGCGGCCGCGAAATAGGGGATTGCCGGCCGAGTAGTTATAGATGGCCGAGTGTTAACGAGGCCATCTAGAGATACGAGGCCGGCAATCCCTGTTCGTAGCCAAGGCTTGTATAGAGTTTTTCTCAAACATGCATCATCATCATCACCACCATCATCACCGCCATCATCATCATCATCACCATCACCATCACCATCACCATCACCATCACCAACAACATCATCAACATCCATCAACATCCATCAACATCCATCAACATCCGTCAACATCCATGAACAAGAACATCCATCAACATCCATCCATCCATCCATCCATCAACATCCATCAACAACCATCAACATCCATCAACATCCATCAACATCCAACAACATCCATCAACATCCATCAACATACATCAACATCCATCAACCAAGATCCATCAACATCCATCAACATCCATCAACAACCATCAACCAACATCCATCAACATCCATCAACATCCATCAACATCCATCAACATCCATTAACCAACATCCATCAACCAACGTCCATCAACATCCATCAACATCCATCAACCAACATCCATCAACATCCATCAACCAACATCCATCAACATCCATCAACATCCATCAACATCCATCAACATCCATCAACATCCATCCATCCATCCATCCATCAACATCCATCCATCCCTCCGTCCGTCCGTCCGTCCGTCCGTCCATCCGTCCGTCCATCCATCCATCCACGTCGACCACGTCGACCTATTAAACGTCATGGTGCTGTGTCACATAAAACAATAGACGATCACTTTGCTGGCCTTGGCCAGCAATGTTGTATGAAATTCCATTATTGACCTCTCGTCTAGCCGCACCTGCAACGTGACAGTTCGTGGCGTATTTTAAGGAACATAACGTCAATATTTCATAGCATGTGTGAGAAAAAATATTTTCAATACACAAAGATGCTAATTATAATAATTTTGTATGCAACACTAGAAAAAAAGCCTTTGCCAAAAGGGCCCCTCCTTCGTCTATTTCCGTGTGACATTGGTGACGTGATAAAATATGTACGTATCGTGTTGGTAATGGCGGTCAATGCCAATGGGCGATATGTTGTCATGGTATATTGATATAGCGTCCGCATGGCATAACCCATAATAATAATTATTATAGTTACTGAGCAACTGCCCTAAATGGTGGTGGGTGGGATATTTAACACCTTCCCTGTCCACGTGCCCCCAATGTGGGTTCATGAAGGTTTTTGCAGGAGTCCGTACTTCTAATATGGGTTCACAACTTCAAAGTGGAAGCCCATTTGGACGTGTGGCCTTGTCAAATCATTTTGTATGGGGATAGCGAACATGTCATTTCACTGTTGCTGCTGTGCTGCTCTCGACAGGATCGGACAGGATTTTACCAGGCTTTGGTGCCAGATAATCCTGTACACAGCGGTATCACGCGGGATAATCCTGTACACAGCGGTATCACGCGGGATAATTCACACTAATTCACCTAGTGCGAAAAAAAGAAAAGTTTGTATTTCAAACTAAATACAAACTGAAATATAGATGCACAGAAAAAATCCCAGAAAAAAGACCAATGCTGGGAATCGAACCCAGGTCCTCAGCGTTCCGTGCTGCGTGCTTACCCCTACACCATCACTGGTCTAGAAGTTAGCGACGAATCTTTCCCATACATCGTACACTTCAGTCTGTTATAATCACATTTAGGCAGTGATAAAGCGCATCTATGTTATGCCCTCTACTGAGAGACTTCAACACTCCTTCGGAGCTACCCGCTCACCTGGACCAAGAGATGGCGCTACTAGGCCAACTTTTACAAGTTAAGTATGAAGTATCTTTTTCTATTTATTTTTTTTATTTTCTTCAACTTCATTTTTTTTTTATTAATTTTTTTATCTATATTTCAGTTTGTATTTAGTTTGAAATATATGGTTTCACGGGATGACCGTAAAAGTAATAAAAAAAAAATGAAGTTGAAGAAAATAAAAAAAATAAATAGAAAAAGATACTTCATACTTAACTTAGAAAAGTTTGTGTTATATTGTGCTTCAAACTAAAAGCATTTCTCGATTTTCTCTATCAACGTATGAAGAGTTTCCGTAAAACAAATCACAGCCGATTTGAAATGCAAAATAACAAGCGCGATTTTCGAGTAACCTTTTTCAATGTTTCCAAGGCAATGCCGTTATTTCGCTGCATAGAAACTTTCTGGAAGTAAATAAGAATAACGGAGTTATTACGGTAACAATAATGGCGGAGTTGGTAAGAGACACGCATCGCTGGCACGGTATTCCTAATTTGTGCAGTTGGGTTCCGCGCTACAATAATGAGGAAGCAGTCGGGGTCATGTTTTTTTTTTTTAATTTTAGTGAAATATAGTGGGGAAGGTTTGCCAACGGGCAATGGAGCGAAGCATTCTTGGTCCGAATTAAAAACACTGAGCTTGCGCTCAAAGACCCGACTTGCTGACGTGGGCGTAAAGACGGCCAAGTTGAAGTGGGACTGGGCTGGACATGTCTATTGAATGAACCCAGAACGTTGGGCCAAAATTGCCACAGAATGGGTCCCTAGTGACGGATACCGTAATAGAGAGGAGATGGAGGGACGACCTAGATGCCTATTATGTGGGAATTGTGGGATGGTGGCAGCTCGCCTTTGATAGGCAGGAGTGGAGCAAGAGAGGAGATGCCTTTGCCCAGCTATGGGACACAAAAGTAGGCGAACTAAAAAAAATAGTAGGAAAGCGCTAGTGAGACAACTGTTGGTAAGTAAGCAGCTGTTTTTTTTTCAGAATTACGTAATTTTGGGGTTTTCTTACTCAGAATTAAGAGCGCTATTGAATTTGATGATCAAAAATATTTAACCATAAAAAATTTTGGAGTCCGTTTTCATGACGAAAAAAAATACATATCTTTAAACCTAGCGGTTGATCACTTCGATGAATCCATAAACAAGCGAGCACACTTAAAATCATCGATTGATTGCAACTAATATCCACTACGCGAAAGCGATATCTCCGTTACCTCCGTAAAGATTCACCTATCACCAAAAACGGAACACCGAATAACAAAGCTCGTCTCGCACTTGGCAGTATTTTTTTACTCCCTTCGTCAAGTAGTGTAATACTATACATTCTCGGGCAGAAACGGGAGCGGGCTGTAAACGATTATCACGGCATTATAACGAAAGTTTTAAATCCAGTTAAAGTCTACTAGAACCTCGCTCCTCCTTGCACGGTTTTTTTTCTATCGCAAAAGAATTATTTAAAAAAAACAGACTTAATAAACTTCCTTCAATCTTAAACGCGAAATTAAATTAAATTCTGGATGTTAAATTATTGTTCTCAGAATCTTGATTGATCACGGGCCTACGGAGACCCGTTCACGTGTGAAAAATACTTTGATGAAAAAACGAATGTTTGTGCTCGAGTCTTGTATGTTTAATATCTAAGTATGTTTAATCCGGTGCCTTGTACCCATAACACAAGCGCAGCTATTTCTCTCAACGAATCGCCAACGCCATTCAACGAGGGAATGCTGCCAGCCTTTTGGGTACGGTGCCACGGGGGCCATTTTCAAACTTAATCTACTTAGTAGTTTTTAAGTTAGATAGGTATTTAGTTTATAAGTTTTATTCATTGTAATTTTTTCTTAATATTTGTATTAAATTAAGTGACATGTCCGCGGACCGGAAGACGCAGTGTAGGTAGCCCTTCAACAAAATGGAGCGACGGTCTGAGGTGTCGGGAACGCATTGGATGCGGATGGCGCAGGGCCGATCTGTTTGGCGAGCCTTGGGGGAGGCTTATGTTCAGCAGTGGACGTCTTTCGGCTGAAATGACGATGATGATGAAGTGACATGGATTTTTTTTCTTATTTTTCCGGAACTGGTATATCTTAATCTCTCCCCCGGTACCAGTATGTAGTTGAACTTAGAGACATCCTGTATATACATAGTAATCCTTTAATAACCCAAAAGGGAAGAAAAGTGGGACAATCCTTACTTTATAGCATGAACCAGGATTATGTAATACGTCGATGACTCCATAGCGTGTTAATGTAACCTTTATGTTTTCGTGGAAAATTAATCAGCAGGACATAATAAAAACATAATGTTATACACTGACGAGCAAAAATAAAGGGTCGATTACAAAAATGACGATAACTTCAAAACCCGCTGTGATAGCTTCTTCGAGTAAAATGAGTTTAGTAAAGAGTTTTATTCTCAATTAAACTTTTTCTTGTTAAGAATAAAACTCTTTACTAAACTCAATTTATTCGAAGAAGCTATCACAGCTGGCTTTGAAGTTATCGTCATTTTTGTAACCGACCCTTTATTTTTGCTCGTCAGTGTATTTAATACCGCGCGTGAATGGCAGAGTAGAATACGAGCACGTTGAAGAAAGCACGACAATATACGAAACGGTGGAATGATTTTGTTTGTATACAACAAAGGAACGAACCAAGAGTGGAAGTGTCATTTGTATGAAAACCAGTCAAGTGCGAGTCGTACTCGTATACGAAGGGTACCCTTACCTTTGCACAATTTATTGTTGTTATATGTTAGAAAGAAAGAAAGAAAGAAAGAAATGTTTATTTGCTTAGAATACGTATCAAAAGTCGTGGGTCGTGTTGTGTTGTGAAAGCTCAAGGTGTCTTATCTTATCTATTATAAATAAATCTTACTGTCCTAGCGGATACACTTCGACCTATAGGGATCTTTTGTGTAATTACCCCTCCTTAGCACTCACTCCATTGCTTTTATCACCTCATCCATAAATTGGATGATTTGATGTAGCGGTAGTGCATTAAAGTCTCCTGGTGCTCAAAGTCACTCAGAGGGCGATGGAGAGGGCTATGCTCAGAGTTTATCTCCGGGATCGCATTAGAAATGATAAAATCCGCGCAAGAACTAAAGTCATCGATATAGCTCGAAGAATCGCCAGACTCAAGTGGCAGCGTGCTGGGCACATCGCTCGTAGAACTGATGGCCGATGGGGCCATAAGGTTCTCGAGTGGCGTCCACGGACCGGAAGACGCAGTGTAGGTAAGCCTCCTGCAAGACGGAACAACGACCTGGTTAAGGTTGTGGGAACGCGTTGGATGCGGATGGCACGGGACCGACCTGTTCGGTGAACCTTGGGTTCCCGCCTATGTTCCAAAAGTGGGCACGTCTTTCGGCAGAAATGATGATGATGATTTGTTGTAATACTGTCATAAAAATTAATAAAGTTCGGGTAAGTACCATGTCTATTGTATGATAACCCCATTTAATTTTTACCTTTATCTTATTTTTAGTATTTGTTCTTATAGCGGCCCCAGTAATATACCTACATTATAATCGGTTAATATTTCAATGTTAATGTTTCAAACTTAAAAAACAGCCAAGTGATAGTCAGCCTCCTTAAATAAGTGCCATGATTTTTATTTTGTTATTTTAGAATTGGTACAGGTTGATCTCTCGTCCAGTACCAGATTGTCGTTGATTTTTGGAACATCCTGTATATTCCTTAGCCTGGTAAGTGTTAAAGTAAGTGAAAGCCACATACGCATACGCGTTCAAACCACAGAGCCGAGTCCAGCACCGGTGAAAGTTCCAAAACAAATGCCGACGAATACGCTAACCAATAAAATTATCCAGAGATAATGTCAAATATGAGCGTACAAAAAAGCGGCGTAACTTCGCTCGGCCGCCATATTGATTAGTAATCGCGATATCGCTCGAATCGGAGCGGGCACGCGATACTGTTGAAGTTACCGCACTTTGTCACATGCAGACGAGGGTATTACTGATCGAATTACATGTAAGTAATTAATTAGGTAATTTCGTCAGACATTTTATTGATCAAGACCTGAAGCAATTCAACGATACCTATGTGTCATATTTTAAGTCCGACCAGGCCCGCGTGAGAACTACAGCCTATAGCCATTATGAGGAGGCCTGTGTCCTGCAGTGCGTTCCGGCACGTACGTAATGACCACCTTCCTAAAATGACAACTTTCCAAAATGTCCATTACCTAAAACGACCACAATCAGTACGACCACAATCTAAAATGACTACGTCCCATATGGACCACATCGTATAACGACCACATTTTTTAAATTACTAGTTTCTACAAAGACCGCATTTCAAACTGTCTACTTCTCAAAATTACCACATCTTGAGATCACTTCCCACAACGACCAAATCCCAAATTGACCACATTCCTAAAATAACCACTCTTAACATACGACCTGTAGTAGTGATTACTGAAAAGTAATAGTGGTCATTCTAACAAGTAGTCTTTTTTAAGTAGTGGTCAATTTGGGAGCTGGTCATTGTGGGAAGTGGTTGTTTTGAGAAGTTGTCAATATGAATAGTCTTTTTGAATAGTAGTAATTTAGAGTGTTGTCATTATACGATGTGGTCAATGTGAAATATAGTCATTTTAAAACATGGTCATTATAGGATATAGTCATTTTGAGAAATGGACATTTTAGGAAGTGTTCATTTTACGAAGCATTTGTCGGAGCCCTGCAGTGGGACGTATATAGACTGGGACTAAACGAGCAGGTGGGTTATCTAAATGATAAGTGAGCACTAACACCCCGGACACCCGCAACACCAGAAGCCAGGCAGCTAGGCTAAGATGAAATCTCTTCCAGGCAACTATTCACGACAGAAAGAACTAAGATATAGATTTCAGCAAGTGGTGCAATTGATATCAAATGAGAGCAATAACAAAAATACACAAAATTAAGCATGCGTACCATACAAATTTACAACAAATACAGATATAATAGATACACAACAACTTATAAATAAAACTAAAACTTAAAAATAGGAAAAGATTTTGCGCGCCCTAAAGTCTATTGGTAAAGGTTCCAAAACTGAATAGTCTGGAAAAGAAGAATAGACATAGGGTTTAGATTTTAAAAGAGAGACGGTAGAGAAAAAGTTCCGAAAACATCGAGAGGTAACATAGCTAAATCAATCTTTAAGGTACCTAAGTAGCAGGACTTGCAGAATTAGAAAGGTTGTCGTAGAGAAGGAGGCGAATGTGAGAAAGCGAAATCAATTTGGGTGCGGCTTGAGCTGTTTGAAATCTCTTTATAAGATCATTTTAAAACATCAGTCTGTATCGTTTTAGAAACACATTTACTTACCGAGTAAAACCTTGAATTCTTTGTAGGTAAACACAAGGTTGCATTTAAGACCAAGTTAATGCACTGTTTATGCCAAATAAATGAGTCACACACGACAACTAATGCGATAAACTGCATGACATATAATCTGGAAAATTTGGCCTTGAATTTTAAGCAGCTTGCTTTATGAGCTGTTAAATGTGCATGGGAGGTCAACCGGGGCCCGGTCATGAAAGCGGACCAATGTCAAACACGTTCGATTAAAGATTTAAGAAGAATATAATTTTTTTAGGGTTCCGTACCCAAAGGATAAAAATGGGACCCTATTACTAAACTCCACTGTCCGTCTGTCTGTCACCAGGCTGTATCTCACGAACCGTGATAACTAGAGAGTTGAAATTTTCACAGATGAAGTATTTCTGTTGCCGCTATTACAACAAATAATAAAAATATATTTACATTAAATATTAAGGAAAGTCATGAGTAACCAATATAAAATGATCGTACACTGCTTATGTTTTGCTTTGAAGCAGGCTTTTGCTAACACTGGATTATTATAGTTACGGCTGTTTACGGCGTATATTTTGACATACCCAAAAAAATTTACGGAACCCTCGGTACGTGAGTCCAACTCGCACTTGGCTGATTTTTTTTAATACTTGCATAACCATCTTATCTAAATATCCAATTTTAAATCAATCCGATTACTAAGTTAGGGCAGTCCAAAATTTTCTTTTATTATTTACTCGAATAGCCTTTAAAATCACTTCTGTGAAAGGCCGTGGCAGGATAAAGGACCATCTTGTGCCTTAATAGCTTTTCGGCCTGATTTTTTTGCTGATGTGGGTCACGTCATTAGTAATCTAATATACATATAAAAATCTCGTGTCACGGTGTTTGTTATCGAACTCCTCCGAAACGGCTTGACGGATCTTTATGAAACTTTTTTCTCTGTATTCGGTAGGTCTTGTATTTTGAGAATAGGTTATTTTTTATACCCCTGCAGACGGAGTTGCGGGCAACAGCTAGTTGTTATACAAAATTTCAGCATTCGCCTCATCTTAATTTTGAACAAAAAAAATAAATAAGAAAAATGATTTTTCATTCCGTTTTAATGGAACAAATTACTTCGTGCTTTGCACATATAGTACACTTAGTTAAGACCCGCAATTTGTCCCTTTAAACCGGATAACAATCCACATAAAAAAATAAAAATACATGTGTCAACATTTTAAATTTTTTTAACTTGTAAAATAGAGACCTCCAATTTTTCTACTTATAATAGGCTTGTTAATAATCTATAACATATATTTCTTTCAAGCTTCTAACAATATACAAAAAAATAAGTAATACATATAAATCATAAATAACTTACCATAATTTGTAACAATTCCCACGTGAAATCTTAAAGTCACCATTTTTAATTACCAATTATAAAGCAAATAAGGCCAATCAAATGTCCTTGACTCAAACTTAATTATTTCACAACTCGGCAAATATTTTTAATCCAAACTTTTATTATTCTCTCGTAGCAATTCGTAGTAAATATCCGTGAATATTTGCTACGTGTTTGTAGCGTGGCTACGGCGTAGCGGTCTACGGGCGGGCGGCTACGGCGTACAGCCTGAACTGACGACGTTGTGATATGGGACAGGGGCGAGCGTTAAGGTAGCGGGGTTCCAAGAAACAATAACTTTATTTTTTATTAGCCTATACCCCTTCGCTCGGGTGAATTATTTTATTACGAATGATAGTTGACTTGAAATTTCGTGATCCCACTAATTCCCATGGGAATTCCCAAAAAATATATTGCAATCTTCATTTGAGTTTTATGAGTACACTCGTGAAAAATTATACGTGTCTAGATTAAATATCTGTGATTACGGGATTTTTTGTACAACCGTTTTAGTGTGAAAGAGTAAGAAACACACTCGCAGACTTTAGATTTTTTTGAGTATTACTATAGAGAAACAACCAGATTAGATTTTAATTATTTTAAAAACTTAAAACCTACCTGTATCAATGTACTATGTAGTAGTTAAAGTTTGTGCGATGTATATTATTTTGCGTGATAGAGTTCCAGGAGTTGTAGAAATGTGAAATAAAATATTAAATAGACAAGAATTTGTTTGATGTATTGTTAGCCAAGGAGAAAATTAACCGTCTTTTTAAACGAATTACTTTTGTGAGTTTTGGTAGAGCCTGTCTAATTTAAATGACGCGCCCCACCACCGCATTTACGCACATCTCCCAAGAGAAATATTTCTCTATTGTAGCTTAAATTGAGTTTCAAATTCTGTGCGTAAATGCGGTGGTGGGGCGCGTCATTTTGAATTAGACAAGCTCTACTTTATTAAGAAAACTCAACAGTACCTAAAGCCTTTGTTAATGTCATTAATTTGAAACATTTCATACTATTCTACTGAGACAACTAACTAAATAATTACGCTATTCTTAAGCTTGAGTATACTTTTAAAAACTTCACCTCCATTCGCCCTCACTTTCTTGTGTATATATTGTATATTTTTAATGTTAAAACACCCTGGGCATTTTTTGATACTCTTTTATGTTTTATCAACCGACGAAAACAAAAGGAGGAGGTTCTCAATTCGACGTGTATTTCTTTTTTTTTTTATGTATGATCAGATCACGCATAACTTTTTACAGAGAAGTCCGATTTTGATGATTCTTTTTTTATTGGAAAGCGTATACCCCAAGGGTGGTCCCATTTAAATTTGGAAACAATATTCCTACCCTAAGGGTAGAAAAACAGGGGATGGTTGATTGTTCAGTTACTGATTGTACTACATGACCACGCATAACTTATTACAGAGTAGTCGGATTTTGATGATTCTTTTTTTATTGGAAAGCGTATACCCCAAGGGTGGTCCTATTTAAATTTGGAAATAATATTCCTACCCTAAGGGTAGGAAAACAGGGGATGATTGACTAACTTTTTACAGAGTTGTCTGATTTTCATAATTCTTTTTTATTGGATAGATAGGGTATACCTTGAAGTTGGTATTATAAATTTGGAAAAAAAATTACCCCAAGGATGGAAAAAAAGTATAAAATAAAAACTTTTTAACAAAAAATTAAACCGCCGAAAAAACTGAAAAGCAAAAAATAATACCTTTTTTGTTTGACCTTAATCTAGGTACCAGTTTGAAGTCGGTGCCTCAGCACGAGCCAGGAGGAGTGATAGAAGCCAATCAGGTAGACGATTATAGGTCCACTCCTCCTGGCTAAGTGCTGAGGCACCGACTTCAAACTGGTACCTAGATTAAGGTCAAACAAAAAAGGTATTATTTTTTGCTTTTCAGTTTTTTCGGCGGTTTAATTTTTTGTTAAAAAGTTTTTATATAGGTAGGTAATTTTCCGCAACTGGACGTCTTTGCGAGCCTATTTTGTTTTTTTTTTATTTGAAATGTACTTTATATTTTGTATTCTGTATTGTCTATCGTTGTCACTTTATTCTTGTATTTACACTAGTTAACATTAACATCTTCCCTGTCCGGGTACCGCCAATGTGGGGCCATGAAGTTTTTTTTTTTCAAGAGTCCGTAGATCCACTATGGTTTTTAATCTTTATGGTATTTAGTTTCCTAACCCATAATAAGCAGAGGCACACGTTTTTTGTATTAATAATCAATAGAGAAGGGGACTTGTAACCGGGTTTTTTAGTCCGTGCAAGTCGGACACTGTCTGGGCCCTCCATTCCCAGTTCGTCCGAAGGGATTTTTCCCGAGCACAAGTCACTTTTCCTACCCTAAAGTAAAAAACAGCAAAGACTTCGCGTCTTTGGCCCCTCTGGCGACTCATTAAAAAAAACCCATAATAAGCAACCAAACGTAATATGAATGATTTTTAAACATAATATTATTATGTTTAAAAATCATATCAAGCGGTACAGCCGACAAAACGCACACGTCTCAGGTTAACAAAGTCGGAAGAAATACGCGGCTGTCGCCGTCGCGAATAAATCAAAGGGCAATGGAAAATGCAGCGCACTGAAGCTTCGAGAACAAACAAAAACAAAACGCAAACGGAGCCCGATGACTTGTCAAAATTGACATTCTACAATACAAAGTATGGTCGACCAAGAATCAACCTAAACTTAAATTTAGGTAGATGTAGGTACGATGAATGAAATAGTTCATCATCATCATCCTCCTCCTCCTCGCAGAATGAGAGGGCTTGGGCCGTAATTCCTACGCGGGCCCAGCGCGGATCGGGAACTTCACACACACCATTGAATTTCTCCGCATGTGTATGCAGGTTTCCTCACGATGTTTTCCTTCACCGTACAGCTCATGGCAAATTCCAAATGTACACATAAATTAATAATAAATAAAAATAGGTGTAGTGCACATAAATTCCGAAAAACTCAGAGGTCTGAGCCGGGATTTGAACCCACGAACCTCTGCTTGACCACGAAAATAAAAAATATGAAAATATAAAATATGAAAAATATGAAATAGAACCGACGTCGCCACTTTTTTGCCTCTTTCTAATATTAATGCGTACATTGCAAGTGTTGGCAACGCACCTGTGATACCTTTCGTGTTGCATGTGTCCATGGGCGGCGATGATTGTTTCCTATCAGGTGACCCACATGCATGTTTACCCCATCTTATATTGTAATATTATCATATATAAGAAAAAAAAAATTTTGTTTTCACAGAATGTGTTAAATTATGGTAGGTACGGCAGAGATGAAAGCGCATAATAATAATAAAAATATTTTTCTACATTGCTCTAATAGTGAACAAAATCCAAAACATTAGCCTCAAAGAAGACGTATTAGGGTCGCGGCTCACCAGCGCGCGGTGGGCCGGCACCCTAATTACCAAAGTAATCTGTCCAGCGCTGAAACTTGCGGGCAAGTATAATGCACGCTACGAATTAAGGTGCGAGTTTTACAAAAAAAATATGTGTATACTTAGATTTTAAATTTAACCTCTCGTATGCCTTGGTGCAGATCTGCACCAGATTTAAGGCTATCTTTTTGTATCCTTTTAAAAATCTTATCATTGGATTTATATGAAACAGTAGTTGAGACTAGAATGCACGTTTTTTTTCACTTCCCGCATACGAAGGGCTAAATAGTTGAATCCGTAGAGTTCAAAAAGTTGGACACCTTAACCTCTTGACCGCCGCCGCCGCCGCAGATAGTCGTGACAGCCAATGGAATGCCTCACACACCACGGTCATTGTAACGTAACAAATACTCGTATGTACTAAACTGTCGATTCGTGGCGTACAGAGCACGTCACTTCATTCATATTATGGCGGTCAAGAGGTAAAGATCGGCTTCGCAACCTCTGATCCGAATCTATGAAAATACGGTCGGGAATAGCCGTAGAACTATTTGTTATTTGCTGTTTTGTTGTTTATTGTATATGTTGTTTATTGTTGTGCATTTGTATTGATGTGGTTTACGTACTAGATCCGCGAGAAACCGGATGACGGAAATCGGTTGTAGTACATACTTAAACTACCATACAAATAGCAACGGCAGCAATTAACGTAACTAGTCAGAACTAAGTTTTTTAGCAAATTTCACTTTAAGTAACGGATAAATTTGATCAATGGATGGTGAAACAGGGGGTCAATGTCTTAAAACAATGTATATATCGCTGCGACATTTTAAGAAAAAAAATATTATTTTACACACGACAACTTTAATTGCTGCCGTCGATATTTCTACCGGACCGTATCACAAACTCACTGCCGGGAACGCATACGTATATGCGTTTTAGTAATTTTCACCAAGTGCCGCTGTCATAATTTGGCATTTGGCAGCACACCACATGTGCGTTTGTGCCACCTAAAGAAGTCTCACGTCTGACAGCCGGCAGCGAAAGCGTTAAGCCCTTCGTACACGAGGCTACGCAAATCGTCGGTACCCGACGTTTTGATCTCTAAGCGGCTACCGCAATACAAATTCATAGACGGCGACTCTCTCTATAGTCTGTGAAACGGGCTTCAGTCCTGGTCGCTCCTTGACCGCGACTCACGCGAGGGTCGACGCCCTGTCGCGAAGGCCCGTGCTTGCTGTTATACGTGTTATGACACCCTGTGCTGCCCGGGTCACAAGTCTGGCGTTTCCGGGGGAATTAATAACTAAGAAATAATGGGAAGACAGCAAAGGGCACGTTTACGTTAGGACCCACTTGACGAGAAATATCACAAACTGTAATTTATATTATACCAGCTGCCGCCCGTGATTCCGTCTGCAAAGAATTAGTTTAGGTTTCGTTATTCCGCGGGAACTATGCAATTTGTACTTAATATTAGTATGTATTTTATTTTATTTTATTATATTTATTTAATTATACATTACACCATCATTACAGGACACCCAATGCGATATTATACCAAATAAATTATACGGGAGTTTTCAGAAAAAAAAGTACCTACCCGGTTTGCCTTAATTATCCTTAATTTTCCATACAAAATTTATTAGTCAGTTTTGTGACGGTCCCATACAACATGTATGGTTAATTGCGTCACAAAACTGACAATTAAAAGTGGGACACTTTTTTTACTGCTTAAATCGATAGGTTAGGATATTGTTAGGTTTTTAAAAAAGTACAGGGTACCCTTTTTTATGAAAATGCCCATACACATGTTAGCTTACGTAGAAGTTAACATGAAGAGCGCGCGCAGACAGAGAGCGGTCTAGAGTCCGCGTTCCGCGTTCAGAGTTCTGTGTTTTGACCGCTCGAGAGTTCCGACCGCCTGCTGTGTGCGTTATCGTAAGGGACTCAGTACATTCGAAAGAACGCAGAACTCGGAACTCGGAACGCGGAACTCCAGACCGCTCTCTGTCTGCGCGCGCTCGAAGGAATTTCCTATACTACAATATTATAAAAATCATACATAAGGGTGTATTTTCAGAGTGACTTTTTTGGACGTCCCAAGTCAATTAAAAAAAAACCACTCAAAATATTAAAACCACACAATTTTATATACATTGTACACAATATAATACAATGAGTTTTAACATTACAAAAATTGTTGACTTCAATTAAGACTGCATAAAAAATATCCAAATCTTAGAAACACTAACTGCAGTAAGTCTGTGAGGCCTGTCCCACACGCGGTTTAGTTGAATCAATTGAGCATAACTTTGTGTCTATGTGTCATTTTTCGACTTAATATATATCAAAATGAAGCTAATTACATAACGCATTCGATTATAACTTTTGTATGTTAAATACAATTTTATTTAAAAATAGGTTGGCCATAATGTGTTTGTCCCACCTCTAGCTACCAATATTACCTTGCGCAAATACCTGCTAATATCTCATCGGTGAAGGATCATATCGCCATGTTCACATTTTTGTGGAAGAGTACGTTAGTTGTGCTCCGGCTGTCACGCGGAGTGGACGTCCTACTACTGAGTTTTGTGTGCCTACCAAGGCGTCTTTCGCGCGATGTATTTTGGTTCGCTTAAAACTAAATTCCGTGGATTCCTGTTGTACGATATATAATGGTTTTAATTAAATAGTTAAATTTTTATTTACTAGTTGACTTAGTCCTTATTTCACAGTAAAGAGCTTATATTAATCATGTATATAGTTTAGCAGTAATCGCAAAAATACCTAATTGTCGTAATCCTCCGTGGCGTAATTTCGATGGCATTTTTGTCCATCGAAATTACAGATATGGCAGCGAAATTACACAACATGACTTATCTCGCAAAACACACGAGTACACCTCGACGTTTCGACCACATTACAGTGGCCGTGGTCACGAGTAGACCTCTGGTCTGTATTTACGTGACTACGGCCACTGTAATGTAGTCGAAACGTCGAGGTAAATATTATTCATATGTTTTGCGTGATACACGCCCACACACACACACATACACACACATATGCACTCACGCACACACACACACCTACACACACAAACGCACACACACACGCGCACGCACACATGTACACACACAATCAGTTTAATGACCATAATATTTTCAATAATTTATTGAATCAGGCGTTACTTTGCGGAGGTCCATATCAATGAACTAAAACAATTACTTTGCTCACCCGCGACCTAATGATAGTTACATTTATGCAAGAAATGTGTGTTCATGCAGATCCTCCACCTCCACACTGTACGAACACACACAAATCACACAAACCCAACCGTCACCACCACCACCAAAATACACTGACGCGTTTCGAACTCAACCAGAGCTCATCTTCAGAGTTGGTACCACAACCGTAACGCTATGATACCAAATGTTAAAACTTTACTTTACTTTAACTTTAACTTTAGTTTTAACATTTGGTAGTAAACAGCTGGAAAATGAAACATTTGGCAAATTAATCATTTGGGAAAAACATAGTTGCGAAACGGCAGTACCCGGTTACATTAATAATAAGTTTGTAACCATGTTGATTGTGATATTTTATATTAATAATGACACATTCGAAATTATATAATATTTCTCACGTATTGTTCCTAAGAAAAACTTAAATAGTTTTTCACTTTAATTTAATGTTTTATTAATCTAACTATACACGAATATGTACACGTACATAAATTTAATTATAGTTACATACATAAATCATAGTAATGGTTTATAATTTTGTACTTATTTCCTATGTAATTAATAAAGACGTAATTTCGCTGTCACTATAGTAATTTCGATGGTGCTTTTTTTTTCAATGTCGAATAACTACTAAATTATTGACTTTAAATTGGGGCCTTTTATAGCATTGAAATCCTAATCCGAAGGAGTATCTCAACGAGTGATCAATTTCACCAAAAGTAAAAAAAAAATTATGCCCACGTAGATTACGTAAAAAAAATATTTCAAAAATCCACCCATAACATATAAATAAAACATTAAAAGTCACTCTAGTGAATTCACACAGTGAACATGAGAACAAAGCCTATCTTTTCTTTTCAATAACTGGCCATATTGACTTTTGTTTGATAAGAATAGTTACCTACTGAAAGTCTTGGCTTCATTTTTTCGGGGTTCTGCTTTTTCGTTTTTCTCACCTACTATTATTATATTTCCTTCTGTTCACCATTCAAGGTGCTATAGACGTTATTCCAGCATGTATCAAAAGGGGCATGAAAAACTTTAAACAGTTCAGAAGAAAGTTATTTTAGTGTTTTTTTGAAGTCAGTTAATTTTTTTTAATTTTGAGAACTTGATAAGTAAAATAATAAACGTTTTACGTTTTACAGTTTTAAAAGTTTCCAAATACGTTTAAATTATTTAATACTTAATATCACCTTGACTAGTTCCCAGTGTGCGTTCATCAAACAGCTAAAAACTTACGAAGGGGAAGAACTGATTGACTGGTAGAACTGTTCGAGCTGTTGACGATGTGCTTCTTAAGTCTTTTAATTTAAGGGCTGATCAGTTATCTAACAAGTTCGCTCTGGATTTTGATAATAATGTCAATAACATTATAAACAGTTGTGATGAGCCGCTGCTTGATGAGAAAAACTATGTAAATTCCCCTTTAGTGACATTGCGATTAAAAAAAATGAACGAACAAGTTCTATATAAAATTATACAGCAAATAGATGACAAAAAAAGTCCGGGACATGACAAGATAAGGGCAAAAGACGTAAAATACATCTCCGAACAAATTACCCCCGTCTTAACGCACCTTATTAATTTGTGTATATCCCAACGTAAATATCCTGATAAACTTAAAATAGGCATTGTTAGACCCATACATAAAAAAGGCAGTTACTCGGATACCAATAACTATAGACCTATAACAATTCTGTCTTGCATAAATAAAATTATAGAAAAATACATTGGAAATATAATAAATGAATTCTTATCGAGTAACGGCATCATTCATGAAAAGCAGTTTGGCTTCCAACGTAATAAAAGCACGTCGCAACTTTTGTCTTTGTTTACAGATGAAATCAATGATCACTTAGATAAGAAATACCATGTACTTGCCATAATGATAGATTTTGCAAAAGCATTTGACACACTAAGACACAGTACACTTTATGGAAAATTGAAGCAGAATGGTATACAGGGACCCATGCTGGAACTCATAAAAAATTATCATACCAATAGGTATAACGCGGTGAGCATCGCGGGCGAACAAAGCGACCTAATTCCAACTTTATTTGGTACAGCACAAGGTTCAATTCTAGCTCCAACCGAATATTTGTTGTATGTCAATGATATGTGCAAAATATTTCAGCATGGATCTGTATATCAGTTTGCAGATGATACATGTATAATCATAGCGCACAGGGACCTAAAGATTGCGCAGGCCATGATGCAAAGCGAATTTGACACATTGTGCAAGTGGGCCCACGACTTAGGTTTATCGCTAAACTACTGTAAAACTAAGCTTATGTATATTCACTCACCTTATAAAAAAGCCAATTTCATGCCGAAGATAGTTGCCCATGAACACAAATGTCTGCACAAACCTAGCGCATCTTGTAACTGTACTCATCTTGAGATTGTAAAGGAACATACCTACCTTGGACTAAAAATTGATCATAAATTCAGTTGGATTCCGCATATCAACCATGTGTGTAATAAACTTAGATCTGTACTGTCAAAGCTATTTGTTCTTAAACATAAAGTTCCATACAATACATTAAGACTTCTTTACTTGTCCTTAGTGGATTCTGTCATAAGTTACGGCTTAGAAAGCTATGGGAGATCATATAAAACATATATAAATGATATTTACAACCTACAATTGCGTATACTTAAGACTATAGTACCTACAAAAATTAAATATAAATATAAAAATAATTATGAAAATCTATTCAATTACTGCAAAGTGCTAACTGTATTTGATAAGATAGACTTAGCTATTGTAACCAAATACTTTAACAACATAACAGGGCTAAAGAGAAGAACACGTCCAACACACTTACGTAACTTAGCCAACCTCCCAACCTTTGAAATTGCAAAAACCAACAATGAATACGGTCAAAGAGTATGGAGATGCATCTTACCGCGTATTTTGAATAGATTTTCAAGTGAATTATTAAACTTAATTGAAGGTCGAACGAGTAGACAAGCTAGAAATATTATTAAAAGATACATGTTTAAAATAAGAGGGCAAACTACCGACAAATAATTTACTTAATAATTGTATACCTACACAACTCTGCCTAGCAATATCAATTATAATTGTTATTACTCTGTGGAAATAGATTACTTTGTATAATTAAAACGTACAGTCGAGGGCACAAACATATGGACGGCTCGGAGTCGGATATAATGTAAACACCAACCTTATTTAGTGATAAAGAGGTGTACAGATATTTTTGACTTCTGACGTGCGTGTGTTTGTGACCTTGACTGCATACACACAAAAAAAGACTTCTTAACTTATAAAATCTTTTTAAATTAAGATTATTAGTTAAGATTATGCATGCAATTTTGTAATTTTACTGAAATAAACAGTTTAAATTTTATTTTTTTTTTTTAACTAGGCCGCTCAAACATGTGGCCAGAACACCACCGTTGAATGTTTAATTGTTTGTCATAATCTACTAGGTCACTCTTTAAAAATAGCCACGAATAAGTAAGAGCTTGGGAGGCCCGCCACCTGCCAAGAATGAAGACACTGTACCTACTAAATAATGATAGTTGGTTGTATATTCCAATATCGCTAGATTAGTATCGTGAGGTTTGTTTGACGTTACAGTTGCTTGCTATATTTCAAACTAAATACAAACTGAAATATAGATGCACAGAAAAAACCCCAGAAAAAAGACCAATGCTGGGAATCGAACCCAGGTCCTCAGCGTTCCGTGCTGCGTGCTTACCCCTACACCATCACTGGTCTAGAAGTTAGCGACGAATCTTTCCCATACATCGTACACTTCAGTCTGTTATAATCACATTTAGGCAGTGATAAAAAATGAAGTTGAAGAAAATAAAAAAATAAATAGAAAAAGATACTTCATACTTAACTTGTAAAAGTTGCTTGCTATTGGCTCATTTATTATAAACCATTCACAGACGTGACACGTTACAGATGTCAAAGAGTTGTCAAACGGACCTCACGATACTTTACACGACTTTTGACTTTAGACGACCGGATAGCCTAGTTGATAGAGAACCTGACTACGAAGCTTGAGGTCCCGGGTTCGATTCCCGGTCGGGGCAGACATTTGTGTGAATAATACGAATGTTTGTGCTCGAGTCTTGGGCGTTTAATATGTATTTAAGTATGTATCTATCTACCTATATAAGTATGTTTATCCGTTGTCTAGTACCCATAGTACAAGTTTTGCTTAGTTTGGGACTAGGTCAATTGGTGTGAATTGTCCCGTGATATTTATTTATTATTATTTATTATTTATTTATTTTACTAGTACGAACTAACCTGTCAAAGAAACTCTCATAGCGATATCCTAAATATTATGTAATATAGATTTATTAATTATACATGTGAAAGTTACAACTGATACTAAATCGGATTTTTTTCCAGCAGTAGGTCATCCAGAAGTTATAATGTATTAGTTTAGTACTAAACGTTCCAGAAGGATTTTGAAGTAAAATGCTTCAATTCCGTCTTTAAACACCTATATTTCTCTTTTAACGGTTTTCCAGTCTTCCTTTACGTAGGCAAGAGCACACTAGCTACCCAAGTAACCCACAAACTACTTCGTAGCCTAGAATACACTAGCTGCCCAAGTACTTAAAACCACAAACTACCCAAGCTTACCTAACGCACAATTAGCCTCAGGTAATTGTGTAACCTTAGGTAACCGCGACCCGAATGGAGTATGATGGAGCGGCGATAGCAGGCGGGTGCAATGCCCGGGACCGTACCCCTTCGTCACGCGGGCCATATTGTATATACCTATTAGGTATAGTATGGAGCTAAATGTATCGGTGGAAGATGATGGTACGCGATAGCACGAGGTAAAAAACCCAAGTGCGTATTGGACCTCGTGTTACGTTAACATGACAGAAATCTTTATACGTGATTTCAATTATTTTTTTAAAAATTAAGGAAGAAAGAGAGAGAGAGAGAATCACACAAATGTTTGATACACGGGAAAAATGCATTTGGAAGAAAAAGATGTAAGTAGGTACAAATTGGGCTCCACTCAGCAGACCTAATATTGCGATAACGCTGTTTTTCAGTGGAACCCATTTAAAAACTAAACACATAACGAATCGACCCTATTTATTAAAATCGGATGAGTAGTCTCGACGCTTAGATTATTTATACACTATATAGTGTCAGTAGCAAACATTGCGATACAAAACGTCCAAAAATCCATTTGACAGCTTCATATTACGATCGCGCTACGTCATTCAAACTGAAGGGAGGCAAATGACATATAAGCCAACTGTTGGCTTATATTTTTCGGGACGTTTTCATGCCGCCTAAGCTCTATCTAGTGTATAAATAATCTAAGTCTCGACGCTACGTTGGAACATCCGTAAATACAAACATAGACTGCTAAAATCATTAAATTTCCTTTGGCTTTGCCGTAGTCGTGTAAAAAACATACACACTGTAATGACACGATCGTCAGCGAAAAATGAAGTTCACAGCTAACTAGCATCATCAATAGTCCTGAAAAGTTATTTAACGGCTTATAAATCTTATAATATTATCAACTACTTAAGTCTTGTTAGTTTTCTTTAATGGCAGCTTCATATTCAATCTCAATGTTTATGAGATCACAAACGCGCGTGGAATGAGATTCGCAAACAAAGTAAAAGTCATGATACAAATCTCTTCCAATAACATTTCGCAACATTGCCTAACAGTCAGGCGTTTACAGTCGCGAAATGAAAAGATTCTTCATCTTAAGGGCGTCTTTTGCTTGTAGACAAATTTTTAACATCAAGGAATTAGGTACACGAAATTGCTATGATGATATTGAAAGAACCTGTTTGCGTTTAAATTTAACCATTGTAAATAGGTTTAAAAAACCTCCTTGAAGGCCGGTTAAAAAGCAGTGGCTCTCTTTGAGTTGTTTGACATTTCTGGGCGGTGGTGATCATTTTCCATCAGACGACCCCCGCATGCTCGTTTGCCTCGCTCTCATAATAAAAAAAATAGGTCTTATCACCGCATTTATCAGGCCAGCAAATAAAAAGGTTTTAAAGCTCATTCATAGTCAATTTATATTAGTTTTTAATTTGAACCCTATTGTTAAACAGTCAAGCATAGTTCTCTTTGCAACAGTCTGGTGTGTTACATATTTACGAAAGGTAACATGTGCTTGCAAAGTGTTTAATAAAATTATATGAGAACTGACGAACGTTTTCGTTCTGCGACTGTACAATATGCTTTCTAGAAATGTAATCGATCCTACTTTGTTTAGTCTACATTTTATACGTAATTGGCTATGTAAAGTTTTTTGAAGAGATGCTAATTATATTTTTTTTCGACAGTGGTCGACTTCAACACCAAGAAACCGCAGCTGTTTTATTTTTATCTCCTTTTATTTATATGAAATATTTTTTTAAGTGTTCGAGATGACATTTGTGAGATTTTATGGCTGACAAGCGGTTCGTGCTCAGTACTAAGAAGAAATAGAAAAAAAAACGAATTCAACTGTCGCTTCTGTGAATGTCAAATGAAATCTAACCGTTTGCGTTTCGTTTGCTTTGCGTTGTCCAAGAAGCAGGTCTGAAATAGTGATCGAAAGTATTCAATCGTGATCCAATTATTGTGCATAAGTTGTGGAGAAATGCGGTAAAATTGAAAGTCCGTATTTTATGCGGAGGTCGATAAAAATAGTAAAAAAATCACACTGAGCACACCAAAACGCAAAGCAAACGAAACGCAAACGATTTGATATTGACAGCAGTGACAGTTCACTTCGGTTTTTTTTTCTGTTTCTACTAAGTTCTGAGCACGAACGGCTTGTCAACCATAAAATCTCACAAATGTCATCTCAAACACTCAAAAAAATATTTCCAGTAAACAATAGGAGATAAAAATAAAACAGCTGCAGTTTCTCAATCTCCAGAACGCTGACTGCCGAAAAAAAATATAATTAGCACCTCTTCAAAAAACTTTACTTAGCCAATTATAGTGAATCGTGTGTATGTGCGTTTGTCACTCTTTCAAACTAATTGACCTTGGGGATTTGGATGAAATTTGGTGGGTACGTAGATATCTCGATATAAATACACATAGGATAATTTTTATTTACTAATCCATTTTTGAGTCTTAGAGATATGAAATTTAGCATGATTATTCTTTGTTACACGGTAAATAAAGACCAGGATGCAATATTTGGGAATACCCAAGGGAATTCAGTTAATTAGGGATGAACGCACCATAATACCAAAACACGATTCTAATAAAAAAAAACAATTTCAGCCCTGAAAACTTTTTAGCAGTTTTAAAACAAATGAAATAGTCTAAGTTGGCATAGATAGAAGTAACGTCATACTACTAGCAAATCGGGGAATCGGGTGTTGTTTTACATTTGAAACTTACGCATCTGCGAAGAAAGTCAATGGCGTGTGTGAAGTTCGCCATCCGCACTGGGCCGGCGTGGGAACTACGGCCCAAGCCCTCTCATTCTGAAAGGCCTGTGCTCTGCAGTGGGACGTATACCGGCTGGGATGATGTTGATGATGATGAGGATGATGAATCGTGTTTTGAAAGCTCATAAAAATTACGTCAGTTGATTGGTGGTGTCATCGTTCCTATTTCGGAATATAAAAATGTTATAGCTAGACCGTTTAGATGTGTCCTCGCCCGCGCGGTACAGGGGCTGTGGGGTATGGCGACAAAGGGGACCGGGAGAGGTGCGGGCGGCGAGCGCGCCTCGTGTGCCCGCTGCCCGCATCTCTTTCGGCCCCCTTTGTCGTCCACCCCCGCGCCTCTGTACCCCGCGGGCGAGGACACATTTAAACGGTTTAGCTATAGGCCTAATGGTACAGTCAGCAACAAAAATATGAATACACCCAAAGTACCAAAAATATGCATCCACGACTCTATTACCAGGGTAAAAAGGCGTGTATACATATTTTTGGTACTTTAAGTGTATTCATATTTTTGTTGCTGACTGTACGTGCAAGCGTCGCTGCGGTTTCAGGCTAGTGCTTCTATTAAAAGTAAGCAACGCTGTTATCAAAAGCTGACAAAGCTAAACTAAGTTGCGCACCACATTGTTACTTATCGGTTCCTAGTAGCGCTACAAAGATTGCTGTGTGTGTTTTGTGAACTTGATCTGATAAACATTATTTAGTATTGCTCTGAACTATTCGAGGAAATACGACTTCCCGTGAAGAGCAAAAGCCAAACAAAATAATGTGTTAGAGTGACAACTCTATGATGATCATCATTTCAGCCGTAGAACGTCCACTGATGGACATAGGCCTCCTCTCATTATGAGAGGGCGTAAGCCGACGTAGTTCCCACGCGGGCCCAGCGCGAATCGGGAACTTCACAGATGTGTGTGTGTGTGTGTGTGTGTGTGTGTGTGTGTGTGTGTGTGTGTGTAGTGTCCTTTCGATAATTCATTCACCGTAAAGCTCATGGTAAAATTCAAATGTAATTTCGCACATCAGTTCCAAAAAACTCAGATTCACGAACCCGGGCTCGAACCCACCACCCTCTGCTTGAGAGAGCATATAGGTTCAACCATTACATTAGGTTACCACGGCTTTTAAGCACTAAGTCAATATAATCTAGGCTAACCAGAAAACGCCTGCGAAGCCCGACAGCAAGATTGCTCCGCTAGTTAACTTCAAATTGTTCTAGGCACCAAATTATTTCTTTGAAAAGTGGGCCGTCAGTTTTCGAAATGCATATTAACTTTTAGTTGCCCACAACCAAGTTAACGTTGATAAATTAAAAATTTTAAAAACCCCCAACGCAATTATGTCACTCGTATGTTTGAACATTAAGTCATTGCCCGTTATGCGTCTAAGATCCCTTCCGCAGCTAACAAAAGAGCTGACAACTTTGAAACGGCTGAACCGATTTTGATGAAACATATCTAAGAACCATTGCCAAGAAACCTGTTTTCTATTAAAAAACCCGCATCCAAATGATGCCACAGACAGACACACACACATAGTGGTCAAACTTATAACACCCCTCTTTTTGTGTCGGGGGTTAAAAATAGCCCCCAAGCAATAGAGACCAAGCAAGAAAATGGCAAGTTAAGACAGACAAGTTAGGAAAGTCTAAGTTTAAGAGGTGATTCTTCAAGGTCGTGATTTTTGTTTTATTCCTCTGTCGTATTTTTTTTTTACTTAGTACAGAAAAAATCATGCTCCCATGAAAATAGATTTGTTCAGTACCATAAATTTATGTTACTGAACAAATCTATTTTCATGGGAGCATGATTTTTTCTGTACTAAGTAAAAAAAAAATACGACAGAGGAATAAAACAAAAATCACGACCTTGAAGAATCACCCTAAGAAAATGTCGAAGTAGTCCAGAGGGCTTCAAATGACTGCCAAACTATGACAGCACTAGTCGAAAGCCACAAAACGCATGTGTGCGTTAAAAAACAAATACTAGGGGCGTTCAATAAAAAGTGAGAATGAGTATGTTATAAACAACTTTTACTAAATGTCATTTTATTTTTCGACATAGTCACCTTTTAGCATAATACACTTAGTATATCTTTTTTCTAAACTTAAATTCCATTTTTAAAAAAGGTCTCATCTTGAGTACTTAAAAAATCTTGTACTGCAGCGACTACCGCGTCGTCGTCTTCAAATTTCTGGCCTCTCAGGTATTGTTTCAATCTCGAAAATAGGTAGAAATCACTGGGAGCGAGATCTGGTGAATACGGAGGATGCTTAAGGATATCGAACCCAGCATCACGAATTGCAGCCATTGCAACGGCGGACTTGTGTGCCGGGGCATTGTCCTGGTGGAACAGCACAACATTCGAGAGTTTACCTCGCTGTTTTTCGCGGATCTCATTGCGCAATGTTGCTATTTGTTTGGCGTATAAAGTGCCCGTAATAGTGGCTCCATGCTCGAGATACTCAATCATTAATACCCCTTTACCATCCCAAAAAACTGAGCCCATGACCTTACCGGCAGATGGGCTCACCTTGAATTTCTTCGGAGTTGGAGATGATGGCCTTTTCCATGTCATAGACTGCAGTTTCGTTTCAGGGTCGTAATGATGGAACCATGTTTCGTCCATTGTTATAAATTGCGCCAAAAAAAGTTCCCGGTCTTGCTGCATCAGGTTCAAAGCTTCTTGACAAATCTCTAGTCTAGTTTGTTTTTGCGTGTCAGTAAGCATTCTTGGTACCCAACGCGCAGATACCTTTTTCATACCCAAGCGTTCATGTAAAATATTATGCACGCTCCCCGTTGAAATCTTTACATTTTCAGCAATAAAACGAACTGCGACACGACGATCCGCCAAAACTAAGTTTTCGACTTTATTCACAATTTCTTCAGTTACTGCTGTAGTAGGGCGTCCGGAGCGGGGGTCGTCCATTGTCGATGTTCTTCCACGTCTAAATTCGGCGCACCAACGTGCGACTGTCGAATACGGAGGAGCATTAGACCCTAAAGTGTCCCGCAAATCCAAATTGACTTGGTCCGTAGAAAAATTTTTCAAATACAAGTATTTGATAACGGCGCGCAGTTCAATTTTCTCCATTTTCGCTAACGTACTCAATAGCATTGCAAAGAAATTACCGTATATATTTTTAAACAAAAGACAGTTAGTTTTTTTTTTCATAGCAATCAGCTAGATAGATTAGCTTTACCGGCCAGTATTTAATTTCGTAATATTAAAAGAGTTTGCATCTCATTCTCACTTTATATTGAACGCCCCTCGTACATAAAACCACGGGGAAACACAAAAGCTCTAAAAAGTTCGGTAGGTGCACTGTAAGTATGTCATTGTAAAGTAAACACACAAACGCTGTACACATGTGGATTATGGTAGGACCGACGGTGACCCGGAAACGGACACGGGCGACACTTCCGCGCCGCGTCGGGCGCTCGCTACGCTACTTAGTATGTTAGCGTGTTAATAGTGCTGCATTTTACATTGACTCGGGAGATGTGAGCAGGGGCTAAATTCAGGAACAGAAAGAAAAAAATTAGGCACATCCCAATCTCAGCCCAAACCATTCGCAAACCAGTGTTTGGCGTTCCTGAATAGCAGTTCATCCCTGTCCTCTCGCAAGCGATCGAATTACCGCTCGCAAACAGAGTTGGGCCATTCCTGAAATTAGGCCATGGACCAAGCCTTCCCGATTTAGTTATACTAGCTTTTTCCCGAGACTTCATCCGCTTACAAATAAAATTTATCATTATATTTGTCGAATCCCGATCTCGATATTCCAAAAATCCCTTTTTACTCGTACTGCACTTCGGTGATCATAATGGAATGGTTACGAAGATAGGGTCCAAAAAAGCCTAGTGGCCTCTCAAGCAGAGGGTCGATAATTCGAGCACGGGCTCTTAAGTTAAAACTGAACTTAAGTTAAAAGTGAAGGAAATCTTCTGGAGGAAACCTACACACACTTGTGAGGATATTCAATGTTGTGTGTGAAGTTCTCAGATCATATGATCTGAGGTGAAGTTCCTCCGCACTGGGCCCGCGTGGGAATTACGGCCCAAGCCCTCTCGTTCTGAGAGGAGACCTGTGCCCTGCAGTGGGACTTAGAATAGCCTGGGATGATGATAATATTGATAGGTAATTCATAACACAACCGACATGATAATTCATACTTCACGCATTGTCCTTTTTGCTCCCGTTATGAAAAGCATACGGTTATCCTGTTCTTCGACTTTACGTGTCACTACAATTGTCACCTTTTACACCTAATTTTTAAGCGCTAATAACATTATCTACATCTGTAAATATTTATCATTGTTTGCTAGTAGGTGTTTATCGCAAAGTAATAAAAAAACAATGTTTTTTTACAATACCTATCTAAACGCAAAAACACAGACCTGGCTGGAGGAGAGTCAAGCTAATCTGGATTAAATCCGATTTGTCTCTAATTTTGACCGGGAATAATATAAAACTGTTACAATAACTGTAAAAACATAAAAGTATTGTTTCTAAACAATGGCGACACAAACTAGTGTACAACGTGTACATACCTACGAGGGCCCTTCCATCCTTTTTTTTCTATTTAGCGGTCCACACAATGCAACTGACGGAGTTCCAGACTCTAATAGTTTTTCTAATCTTAAAATAAGCTCCAAAAAACAATCACTGACTTACCAGGTCAACTTGATTAACACCAGTCAATGAGGTTTTGTAAACACGTTTCTAATTTTTGTTCCAAATATCTTTGTCTATTTTTTCTAAACTTATTCACAATAATCTTTTCACGATCACTTTTTATGAAAACAACTCTTTTTCAACGAGAGCGCGTGACAACGAAAACTGTCAATTTTGGAATGGGCTTTGAAATGTCAGAAGCTTTGCTTTTTTATTTTTCTAATTCCCAAAAAGGTTGCGTATACATACTTAGTTTTTCTTGCTGGCCAGTGTTTTATAGAGTACCTACGACAAAAAAAAAGTAAAATTTAAAGAGTGCTGCAATAGCGGCAGAACATGTGATACCTCCTGCTGTTACAATATCTTGTTACCTACCGTGTTCTTAGTGAATAAAATTTTAGATTTGATTTGATTTGATTTGATTTTGATTTGTCACATTGTTGTACGTTGACGTACCTTGCCAATGTAAAAATAATGGACCAAAAAGGAAGTAATTTTTTTTGAACTTCAAGGATTTTGTTTTCAATGTTGGAAGCAATAAAATAAATATGTCATACAAGATCAATACGCAAAATTTTTATCTCTTTTAGAAAATGGGCGCTAAAGATTTTTATTAGAAACAAAGTAATGCATTTGTGTCAACTATGTTTCTGTTTGAAGGTGTTTACTCACATTTATAAGTCGTTTTTGTAAAATATAGAGGCGACGACAAGGTAAGTACAATTTCGTATTAAAATCTCAATTTTCAAGTTTTTGTGGATTGATACATTATTTCTTATCAGCATCCACTTAAAACGTTTACAGTCCAGTGACCCAAACGCGGGACAGGATAGCTCTTATTCCATTGTAATAAGGATCTATTTTAAGGCACAGGACAGGACAGGGAACGTGTTAAAGTCAAAATCTTTTGTCGCATATCACAATACAAAAATAAGCTGGAACATTTAGATTAGGAATAAATTTGGCGCGAAAAATGTGACAGTTTCAAAGAAACTGATACCATCTTTTGTTTCTACTAGTTATCATATTATCACATTTTTGTCGTAAATCACTTGACATGGCAACTATTTCGTAAGAGAAAGCTGACTATTCTTTAAAAACCGGCCAAGTGCGAGTCGGACTCGCGCACAAAAGGTTCCGTACCATTATCTATAAAAACGGAAAAAAATAAACACGTTTGTTGTATGGGAGCCCCCTTAAATATTTGTTTTATTTTAATTTAATTATATTTATTTTATAACTAAATCATTTCAAGTAGCCTGTAGCCTTTATCAATATCGAGCAAAAACTAGCAAAAAATCACGTTTTTTTATGGGATTAAATAAATATTTATTTTATACTGTTTTTTAGTATTTTGTTGTTCGAAATATATCATCATCTGTGAAAATTGATGACCATTTACTAGGCAAGCGTGCTCCATCGTAGGCCTCATCTTCGCTTTCCATCAGGCGTGGTTGTGGTCAAACGCAAGCATATAATTGTATAAAAAAATAAAAAAATATAGTTATCACGGTTTGTGAGATACAGCCTGGTGACAGACGGACAGAGGACAGACGGGCGGACAGCGAAGTCTCAGTATAGGGTCCCGTTTTTATCCTTTGGGTACGGAACCCTAAAAATTGAAACATGTGTTTGGGACGCGCTGGCGCAGCGCTCGGGCTGTCCGTTACTATTGTTTCTAATTGCGATAACTTAGTTATTGGTTTTCGTACATCTGTTTCGTTTTTGAACATTTTTTTAACCCCCGACACAAAAAGAGGAGTGTTATAAGTTTGACCGCTATGTGTGTGTGTCTGTCTGTGGCATCATAGCTCTTAAACGGGTGCACCGATTTGGATGCGGTTTTTTTAATAGAAAGTAGGTTTCTTGGCGATGGTTCTTAGATATAATTAATCAAAATCGGTTCAGCCGTTTCAAAGTTATCAGCTCTTTTGTTAGCTGCGGAAGGGATCTTAGACGCATAACGGGCATTGACTTAGGGGCTGTTTCACCACTTTTCTTATAGTTCGGATTAGCTTAATCATAACCTTATTTGACAGATGGAATTAAAATTTCTGTTTCACCAGTCTCGATTAGCGCTAAGTGACGGACAAACTGTTTCTTAATTTGACCATCAGATCAGGAGGCATTTAGCATTTTTATCCGTCACATAAAGTAAGTTTATTTTTTTGTGGCCATGGTTGGAGAGCCCTTCAGCCGGTTTCAGAAAAATAAATCAAAGTATTTTTTATTTTTTAAAGAAAGAGGTCATGCTAAATTGCATAAAATAATTTAAATATCAAGATTTGAATAAAAAAATGTAGGTACACTTTTAGTATGTAAAAATAAATCCAAAATTTCGTAATATTTTTTAATAACAAACTTTTTTTCAGTGGCTCAATCGTTTGTTCTACGTGAACTTGTATGTCGCCATTAAAAAAAAGCTTATCTGTCAAATGGTTTGGCGCCACTTTTCGATTCGTTTTACGTGATTTTATTTTTCTTTGTTATTGTTAACAAAGTATCGTAAATAAATACCGTTTTTGGATCAAATATAATGTTACATATTTGTTTATGCAAAAAAAAAGATGTATTCAAAAATTATATAGTTAAGCATTTCTTTTGATTTAATAATGAGTGACTCTTTGAACGAAAGTGTGCGAACAGGAACGCGTGGTCGTGAAATGCGACGTTGCCATTCCGACTTTTTGTTAAACCCACGATTAGTTAAGTGGTACTTAGTTTGCACAGGACCGGAGTGGTGAAACTGAAATAACACTAGCTGACAGATTTGTCCAGTACTTAGTTTATTCATTGGTTACGTAACCAGTAGTTTGACAATAAGGTGGTGAAACACCCCCTTAATGTTCAAACATACGAGTGATATAATTGCGTTGGGGGTTTATAAATTTTTTAATTTATAGTTATTTTGGATAAAAGTAAGCTTTAAAAAATTGACAACTTTGTATGTAGATTATTTTTTATGAATCTTTACCGTTGGGGGGTGCGGTTAGTGTGCGACCCCGTAGTTGCCGACCCGGAGTAAACGACAATAATGCATGACCTGATAATTCAAACCCCTATAGCAAATTACATGAGGATTTCAATTATCATTGCAGGTTGTACACTATTGCCATTCATTCCAAGTCGACAATTTCAGGACAATAGGGATGTCGACGCGTGGTTGACGCCATTTAAAAATAATTCGAAGACACGGCTCCAGTCAAAAATGCTTTATTTTAGCCCTGAAAACCAGATTAATTTTCGATTAACTGCAAAATTAGATTTTTTGTTGCTTTGAACAAATAAATAGTTGATTGAGTTGGCGAACAAGTGACGTCATAAGTTGCTATTGCCATTCGAACTCTATGGGTGAATTGTGTTTTGACAGCTGATAAAAAGTACGTCAGTTGATTGGTGGTGTCAACTTGGTGTCAACATTCGTGATAACCTAGTAGTTTGGCCTTTCAAGCACAGGTCGTGCGTTCAAACCCGGCCTCGTACCTCTGAGTTTTGGGAATTTATGCGCAAAATCAATTTTGAAATTTACCATGAGCTTTGCAGTGAAGAAAAACAACATGAGGAAACCTGTATATACGCGAAGAAATTCAATGGTGTGTGTGAAGTTATCAATCCGCATTTGGCCCACGTGGGAACTAATGGAGGCCCTGCTGTGGGAGGTAGGCCGAGATGATGATGATGTTGATAGTGAGAATCGAATTGTTATAGTCCCACGCCACTGGTAAGTATGTGTAAAGTAATGTGGGTAGAAACAACGCCGGCGCGGGAGTCGATTATCGCATGGAATTGTGATCGTACGTTTTTAGACGTGGAATTGAGACTATATATGGACTGTTTATGCTTCGAAAATAGTTTGATTACATGCCGTGGTCGAGTTGGGTAATTGAAACATTTTACAGTCGTAGAAACCTCGTAAGTCCACTTTTCTTACCAGACATAGTGCTATACTGCCGTGCTAAGCCAAAAGGGCCTACGTCCGAAAATGACCAAATTCTGTTTTTTTTTGCGTTGGGTTCTTAGCTTAAAAGGAATATAAAGTTCTGTTAATGAAAAAGTCGTATTTTTATTAGAAGTGCCTTAAAAACAGCTATGAAAATAGACGTAAGGCCCACCCAAATACTAAGAAACAAAAACATAAAAACACGTTTTTCTCGTAACCGTTAAAACGGACATAGGCCGTTTTGGCTTGGCACGGCAGTATAGGTGAAAAACTTAAGTAAATGGCCTGTTGTATGCAGTAGTAACGTGTCCGTATAAACAATTCCAAATTTGAAATATGACTGACACGGAGGGGTTCGGGCGAGACAGCGACATTTCATTAAAATACCTATTTCTCAAAAGTCTCTCAGCCATCGTACCCTCTTAAGCTCCATATTAATTTTGTGCACTACTACATACAGATCATTTACTTTTAAGTTTTTCACCTATACAGATCGATCCGAGAACACCCTGTATTGTGATTTTGGAAATTAAATCTACAAAATTTCTACAATATACTATTTCCTTAGTCTCTTCTTACGACATCCACGGAAGAATTGGAGAGGTGTAATGCTTAACCCCGACACCACAGGAGTTCCAGCAACGAGAGCAAAAACCACTAGGTTTTGAATTTTCCAGGGTTATCATCATCATCATCATCATTACAGCCGCAGGACGTCCACTTCTGGACATAGGCCTCCTTCATTGATACCCAATCATTACGGTTGGAAGCAGCTTGCATCCACTTTGAACCTGCGGCCTCTACCAAATCGTCCGTCCATCTCGTTGGTATTTAGACGTCCCACGCTGCGCTTGCCAGTCCGTGGTCTCTATTCGAGAACTTTTCAGATCCAACGGTCATTTGTTCTGCGTGCTATATGCCCCGCCCATTTTCTTTTAGGGGCCTACCGAGCTTTTCGCACTAATCGTTTTTGGTGGGTGATTTCGGGCGTGGGGGGGGGGGCACTATGGCTCAAGATAGGTTGATTGGACTGCGCTTGTTTTTGGGTATTTTCATCTTATTAATAAAACAAATACATATTTTAAAAATGTAGCAACACTACGCCCTAGAAAACATCATGTTTTATTAACATTCAAAAAGTCATGACCTTCCGTGCAGTATTAGCGTCGTACTACGAATTTATTTTATTTTTTAGAGACGACTTTGGATTTTTTTTCAATCGAGCGAACTATAAGTAATCGTGTTTCGATAAACACTTGTCACTAGGGTGAATCCTCAAATATCTTACACATGAAATTCAGGACTATAGCTTTGCTAGTAATGATACAGCACGAGATTAAATGAATGCAACAAATGCGCCAAAAACACGGTACCCCCTTAAAATCTATTCCTTAATGGCCCTTAATGTTTCCAGGGTAATTTAGTAAAATCACAAAATTTCAAGTCAACTGCCAGAACTAAACCGAAACCGCGGGTAAAGGCTTGTCTATAAAAGCACGGATAACGTCACCTTCATATTTAACTTCGAATCACAATCATTAGTTAAAAAAACGCTACCAATGTCTACGGGATGCAACTATCACCACAACCCGTCAAAATTCAAAAGAAATGTTCCTCCTCAAAATTGTTAGTACAACGTGTATTTTGTATTTGACAGGTTAGTGTTTGGTGTAGGGGCCTCATTGTAGTCAATTAAACGGCTCGATGCGAACCAATTGAGTTTATTAGTGTGGTAACAATTTATAACACGACGACATATAAAGTTTTTATTCAAGCGATATGCAAACAGTATCATTGCTTCAACACTCCATACAATACGTAGAGCATTCCCTACTGATATCGTTGTCCTGTCTATTTCTCTTTAATGCTAGCTACACACGTAACGATATATCGTAGCGATTAATCTGTGCAAACCAATTTGCGCAGATTTATCGATCGTGTGTATGACAAATCGTTGCAGATTATTGTCATACACACATTCGATAAGTCTGCGCAAATCGGTTTGCACAGATTAATCGTTACGATTTATCGTTACGTGTGTAGCTAGCATAACAGTTGTCATTTGAAAATATATGTATAATTATGTACTCTTTGACTGCTAACAAGCACCATTACGTCACATCCGTGCTAATGTCGCGAATCCTTCAAAAACTCTCACCCCTGGGCTGTGTAGAAACTTGCATAATATTTCCTTCATGATATCTAAAAAAATGAATGAGCATTTACTAGGCAAGCATGCTCCATCGCCTCATCTTCGCTTTCCATCAAGCGTGATTGTGGTCAAGCGCAAACCTATATTGTATTTAAAAAAACACACGTACGCATCTGGGGCTAAATCCGCTGGGGGAGCGGTAATTCAATCGTTCGCGAGACGATAGGAATGGGCTGAGCTTGGGATGAGCTTTATTTTTCTGTTAATTCGCTTGGTAAATAAATAAATAAAAAGGCTTATCCCAATCTCAGCCCAAACCAGTGATTTTTGGCGTTCCTGAATAGCAGTTCATCCCTATCCTCTCGCAAACGATTGAATTAACGCTCGCGAACCGTGTTGGGCCGTTCCTGAATTTAGCCCCTGGTTAAAGGATCTAGTAGGTACAAGTTTATATAAGGTGCTTTCAAATTAGACGCCAATACTTTTAGAGCTGATTGTGCTCATCCATAAGTAGACTTAATTATAAAAGTAATTTAAAGTTTATGTTAGTTTTTCGGAGTAAATTAGGAAAACAACTGTGCCACGTAACACCTTGTTTCGGCAGAATTTTAATTTAACCCTTATAAGGCCCCATTTATTGGAGCATACTACCATAATAATCAAAAGCAGCAATCGAATACATAGCTGAAAAAGGATATTTTTAAAGCTAGTTGTATTTTCAAATTGTGACGCGCGTATACTGAAATCAAAAAGAAATCAAATAATTATTTCCACTACTCCGCGTTAATTAATTTGATGTAGGGCATAAATATGAAGAACAACGGCCCTTTTAGAAAAGACGAGTTCTGCATTCATTTCTGTACCATCTCTTCTAAATAAGTAAATAGAGAGAATTTATTGAATCAGGCGTTACTTTGCAGAGGTCCATATTAATGTAACTATCATAAGGAGTAACTATAGTAAGGTCGCGGGTGAGCAAAGTAATTGTTTCGTTTCTTTAGAGAGACTTCCTACCACGAACTCTATCTCAGCGATACCTAAACGACAGTTGTGTCGTGGTACAGGGGCTGAACGAAAATATTGCTCTCCTCCGAGTCCCGGCGGTCGGGTGCGCCCACATGTTGGCCATAGGGCGGGGACACGGACATATCGATGAAGACGATTTAAGCTTTTGAGGGAGCCACTATCTTTGCAAAGAGAAGCTTCATTCTTTTTTACGACAGGGGCCAACGAGCAGGAGGTTCAAGTTATAAAAAGCAATCACCATCGCCTAAGGACACCTGTATTATAAACAGAATCAAGATGGTTTAGCTTTATGTTGACGTCGTCAGACATGGCATATTGATAGTATTGTTAACTCTTTCAGATTTCAGTATTCATAAGGCTAACACGTGATACTTCACTTACTTTTTACTACCAATATATTGTATATTATAAATCTTCCCAGGTGAATTTTTCGCTTCGAGCCCTTATCTTTCAAAACAAACGGTATCGTCATAGTATTAAGGTTCAAATTTAATGTAATGTCTCGAAGCGAAAAATTCACCTGGGAAGATTTGTACTATACACATATTGTATATAATATATGTACCTGGCCAACTATACTTCGATTACCATCGAAAGTTACTATCAAAAAAAACTCGACAGTGAAGGCCTCAATTTTTTTCTTTAATGCCAAACTTTTTTTTTATTATTAATACTCGTAGGTACTATCGCTAAGTTCTTATCGTTAAAAACGATAAATACTTATTAAAGTAATGATTGTCAATTTTTTTATCAACTTAACTTGGGCTGGTAATAATTTAAAAAACAAAAACAATCGACACATCTAATCGATATCAGCACAGATTGAAAGCTCCCAGCGTCACAACGTCCCGTCTTAAGGAGCGGCGTCCACAGTGTAGCCGAGGCCGAGTCAGCGCCCGCGCACCCGCACGATCCAAAAATACACAGCCCGGCCGCATTCGTTGACATGCCCTGATCGCGAGCGTTTTAAAAACAAAACAATTCCACGTTCAAAAATTCTTTACTCGTTTGTTTTTAAACCAAATTCGATTGACAGTTGAGTGTTAGTGGCCAGTGGTTATGAGGGGGATGTCTCCCACCGCCTTGGGGGCCGATCTGCCGCAGTGGTGTGGCAAGACTGAGAACTGCCCCCAGGCCTTGCTCGGATGGCTGTACCTGACACACGACCAGAATGATCAGGTAAGCCCACGCCCCAGATTAGAACGGAATTAAACTCAAACGTCACTGTTCCATAAAGTATTTCTGTTCAGGAATTCTGCGCGATTATAACTGGGAAAGTGTTTCAAAGTCTGTTTCAAACGTTCAAAGTGCGGTGAAAAGTCTCAGACTTGTAACTGGAAATGTGTTCTAGAAATGTGGTTCGAAGGACCATGTCCAATACCAAAACAACTATACCCTTCATCTCAATAAATATTCATGCGTACGTGATTTATCGACCGTGTTTAAATAAAATAAATAAAAAAAAAATATCATGGGACAATTCACACCAATTGACCTAGTCCCAAAGTAAGCTTAGCAAAGCTTGTGTTATGGGTACTAAGCAACGGATAAACATACTTATATAGATAAACCAATACTTAAATACATAGCAAACATCCATAACTCAGGAACAAATATTCGTGCTCATCACACAAATAAATGCCCTTACCGGGATTTGAACCCAGGACCTCTTGCTTCGTAGGCAGGGTCACTACCAACTAGGCTAAAGCGGTCGTTAACGTATAAGCATTTGTTTTAATCTTTTTTAATATAGTAGTTCCAATCATTTATTTTCTCGGTGACAGCTCCCGTAGAATGTAACTGCGTTTAGTTACGCAAAAATTAACTTTTAAATGCGAGATATAAAAAATACAACAGCTGCCTAATTTTGTTCCTTGATCCCATATAAGATTCATCTAAGACACATTGAGTCCATATATGCAGTATTTTTTTTTAAAGTACAATAAATAATAAACGTTTTAATAAAGTTACATTCTATGGCAATACAAATGTCATGTTATGATTGCCATAGAATGTAACTTTAATAAAACGTTTATTATTTATCGTACTTTAAAAAAAAACTACTGCATATATGGACTCAATTTGTCTTAGATGAATATTATATAGGATCAAGGAACAAAATTAGGCAGTTGTCCTATTTTTTATACCTCGTATTTAAAAGTTAATTTTTGCGTAACTAAACAAAGTTACATTCTACGGGAGCAGTCATCGAGAAAATAAATGATTGGAAATACTATAGTAACCATATTTTTAAGTCGGTTTATTTTATCGTATTGCAATAGAAATTGCAGTTAAATACGCGTACCTAACCATTTATAACTACCGGCAAGGTACCTACGTCAAACTTTAGTTAATTATCAGTGAGCCTAAGAACAGATTCAGGATACTAACACATAATAATAGACTGCGATGTAAGTAGGATTATAAGATCGTCATTTTATGTATATTTTGACGTAAGTATACCTATGTCAGTTTCATTCCTATTTCAAGTGCCATCGCGGTTTTATAACACCTTTTGAGTATCGTTTAATATATTTAAAATTTATTTGTAAACTAACTAGTTGCCATATAAAAATTGCGATTAAATGCACATTTCACTTTGCACTTCAGTAGTACTTTTTTATGAAACTTAGATGTGTTTTTTAACTAAATTAAAACAAATCAAACGGTTTAAGGCCGTTGGTTCTATTTACTACAAAATATGTTTGCTACATCCCAATAACATGTTAAATCATTTTTTCTATCCGCTTATTTAATACATAACATATTTATTCCCTCTTAGCGAGTTAGCTCTTTTAGATATCTTGGCTGCATTGTCAATGAACAGGAAGACCACAGTACGGAGGTAAAGTGTCGCATAGAGCAGGCCCGACAAGCATTTGGTAAGATGTCTCATCTTCTTTGTAACCGGAATCTCAAACTCTCCACAAGATGTCGCTTAGCGCGTTGTTATGTTTTTTCCGTTCTTCTGTATGGAGTGGAAGCTTGGACGTTGACCCAAACCATGTGCAAGAGGTTAGAAGCTTTTGAGATGTGGGTGTACAGAAGAATGTTAAAGATATCATGGACGGATCGGGTAAGGAATGAAACGGTATTGCAAAGAATGAATAAAAACTTGGAAGTGATACGTATTATAAAACAGAGGAAACTGTTGTATTTGGGGCATATAATGCGTAACGATAAGTATGGTCTGCTTCAGCTTATTATCCAGGGGAAGATACAAGGCCGCAGACCACCTGGCAGAAGACGTACCTCCTGGTTAAGAAACCTTAGAGACTGGTTCGGGATGAGTACCAGATCCCTCTTTCGGGCGGCAGTCTCTAAAGTAAAGATAGCTCTAATGATCGCCGACCTCCGGTAGGAGAGGGCACTACAAGAAGAAGAAGATATTTAATCCAATGTAAAATTTTTTAAAATAAAAATTTCTGAATTGATTCTTAAATATTTTTCCTCGCCGCAGGTAGAGTAAAAAATAGGACTCTATTCAGACAATAATCTGGACTGGAACATAAAGATACTCAATACCTACCCCAATATAATATAAAGTTCGCCAAAATCACCCCACGAAATTTATGGACCGCCCTTATCACTGACGTCACTTACAAAATTTAGGCAAAAAAGTAGGAATCGAGTTGTTACGGCGCCACGCCACTGATTATTTTATAAATAAGAAAATTTGTAAAGATGTTTGGATGTTCGTTATTCAATCACTTTAGCGTCTAGAAAGACAAAAATCTGGATTGAGACAATACTTAATATCACGGTAAGGAATTCCTGAGAGATAATATTATAATTTAAAAACATGAATAGATTAGAAGGCGCTGTACAAAAACGTTGAAGTACTTTGGGTTTCGAAAATGACGTGTTAACTTCGCATTCAATTAATAGATGGCGTCCGAGTGACCGCTACTTTACAAATATCATCATCATCATTCATCATTCCAGCCTATACACGGCCCACTGCAGGGCACAGGCCTCCTACGAGAGGGCTTGGGCCGTAGTTTTCACGCGGGCCACTTCACACACACCATTGAATTTCTTCGCAGTGTTCCTCACGATGTTTTCCTTCACCGTAAAGCTCACACGGCTTACAAATATCACCGTAACTTTTTTCATGGATTCCTAACGCTTTCTACTATACTTCATTTAATTTAGAATTAGAAACCACAACAACATTGTATTGCGGCTCGTGAACTGTAATCTCTTTACAATCTGTACTAGAGTAACAATTGACGACACGCAAATAAAGCGAAATTAAAACAATTTTATTTTGCGGCTCCCAGACTATTGTACTGTACTATTTGCTAGGTAAGAAATAGTTGACCAGACGCAATATAATGTTATTGTGGTTTCTAATTCTAAATAAAATGAAGTATAGTTAATTCTAAATGGTCCCACAACCTTACTACCATTTATTTACATGTGGTATATATAAAATCCCTCGGCCGTTCTGTTTGTGTACTCGGCGTTGTTTATGCGCGTGCGGCGCGCGAACCGTGCACCTTGACGTCTGTTTCATCTCAGAGTTCAATGACCCGCCAAAATGTACCAACACTTGGTGCTTAGCTTACACCAGAAGTCCTGAAATTTTTGCGTTTCGTGGACTGCCATATTTTTCAATTTTATGTAGACTAACTTACTTTATCATCATCATCGTCATAGTTTCAGCTGAAATACGTCCACTGCTGAACATAGGCCTTCCCTAAGGCTCGCCAAACAAATTGGTCCTGTGCCATCCGCATCCATAGGTCGTTGCTCCATCTTGTTGGAAGCCACCCTACATTGCGTCTTAAGGAACCCACTCGAGAACCTTTTGCCCCTTCGCTTGCCATGCCCCATTTTAGTGTTGTGCCCTGCCCACTGCCACTTGAGTGTGGCGATTCTTTAAGCAGCCAGCTTACTTAGTATTGGTTTATCGCAAAGTAATCGAATCAAAAGTGTTTTTTTTCGCGTACATAGACAGCTTAAGGTCTTCGGCGATCCCTGGTGATCGATATCTATTCACTTGTCACTTTGGATATCACTAGGTTACACTAATCAACATAGGTTTGTGTCTCATTAACTCCTAACCGTAATGGAAATAAAACCCTTATCAAAACTTTGGTTAAAACTAAGGCGAACTACCCTATCTTTTTGTACTGCTTTTGGTGATCAATAAAGAATATTTGTATTGTATTGTATTGTATTGTATTGTATTGTATTGTATTGAATTGTATTTTTAATCTTTGACACCCAGTATTTAACAGACTTTTGACTTGACCTTTTTAAAAATATGGTTGAGGAAAGCAGTCACTAACACCACAGAAATATATCGAGACTAACACATTGCTGGACAGTACAATACAATACAAATATACTTTATTGATCACCAAAAGCAGTACAGTGACATTACAAAAATAAAAATTCAGGTAGACAATAGGCGGTACTTTCAAATAAAGGATTGTTAAGCTATATTATTTGGCGTAGTATCCATCCAAATGCTAATGTTAAAAATATGGTAGTTCTTAGCAATATTTTGATTAAAACGAGACAGCGAACTATCCTATATAATTTAAATAAAAAAACTATATAATTTAAACTAAAAAGACAGTCACTTATTGCTAACAATAGGACACACCTTAGGAAGATTTTGGTTAAAACGAGGGCGAACTACCCTACCTGATTTCAATCATTAGCACCCAGTATTTGACAGATTTTTACACTTGATACCTACTTTTGAAAATAAAACGATTAGTGATTAAAGAATGTCATAATAATATATTATTGTTTTGCATATTGTATTGCTCGTAGATTTCGAAATGGTAAACACAACCGAATTCTCATAGCATCCATTACTTTCTTTACAAAAAATAACTTTAATTTCAAAACTAGATGAAAAAAGATCCGCCTGTATAATTTCTGTTCCCGTGGGAATTCCGGAAAAATATATATTCTACCTATGTCAATTGCGGAACTGAGACGAATCTTATGACACCTCACACTTCAAAATCCATTGAGCCGTTAGGCTGCAGGGCGTGCCAAAGAATGATACATACATACATATACACCGTGAAATTTTAGTGGTTGTTTTCCCGAAACGAGGTGATTTAGTTTCGATTGTACAATCGATTTATAATTACTATTTTGACTAGAGTCAAAAATCCAATTGTGAAAAACGAAAGTCGAAAATGACCGCAAACCAATAGTAACGCTTCGTTGGTACAAGTAGCGTACGATGGTGCGATAGGTTAGGTACCAACGAAGCGTTACTATTGGTTTGCGGTCATTTTCGACTTTCGTTTTTTACAATTGGATTTTTGACTCTAGTCAAAATAGTAATTATAAATCGATTGTACAATCGATACTAAATCACCTCGTTTCGGGAAAACAACCACTAAAATTTCACGGTGTATACATACGCTCGAAAAACATAACCCTCCTTCGACAGTCGGGTGAAAAGACCAACATGTGTTTGGGACGTGATTATGCGCTGTCCAATTCAATTGTTTCTATTGCACTAAGTTTTTTTTCTTGTTTCTCATCTCGTAACACTCTACGCGTGTACATTTGTTTTATTGTTAATTTTTTGTCCTACAAAAGATTTGTCAACGTTTTTTTTTAATATTTCACATCTTCCTGGGAAAGTAAAAATTTGACTTAAAGCTAAGTAAAGCTTTTATTGAACTTGTAATTATTTTAGTGGTTGTTCAGTTAGTTGTTTTAGGTCAGGGGCCTGTTGCATAACAAAGTACAACTAATATTACAAGCGGAACTCGCGCTTCAGTTATATTAACTAGAAATGGAGTTCCGCTTGTAATACCTATATGTATAAAGTTGTACTTTGTTATGCAACAGGCCCCAGGTCCCTACTTCACACGCGTGACAATTATCAGTGATTGTCGAGCGACAGGTGACATGTGACAATTTGGAAAAATATCGTATCGTATCGTATCGTATTGTACCTATCTATAGAAATACTTATATATATATTTAAGTACTTATACATATATTATGACAGGCATTTTGTTAAAATTGTTTGTATCCAAATTTAATGTCAATTAAGTATGTTGTGAAACAAGAATTATTTTTCCTAATCGACATGTTTTATCACATAAACATGATAAAATCTAGTTTAATATAGATCGGGATGGAGAAGGGGCAGGTTAGCGCTGAGTGAGCGAGCTACGTCTGTAATAGGATGCATATCTGTTTTCATGCAAAACCCACCCTCCTCCACTTCATATCACACAGACCATTATCACAAAACCACACAAAGCACTAACGCGTTTCGAACTCTCTACAAGCTGGTTTTAGCTTTGAGAATGAGCACGCCACACAGTATCAATGGTTTTATTATTTAGTCTTATTGTTTAATTTTAACTGTCGGTGTTAAGTGTAGGTTTAAGTAAAAGGGTTACACTGAAAACCATGCAATGCATGAAAAGCATGCTGAGTATGGCCTTAGTTCGCTCTTTTTGGCACAATCAGGTTTTGTTAGTAGTAAAATAATCATTAATTTATTTTAGCAACTTTTTTATTTTGCTTTCTATTACTAATAATTTATTTTCTTTTTATAATTTGAACGTGCACGGAACGTGCGGATTTTTTAATTATTTTTCTTTATTAAAAAGTTCGAAAGGCGTTAGCATTTTGTGTGACGTTTGTGATAGTTGGATATCTGTGTGACGTGTTAATTAACTCGAAAGTGGAGGAGGACGAGTATTCTGCTTAAGAACACGTATCTGTAAGACAGAAAATGCTGTTTTGTACTTGCAAAGTAACGCTTAAACATCTAACGTCGCACGCAGAAACATCAATTAACATTAACGGATCCTTCGGAATACGATCCAACTAGAATTCAGTCCTTTTAAGAGGTCAAATAAGACTCCACACCATGGCCTCTAATAAGAGTTGTTCCAATCAATTGGTAGCAATCTAAACTGGTCTAAATGCTATAGCGCCCCTATTATCGTTCGCTCGATGAGTTCGAGTCGTTTCGTTAAATAAAGAACAGTCGTTAAGAAAGTACGATGCCAGAGAGACTTTTGAAAAATAGGTATTTTACTTAAATGTCGTTGTCTCACTCCAACCCCTCCATATCGGTACAGCAAGAAAGGGAGAGCTGCTGCTCAGACCGTCAACAGGTACCATCGACAAATAGGTCGCCTTGACACCTTAAATGTCCATTTTGCTTGCAGTGGCTAGACATCTGTCCATACCAATCCATACCAATGAACTTCAACGGCTGCAAGCAAATTTGTTTTGAAACTGGGAAGACCTCGGTTTTGTCGACTGACTGTACATATAATTGATCAAAACAGCATCGTACTCATAGTCCACTTTTTTTTCCTCAAAAACTTGACCAATACTTAATGTTTTTTTTTTTATAATTAGAGGAAGTCCTTAGCTATGCCTCTACGTTTTCATTTTATTGTTAATGAGAGTATTTTTCTGATGGATCGAATGCCTAAAAATTACGTTGAGTTTGGGCAATTTTCGTAGTTTTTGAAAGGTTTTTTACTTCTTATGATAAATGGAATATGAAATACAAAACGAAACATAGCCAGGGGCATGGCCGACATAGCCGTGGTACTTAGATATAGACTTGAGATAAAAAAATATTTGCTCAATCGTCATTATCCAGGGTAGAAACAGGGAACTACGATTGTATAGGTATGGAGAAATGATGCGCATTGTGTCCTCTTAAACGACGTCGGACCTTTATTCGACATTCATAAGGACATCATCATCATCGTCTCAGCCTATCATCCGACGCACTGCGTGGCACAGACCATTCAGAATGAGATGGTTTGGGGCGTAGTACCCACACGGGCCCAGTGCGGTTTGTGAACTTCACACACACCATTGAATTTCTTCGCAGATGCTACCAGACACGCTCCCAAAAGTAAGACTGAAACAGTCAATCTTTTGAAAATTTACAAGACTCATTTACTGTCACGGCCTAAGTCGGGAAAAGACGCTAAGTTAAAAGGCACTGCTTCAGAACACGTGGCCAGGTAGGATTAAAGTTAGCGGCCTATATTTAACTCTTCCTCGGTTAGCGCGATTTAAACACGTGTGTCTTGTGTTGCAACATGTTATACTGACATTACGATCAGATCACATTGTATATAATTATTTCGATGTAGGCCAGTTAGACCAAATTAAATCTTAGTTAAACATACAAAAGGGGGCGTCCATTAAGAGGATACGATGGCTGAGAGAATTTTGAGAAATAGGTAGGTATTTTAATGAAATGTCGCTGTCTCGCCCGAACCCCTCCGTGTCAGTACAGCGAGAGCGGGACAACTGCAGCTCAGACCGTTAATAGGCGCGTAAAATTGATCAAAACAGCATTTCGTAGTCCCCTGTTTTCTTCTCGAAAACTGGACCAATAAATTTATTTTTTTCATAAATAATTAGAGGACAGATTTAGCTATGCCCTTATGTTTTCCTTTTTTTTTATAGGAGGGATTCTTTTCTGATGAGTGTCTGAAAATGACGTTGAAATTTGGCAATTTTTTCAGTTTTTAAGCTCATATTTCTTATGTTAATTGAAATATGGAAAAAAACGAAACATAGGGGCATAGCTGTGGTAGATACAGATTACACAGTAAACAAAATTGGTTCTAAAGCCATTATCCGAAGCTGAAATTTTGTATGGAGATATCCCGGAAAATTTGTGAAAAAAATATCTTTAATTGTAGTAACTCACACTATTCTGTTTATACAAAGGTATTCGGATGTTAGAAGCGGCCGTTGGAGCGGCCGGCCTAATGCTCCGTAATGAGAAGGCGGGTCATGTGTCAAAGGGCGGATGTGATAAACAAATGCGAAACGAAACCGTACGAAACTCGACTCGTTCTTCACTTTTTTACTGCGTACGTCCTTTTAGAATAGAATAGAAAAAAAAAACATACAGACGAATTGAGAACCTCCTCTTTATTTTGAAGTCGGTTATTAAAAATACGTTTATTCCGACAACATAACAGAACAAAAAATAAATTACAAAATGAGAAAGAATATAAAAGCTAACAAATAAGGATGTGGAGCCGAAATGGTCTCCACTCAGCAATGCCGTTTTATACTACCTACTCGTATTAATAAGAAAGATAAATATAATAATTTAATTATTTGGCATCACCCAGAATCTGACAGTGTGATACCCTACGCTTGGGCAACAGTACCTACCTTCTTGATCCATAAGATAGCTTTTCAGTTTGGACTTGAACCCACCAACAGTAATCTTTCGATTATTTATTTTGAGGGCCGAAAGGTTCTCGAGTGGCGTCCGCGGACCGGAAGACGCAGTGTAGGTAGGCCTCCGACAAGATGGAACGACGAACTAATTAAGGTTGCGGGAACGCGTTGGATGCGGATGGCGCAGGGCCGATCTGTTTGGCGAGCCTTGGGGGAGGCCTATGTTCAGCAGTGGACGTCTTTGATGATGATGATGATGATGATAAAATTAAAATTGATAAAAATTAGGAATATTATACAGAATACGGCTCTATTAAATCCCTTTTTATATCCGAGTCGTAATTATTTTGCGATGATAGTCCGAGGTCTGGTTATTAAACTATGTTATTAGTACATGATGACGAATCATCACGCCGCTCGAGCGCTTCCGATAGTGCTTGGATGGTTCGTAGAATTGTTAGCCCACACTATTAATAACGACCACCACTCCAATATTATATTTAGATCTATAAAGGACCGTTGATATTTAGGTTAATGTACTTATTGTTTTATGTCATTCACTATCCAGAACTTGAAAATTACAACGACCTTCTAGCCCAGTGGTTAGAGAATCTGACTAGGAAAATTCTGGGCCTCTAGTGTAAAAGGGGTTAATTCTGCAGAAGTTGAACAGCTGATTTCGACTTAAAGATTTTATATAATTTCATACAAAAAAAAAATATTTTTTTGAAGAGTAACCTTATTTAAAATTTTACATAATACAGTCGTATGTACATGAAACAAAATGTCTATTTTTCAAATGATTATTTGTAATATCCTTTTTTAATTAAAATCATTGTCTCCGTACACATCTAATCTAACTTTGACGTAATACCTGTCAAATTCCCCGCCAAAGCGATGACACTTGACGAAACTACTTAACTTCAACAAATGTAGGATGAACATGCATTCTATGGATGGACAGGACAAGGATTTAACAATCATGTTTAATTTTGTAATTAAACAAAGAATTAATTGCTTGAGAGCTCATCTATTAAATTTCATTTTGGCTAGGAATTAATATTTTTATAACTCCTGATCACCGATTAAAAACCATCGTGTATAGTTTAACAATAATGTTAATATTTTTATGTCAAAAGTGACTCGAGTCCAGAGTCAATGTCAAATATCGGTTGTTTATAGTTGCGATAACGATAAGTGTAAATAAATGAGGTTTACACGTAATTATAATAAGGTATTCAATGAAACTTAGTCATTAGTTATGATAATGATGATTAAAATTACTTTCTCCCGTCAATCCGGTGTATGCTTATTATGCTGATATTATGCTTGGATGCGAGAATTATGAATGCTATGACTATGACAGTCGGGGAAATATTCCCAGGGTATCTTAATTTAATTTTAGTGACATTTTGTACTTACAATGTCAAACTATCTTTACTTGGTTTAGGCTAAATTTAACAAGCACTTATTAATGTTGAATAGTATACCACCAGTCCGGAAAAACCTCAGTTGTTGAGAAGAATGCGACGAGGAACTCAATACGGCATATTATTATCGTGGTTAGTTATTTTTAATTCTGAATTAATGGACCTTTTGACGATCCTTACTATATTATAAGCAAAAATGTCTTTATCCCAGACAATGGCACAATTCCCACGGGATAGCGATAAAAGAATTTTTCGCAGATAGAGTCGCGAGCATTCGATGTAAATTCTTCCAATTTTATTTCTTTGTAAACTATGATATAATATAAGTTTATATTAAATGATAACTAAACTAAACTATGTCCACGAAAGCGCTTGCGCCTCTTGAACCAGAAACAACGCAACAATGTTTACATCTGACCGGCGACACGACATTAGAGTTTCTAATACATTGTGTGAGCCACGAGTGAACCGCCGCACGCTGAGCGTCTCGGCCGCGTAATGAACAGAAAAATCGCTAGCCGTCGCATACTGAATCGTGGCCGGGATACGGTAATGCGTCTAACAGATGCGCACGCACGAGCCCGTGAAACGGGGATTCCATTTGTTTAATACGCGCTATGAGTAGCTTCAAACCTACCAATAGCGTGTAATGAACGTTTTTGTAAGCAACCCAGAGAGCTCAGAGTACAGAAAGAGAGAATGAGAGACCGTATGTCTTCGGATGCAATACCTTAAGGTTAGTGTACGAAATTATATTGATTTATCATTAACTTTACGGTGAAGGCAAACATCGTGGGGAAACCTGTACACACCAGTGAAAAATTTCGATGATGTGTAGGAAACTCCCAATCCGCACTGGGACCGTGTGAGAACTACCACCCAAGCCCTCTCGTTCTGAGAGAAAGGTGACCTACAGATGAACGTATATTGTCTGAGACATTGATAACAGAGTTAAGCTACTATCGCGGATTAAACGAAGGGAATCCCCGTGCTGAGATGATGTTGATGACTCCAGTGCTGTAGGCTGTGCGTTGTCTGTCAATGAATCACGTTACTGCTTTATGAATTTAAATGAAGTCTTAAACTAAATCTCATCATCTCTTTCAGTGGCTCCCCGGCTCGGTATGGGGCCCCCTGCCGACGGCCGCAACCTCCACACAGGCCCCATCGGACGACACGAGTTCCCTCGCGGAGCAACTCGCAGCCCTCTCGCTGCGGAGGCCCCCGCGGCCCCCTCCCGCCGCCTACATGTGCCACCTGTGCTTCAACAAGGGGCACTACATTGGAGACTGTCCTCAGGTATGTACTATTATGAGGACCATAGGCAACCTCAGACGACACAAAGTCCTACGCGTGGCAACTTGCAGTTCTCTCGCTGCGGAGGCTCCTGAGGCCCCGTCTTCATATGCCACGTAGGGAACACTATATTGAAGACAGTCCTCTGGTATGGACTATTATGACATCAACACAGGTCCCCTCAGATGACACAAGCTCCCTCGATACTCGCAGCTCTCTCGCTGCGAAGGCCTCCGCCGCCCCCTTCGATCAACAATACTACTGTTGATCGAAGGCCGCCCCGCCTACATGTGTTCTCTGTGCTTCAACAAGGGGCATTATATTGGAGTCAGCGTACCTACCCTCAGGTGTGTATTATTATGACGGCCACACAGGCCCCCTCAGGCGACACGAGGTCCCTTGCGTGGCAACTGGCAGCCCTCTCATACTGCAAAGCCCCTCGCGGCCCCGCATTTGTCACCATGTGCTTCAAAAAGGACATTATATTGGAGACTCTCCCCAGGTATGTATGTATATGACGTTCAAACAACTCGCAATCGTCTCGCTGCGGATTCCGCGGCCCTCTCCCAAACCCACTTGTGATTCAACAAGGGGCATTACATTGGAGGCTGCCCCCAGGTATGTGAGTTCTATGTCTCAAACAGGGGCCATCAGCTCCATATGTTGGGCCATTAACTGATTGGTTACATGTACTGCCTTTTGGTACATGTATGACCACAAACTTGTGATATCCGTAGACCTCCTATGACTTTTCCAAAATTTTAAATGTGATTTTTGGTGAAACAAAACAACTTAAACACATTTGCGATGCAAAGCTATTCAATTGCAAGTCCGACTTAGTCGGCTTTTAGGGTTCAATACCCAAAGGGTGGCAGCGGGACCTATCTATTACTAAGACTCCGTTGTCTGCCTTTCCGTACACCCGTTTGTTTGTCTGCAATTTGAACCGCAATAGCTAAACACTTGAAATTCTCACCGATTATTTATTACTGTGGCCGCTATAAAAACAAATACAAAAATTAAAATAAAGTTAAAAAAAATCGGTTAAAAGTTAAAAATAATAAGTTAAAGTTAATCGGCGTGCTCTTACGAGCAACGAGCTTAAGGACCTACCGTGTTTTTGGCGCATTTATTGCATTCATTTAATCTCGTGCTGTATCATTACTAGAGAGCGGATTTGAAGTAGCGATCTCAATATTTATATGGATATGACTGGTATAATTTAAAAACCTTTTTGGAAGCTTTTGTAAATATTCGGCAAAAATTAGGATGTTAATAAATAAAAACATCATTTGTTAATTTTTGAAATACTTTATTTTTTTTAAGTTCTTCTTCTTTAATATTTCTTCTGCATAATGCACAGTGAAAAACTTCCAAAAAGGTTTTTACTTTTTTGTTCCGATAAGTTACATTATTTTTGTGTGTAGAAAAAATAATAAATTATACCAGTCATATCCATAGGTATAAATATTGAGATCGTTACTTCTAATCCGCTCTCTAATCATTACAAGTAAAGCTATAGTCTTGAAATTCACCTGTAAGATATTTGAGGATTCACTCTAATGAAAAGTGTTTATCGAAACACGATTACTTATAGTTGCTCTATAGAAAAAATCCAGTCTTCTCTAAAAAAGGCAGGTCATGACTTTTTGAATGTTAATAAAACAAGATGTTTTCTAGGGCGTAGTGTTGCTACATTTTTAAAATATGTATTTGTTTTAGTAATAAGATGAAAATACCCAAAACACGCACAGTCCAACCAACCTATCTTGAGCCATCGTGCCTCCCCCACGCCCGAAATCGCCCACCCAAAATCGATTAGCGTGAAAAGCTCGGTAGGCCCTTGAAGTAATCGCACAAAACTTCAAAACAGGTGTAGTAATCTGCTCTGACCTCCATTCATGAGTAACGGTGACATTTCGCGTGTTCGAACCAAAACATCTTGACGTAATTTTCAAAACAAAGCGTTGGAAAGTCAGCTGCTTTATAACTCAGGTCCAATTTTCAAGATATGATGTTGAGGAGATACGAAACAATATGCGTGACTAAGAATTTTCATGAAAGTTTGGTCTGCTCTGAAACTACTTCCTAGTTTTGTTGGTGTCGGGCGCGTTGCCAATTATTCGCAAATTATTTTTATATTTCCTTCCAACGGGCTTGTGGTAGCCATTTTGGATTATAACCTTAATGTCAACGATAAATAGACAGTGATAAAAAAAATGATAAGAAAATGATGTGGGTAACGCTAGATAGTAGCCATGGTAACCTAGTGGTGTGAACAACGGTCTCTGAAGGAGAGGGCCGTGGGTTCAACCCCAGGCGCGCACCTCTGTTTTTCGGAATTCATGTGCGAAATTACATTTCAAACTTACCACGATCTTTACGATCATTTGTGTCATCATTTTGACGACCAAGGCTCTGGGCCGATATTTTTGATCTATGCTCTTAATTTAAAGTTATTTAATATTTACTTCCATCTTTTTCCGACGCAAATGAAAGTTAACTTAAGTGCAGTCAGTGTATGAAAACCTTCGTCAGCTATGAAATTTATTCCTTTATCAAGCCATAAACTCTTAGTACCTTTTGAAAAATGGGAAACGTCAATGCGATCTTCTGTTTCGTTTGAAATACAATGTTGACAGGACTGACAATGTCTGTCTAGCTGTCAATAGCTGTCAGAGCTAGCAAAAGTCAAATTTAAGGTGGCAAACCTATTCTTACCCAGACTATACTCTACACTTAAATCACATCCAAGGTAACAGCAATAAAGTAAAATAAAATATCATTCCATCCGCACCAAACATTCCAGGAGCACCACTTTAAAATGAAACTAATCTGAAATACGCATTTACAAATACTGTCAAAAAATATAGGTACCTACCCAGGCGTCTGTATTCACACTCCGAAACTTATCCAAACCTTGTTCAAGTGCCACTTAAAAACAAAAGAATCTCTCAAACTAAAGTTAATTTATAGTTTTAATAGGCGCTTGAACAAAGACTTTTAGCTTTCAAAAGCCGTAAATTAAAGCTGCTATATTAGGGTTGCCACATGTGCTTATTTTTTCTATAGACTATTGTGGCCTCATCTGGTTTTAGAAGCTTTACAATTCTAAGTGACAAGTGTTCTAGTAATTTATCGTAGGAATCACTTGAAACTGCCATTTGAATGTGGTAAAATTTGTGAACAAACCTACCGTAAATTCGGGGTATTTTGACTCAATGTTAAATAAAAGTGAAAAATTCGCATTAAGAAGAACGGACTGGAACTGCACCGACAATAATTTTACTCTTTTTTTAGTCTATCTATGTAAATTAAAAGAGTTTACATAATAATTATTAGGTAGTGTCAGAGACAAATACTCAATTGGGGCGATAAGCAATAATTGACTTTTACAATAAATCCATCTGTTTTACAAAAACATGTCATTGTCGTTGTCGTAGCTAGCTATATTGAAAAAGCTCGTGTCTCAAATTTATTTTACGGACTAGACTGAACCTTAAAGCATAATCAGTAACGTCCACATACTAAGGTTTATCAATTTAGAGATACGAGTTTTTTTAAAGTAGCTACGTATCTATCCAAAACAAGTCATTACTAAAAATCGTAGAGTAAAATCAACAGAGTGAAAACAAAGGATCTTTGTATGAAATCAGTTCGAAGGAGGTCGGAGTTCGTTCCGACAAGGATTATTGTGGCTCGGTGGGCAACAATGGTGGGTCTGTGGGCTGGAGTAGGTCCTGTACCTATCTAGCCCACATGACCTGGAGACGTGATCGAGGTAAATGCCTGGAAGAAACAGTTAAAAATTAAAAAAAAAAATTCGTTAAATATTCAAAACTAGCTTTGGCCCGCGAGTTTGTCCGCGCTGAATTCCAATTTGTGGTCAAGCTTCTTCATCTCTTTCATCGAATAAAAAAAAACCGGCGACGGAAACATCCAAAAATCCATCATTATCATCACTTTTCATCATCATCGGTATCAGTTAGTGAATATAATTATAAATCCCGGTTATTCCCTATCAACTATTAGGTGAGCCAACTTTGGGGGCGGCAGGCGTAAGCTTGCCTTTGGAATCCAAAAGTTTAATGGTTACTTGACCTGAAATGTGTTTTAACGGATTCATTTTTAATTATTGTGACATTGGAAGACTATCTCCAATATTATTATTTTTTATTTTTTCTTTTTCTTTTTTTTTTCTTTTTTGACGGTGGAAGCATTCTACACTTCCACTGAACATAGATATAGTTAGTTAAGATGTAGGTATAGTTTTAGTTTTTTTTTTTTAACTAAGGGACCCAATACATCCCTGTATTGTTTTTTTATTTAATTCTATATTTTTTGGTTTTTTAGTTTGTAATTTATTATATTTTAATTTGAAAAGATGACTTCCTGCCAAGTTTCTTGCCATTCTTCTTGGCAATGATGGTCCTTACGAAAGCGCTGGTAGTTTAAAAAAAGTGACATGTAAATGAGCCCTTTGCGGCCTATTTGCAGAATAAACGTTTTGATTTTTGATTTTTTTTTATTTTTTTTACAAAAATTTGCAATTCTTTTAGAGGTTTTTGAGTCAGGGATACTTAGTTTCATATATTAAGTGACGAATTTCTGGAACCAAATAAAGTCAAAGTATCTTTATTCAATTTAGACTATAAAAAGCACTGATTACGAATGCCGTAGATTCTTCGGAAAAACCCTGTTGAGAACAATCCGGCAAGAAACTCGACATGGTATATTTTTTCAAAACATATACAATGTTATTTCATCGCTTAAATCTAAAGTATCCAATACCTACAAAGATTGTGTGATTCTTTGAAAAGCTTAAATAAACATCTCATCTAGCGCACTTACTTGGAACACGGGACATGACTCGGCAATCTTTTCTTCACCGGTTCTCACTGACATGGTGAAATTGCATCTCTACCCACTAGGTCGATTGTGTTTTATTTATTCCTATTAGATTTCATGGGGCAAATAAGGATAAAAGTATGGTACAGTATACAGTGTACAGTGTAAGTATGGTATGGTGGTGGTGGTATGGTAAGTGTGGTATGGTGGTGGTAAGTGTGGTACATCGACCTTATTATAAGACTCGTTACAGTGTAATTGAAGACACAAGCGCTGATTAGTTTAACAGAGATCGAGAGATTCAAAAGTGAAACAGTTCGACTTAATAATTTGATAGCAAACACTGTTTTGCTTTTTAGGGTTCCGTAGTCAACTAGGAACCCTTATAGTTTCGCCATGTCTGTCCGTCTGTCTGTCTGTCTGTCTGTCCGCGGCTAAGCTCAGAGACTGTTAGTACTAGAAAGCTGTAATTTGGCATCAATATATATATTAGTCACGCCGACAAAGTGATTGAATAAAAAAAAGTAAAAAAAATTTTTTTAGGGTTCCTCCCATAGACGTAAAGTGGGGGTGATTTTTTTTTCTCGGCTAACCCTATAGTGTGGGGTATCGTTGGATAGGTATTTTAAAATCATTGCGGGGTTGCTAACATGATTTTTCTATTCAGTGATCTGTTTGCGAAATATTCAACTTTAAAGTGAAAATTTTCATTAAAAACGGCCGTCCCCCCCCCCTCTAAAATCTAAACTGTTGGGTGGAAAAATTTGAAAAAATTCAGAAGGGTAGTAAATATATCAAACTTACTAGGAAAATTATAGCGGCTAAGATTGCTTGGAAATTATTTGTAGTTTAAGAGTAAATAGTAGCCTAAGGTATAAAACATACCTAAACTTGGATGATTCCGTACACATACGAAATCCTTAGAAAAATATTACTTGATTTTTTCGTAATGGCTACGGAACCCTACCTTGGGCGTGTCCGACACGCTCTTGGTCGGTTTTATCAGTTTAATTAGGTAGGTATACATTGATCTTGGTACTAGGGGCGTTCAATAAAAAGTGAGAATGAGTATGTTATAAACAACTTTTACTAAATGTCATTTTATTTTTCGACATAGTCACCTTTTAGCATAATACACTTAGAATATCTTTTTTCTAAACTTAAAATTCCATTTTCAAAAAAGGTCTCATCTTGAGTACTTAAAAAATCTTGTACTGCAGCGACTACCGCGCCGTCGTCTTCAAATTTCTGGCCTCTCAGGTATTGTTTCAATCTCGGAAATAGGTAGAAATCATTGGGAGCGAGATCTGGTGAATACGGAGGATGCTTAAGGATATCGAACCCAGCATCACGAATTGCAGCCATTGCAACGGCGGACTTGTGTGCCGGGGCATTGTCCTGGTGGAACAGCACAACTTTCGAGAGTTTACCTCGCCGTTTTTCGCGGATCTCATTGCGCAATGTTGCTATTTGTTTGGCGTATAATGTGCCCATAATAGTGGCTCCATGCTCGAGATACTCAATCAGTAATACCCCTTTACCATCCCAAAAAACAGAGCCCATGACCTTACCGGCAGATGGGCTCACCTTGAATGTCTTCGGAGTTGGAGATGATGGCCTTTTCCAAGGTCATAGACTGCAGTTTCGTTTCTGGGTCGTAATGATGGAGCCATGTTTCGTCCATTGTTATAAATCGCGCCAAAAAAAGTTCCCGGTCTTGCTGCATCAGGTTCAAAGCTTCTTGACAAATCTCTAGTCTAGTTTGTTTTTGCGTGTCAGTAAGCATTCTTGGTACCCAAAGCGCAGATACCTTTTTCATACACAAGCGTTCATGTAAAATATTATGCACGCTCCCCGATGAAATCTTTACATTTTCAGCAATAAAACGAACCGTGACATGACGATCCGCCAAAACTGAGTTTTCGACTTTTTTCACAATTTCTTCAGTTACTGCTGTAGTAGGGCGTCCGGAGCGGGGGTCGTCCATTGTCGATGTTCTTCCACGTCTAAATTCGGCGCACCAACGTGCGACTGTCGAATACGGAGGAGCATTAGACCCTAAAGTGTCCCGCAAATCCAAATTGACTTGGTCCGTAGAAAAATTTTTCAAACGCAAGTATTTGATAACGGCGCGCAGTTCAATTTTCTCCATTTTCGCTAACGTACTCAATAGCATTGCAAAGAAATTACCGTATATTTTTTTAAACAAAAGACAGTTAGTTTTTTTTCATAGCAATCAGCTAGATAGATTAGCTTTACCGGCCAGTATTTAATTTCGTAATATTAAAAGAGTTTGCATCTCATTCTCACTTTATATTGAATGCCCCTCGTAGTTCGGTAGGTATAGGTACTACTATCACCAATACCTAAACAAAGAAACGTGTTACGTTTTCAGTTTGGTTCTATATATTTAAGTCATGGGTAGCCTAACGGTTTGTTCTATGGCCTCTCAAGCAGGGGGTCGTGAGTTCGAGGCTGAGCTCGCACCTCTTGAGTTTTTCGGAATTGATGTACGTAATTACATTTGAAATTTATTATTGAGCTTTACATTAGGAAAAAATCGTTAAGAAACCTATAGGCACCAGCGAAGAAAACCAATTGTGTGTGTGAACTTCCAAATCCGCACTGGGCTTGCGTGGGAATTAATGCCCAAGCCCTCTCATTCTGAGTAGAAGCTTCTGCCCTGCAGTCGGACGTATATAAGCTCAAAATATGATGATTACTAGTAATTTGGCACTTTCTCCAGGTGTAAAGTAGTATCGTAAAGTCGGGGTACTATGCCCCAATGTACCCTTGGATTTCAATAGTCCTTGTGTATATAGATACGGGAGGGTCTAAAGCTGCGTACGGACTGCGCGCACTCGGGTACGCGTACCCGGGCTTTCGTGTCCTGGAACGCCATGTCCGTTCGCCACGTACGCGTACACTGTACACGTACACGTACACGTACTGTACACGTACACTGTACGCGTACATGGCGTACGGACATGGCGTTCCAGGACACGCAAGCCCGGGTACGCGTACCCGAGTGCGCGCAGTCCGTACGCAGCTTAATAGAAAACATAAAAACGTGGATGGCCAGCGAAAACAAAACCAAACATATGACGTATGTATTGTTTTATGTGGGAGATAATAAGGGCGGGTTCTGCATGTTAAGTTAACATATACTAGTATAAGATACTTCATACCAAACTTGTTAAAGTATGGCCTAGTAACGACATCTCTTAGTCCGGGTGAGAGGTTAATCCGAAGGAGTGTTGACGTTTCTCGATGAGAACTGAACATAGATGGCGCTGTATCACTGCCGAAGTGATGATAGCAAGCTGAAATGTATGATGCATAGGAAAAATTCGTGTCTAGACTCCTGACCAGTGGTGGTGTAGAGGTTTAGCACGTGGCACGGAATGCCAAGGACCTGGGTTCGATTCCCAGTGCTGGTCTTTTTTCTGTGCATTTATGTTTCTGTTTGTATTTAGTATGAAACATATACTAGTACTTACGTGTCGCACCGACGTAACTTTGGTCATCTTTGATGCAGAATTCGTAACGGGGAAGCAAGATAAAAATATCGCAGTTCATGATATGGTCTTCCGTAAACGATTGCATCATTCAATTTGTTTGTGTTTGATTCCAGGCCCGTCCCAAAGGCGAGGGTCTGACGCCGTACCAGGGCAAGAAGCGGTGCTTCGGCGAGTACAAGTGCCCCAAGTGCAAGCGCAAGTGGATGTCCGGCAACTCGTGGGCGAACAACGGCCAGGAGTGCATCAAGTGCCGCATCAACGTGTTTCCACACAAACAGGTACGTACCAGTGACTCAGGGTACTAACAAGCCGATTCCTCCCGGCTTGACTAAACTTTTGAAGTAACCAAACGCTTAAAATAAACAAACTTAAAGCTTAAGGCAAACAGATGGCCGTTGGGGCCCAAAAGTTCTGGAATGGAGACCACGGACTGGCAAGCGCAGCGTGGGACGTCCACCAACGAGATGGACGGACGATTTGGTAAGGGCCGCAGGTTCAGGGTGGATGCAAGTCGCTTCCAACCGTAATGATTGGGCATCAATGAGGGAGGCCTATGTCCAGCAGTGGACGTCCTACGGCTGAATTGATGATGATGATGATGAAACGCTTCTCTTAATAACTCATTGTAATGCAGCCTTACTCTTCCTAAAAGTAAAGTATTAACCTTTTTTCAACACGATGCATAAACAAAACGCATTGCTAAGTATAGACCGATTTCATTCACAACCTCCGGTAATGCCGGACAAAAATATCACATTAATATCCTGATATTTGGCTTTACCAGCAAAAATTTGCACGCCCCGCCACTAGTACCTCCTACAATAAAATAAACATCGTGGGACATTGCACGAAATCGAAATAACTTAGGAAGCATTCAAGTATTTTGTGTGTCTGAAATAATAGTAGATTGTACACCAAGGGGATAAAGCACTGTATTATTTCACGGGCGCTATATTGAATCCTGAGCGTAACAAGGACTCCAGATTTGACTCCCGAGCGTAGCAAAGGTTCTTGAGTTGATTCCCGAGCGAAGCGAGGGAATTAAGATGGAGTCCTGAGAGCAGTGAAGGATTTAAGCGCGCCCAAGACAAAATCAGTTTTATCCCCGAGGAGTATACTCTACTTTTCTCACCTTTTGCGAGACAATAAAAACCAAGGCTACTAGAAAAATACTCGAAATAGACCAGAAAATTGATTCCGACACAGACTGCGCCGTTCGCAGTTTTCCATTTGTCGAAATCGTCGTAAGCTTTTAAGTATTTTTCCTTCGACTTCTCAGGGAGCAGATTATTAACAATGCCTAAGGCGTCTATTTTAATGGAATCCGGAATATTTAATTTGCCAGCACGAAATAAAAACATGTCACATAACAGTTTTTTTTTCGAATTCCAGAGACCACTAGAAAAACCTGATGGGCTGGACGTGAGCGACCAGTCCAAAATCCATCCACAGCATCTCTGCCAGAAGTGCCGTTCTTTGGGATACTACTGTCGCCGCGAGTACTAACTACCACACCAGACACTACCGTTCATACCAGACAGCCAGCCCAGCCAGCCCTTCCTAGAGTCTATATACGTCCCACTGCAGGGCACAGGCCTCCTCTCCTGTCCATACCAGACATGAAGCATTAATCCCTTTCGCTCTCGTCTGTATAGCCGGGGTAGCCTAGTGATTGGACTGGAACCAAATAGAGGATCGTGTGTTCAAACTTGGATTCATACTACGCAGTTTTTTGCAATTTATGTGGGAAAACACAAGAAAGTCAATGTTGGGTCTGCAGTTGCTTATCCGCCTGAGCTCGCGTACCTACAGTAGCTACGGCCCAAGCCATCCCAATCTTCAGGGGCTAAATTCAAGAACGGCCCAACACAGTTTGCGAGCGGTAATTCGATCGTTTGCGAGAGGATAGGGATGAACTGCTTTTGATAAGCCTTATTTTCCTAGATTCTAAGAATAAGGCTCAACCCAAGCTCAGCCCAAACTTCTCGCAAACCAGTGATTTTTGGCATTCCTGAATCAGCAGTTCATCCCTGTCCTCTCGCAAACGATCAAATTACCGCTCGCAAACCGTGTTGGGCCGTTCCTGAATTTAGCCCCAGGCCTGTGTCCAGCTTAGTGTGATTATCAAAATAAGGTACAAGAGTCACTCACGTTTAAGCAGTAGAGGTATACCCATCTTTCAAACCAAATCGTGGTTTTTTTATCGAGGTCAGTTCGAACGGGATACCAACCGTGAACTGCCTGCCAGTCTTGCAGCTCGGATACCTTATTTTAATAAGTGAATAGGTAATTGGGTATGTATGTGTCTTACGACAATTTTACCTGAAAACTTAGCATGGTTCTAGCTACGAGCCTTATTTGGGTCATACACATTTTTATGTTTGTGTCTGGAGAGACAGGAGGTCCACAGGAGTGTGGACATAGCAAAAGTTAAGGGTTTATAGCCAGTATTTTTAGTTAGTGTGGTACGCCTGGTCAACTTTAGGCCCATTTAAATAAATCTTAAGTTTGCTGGCTCGGAGTTGCTAATTTTATATCTACAGGAGAGACAACATTTTTTTAAGCTGTGCATGACACATTTTGATAAGGTCCATCTGCGTCGACTGGCCTTTGAACGTATAGTTCGATTTTTCACTCGTGACTGTTCCAATCTGCGAGCGATACTAAAGAACCAATTTTAATTAACTTTGTCCATAACCTATGTTTTTTTTCTAAATAAGACATTATTGCTTTGATCTGGGTAATGTTAGTACCTATTAGGTATGTCTAATTTTCAAAACCAATGATACCAACCTACGCATTTTATCCCAAAGATTTCGGTGTTATATACTTAATATTTTTTTATTACTAAATATATAGTTACTTCAAAAGTACTGTTGAAGTTATTTAAATTGATATTCTGTTTTTTGAATCAGTTTTGGCAGTAAAGAAATGGTTTTTTTTATTATTAGATAAGAATAAAAACACTACCAGCAGTAGGTACTTTTGCAAACAAAAACGAAACGATAGATCGATCGATTTTTAATTCAAGAAACGTCTTAGATTTACTTTGAATTATTTAACTGTATATTTCGTATTATATTGTCATTTTAAGGATAAATTTGTATACATAGCTTAATTAAGAAATAATGCCTTGTTATTTTCTACCCGGACAAAAAAACTTGGAGAAAAAAAAAGTTAATCAAGACATTTTCTGTAAATCGCGGGATTTATGCTGGAAGAGGTGATCTTGTCCGCCTATACGTACGGTCGGCCCGAGAAGTCGTTGAACACTTTAATACTTGGTCACTTTCTCTAACGTGACGTATTTTAAACTTCACAGTATAACTGGTTATTGCGACAAAGTACCTCTACCATGAGTTTACATTACACTAGTTTACGTGACCGTACTCGCTAGCGACGGCGTAAATTATTTGTATGGTGAATTGTACAGCGCCTCTAGCGGTCACTTACGGAAGTACAATTCTCCATACAAATCATTTACGCCGTCGCTAGCGAGTACGGTCACTGTAAACTAATGTAACTCATGGTAGAGGTACTGAGGCTGACTGTAAAAGGTCACAGAGAGCTATTTTCGCCTTAAACGATGCTGATGTTCTAAGCATTGGATTACGAATACGTAACGTTTTGCTTATATATGTTATAGTTTTGAATATGTACAATTTAGTACTAAAACATCATAAGAGTTAGACCGACTGTATTCCTGTGCCTTATAAATATTTATCTTAGTTTACAAAGGCTTGTTAAGCTTAAGACGCAAGCCACACAGAAGAGACGTGGGACGGGGGCGCGTCGCAGTCCGCGTCGTTTGCTCGTGGCCGCGTCTCCGCCCCGTCTCTTCTGTCTGCTTTGGATCGCGGCTCTTCTATGCATTTAGTATGAAAACTTATTTATGGGGCGCCGCGACGGCGACACGCCCCCGTCCCACGTCTCTTCTGTGTGGCTTGCGCTTAGGTTATAATTCGTCTCTGACTATAATTGCCTTTGACAGTCAAAAAATCATACTTACTATGACAGGTTTGTAATGTTTGTTATGAATAAGGGGATTAGTGTTTATTCCTTAAGTACAACACGTTAAAAAACAATAACAAACATAATAAAAACTTAAACTATAAATAGTTAATTTGGCCTAAATCGCCGTCAAGGGATTACTCTGTAATTGACATAATTATGTTATTTACTTATTTACTTATAACTTTTGTATGCCTATGTTATAACGTTTTCTATAATTATGTGATAAGTATTAATCTCCAAATGGCAGTAAAGTTACTTATGGATTTATTTGTATATTTAGACGGTAAAATTGTTACTAAACTTAATGATTATTAAATGTTTTTAACTTTTTACTAACCCAGTGCCTCTATTCAATGTTTTATTAATACAAAATGTATCTGTTCTTGGAGGTCTAAAGAGCATATAAAATTCTATGCAAAAACATTCAGGTCGTTGCGTTTATACGGCTGGGAAGCCATGCTACACGGTCGGCCTCAGAAGTTGCTGAATACTTTAGTAGGCACTTTGTCACTTTCATTGGCATAATGTATTTCAAACTTCACAGTTTACTGGTTGTTGCGACCAAGTACTAAAGTGTTCAGCGACTTCTGAGGCTGACTGTACACTCACATACATCATCAGCTAACATCTATTCTACCCAGTTTTTGTACATCATGGCGTCCCAGCCCTGTAAGTGCAACGAACTCGCTTCGCGATCCCGACGATATAGTTACGCATTTGCGGTGAAATCGCTTTTATTACATTTGCAAATCGCCAGTGTGATAATGATAAGGCTCTTAGATGAAGCCCTAGAAGTCCATTACAATACTATAGCTAAACCGTTTAAATGAGTCAACAAAGGGGGCGGGGAGAGATGCGGGCGGCCGGCGCACGACACGAGATGCGCTCGCCACCCTGCACTTCTCTCGGCCCCTTTTTCGTCGTACCCCCACAGCTCCTGGGGGGCTACTCCGAAATTCGAAAATCGAAGTTCGCATCGTACCGTCTCGCTCGCTCTCGTATTAAATACTATTTAGTATGAGCGGAATAGCATGATACGAAGTTCGAATTATACACTTCGGAGTGTAGGCCCTGTACCGCGCGGGCGAGGGCTCAGTTAAACGGTTTAGCTATAGGTATTCATTTATTTTATTTTCATTGACATTTTCTTGTATTTTTAAGAAATTATTATTTATTATGTATATAACGATAAATCCAGAGAGCAAACATAGCACATTCAATTTGTTATTCCGTTTATTTACGATTTTTTTTATGTAGGTACCTATACATATATAGTGTTGGTACTATATTGTTTAAGAAATGATGTTGAGAGATATAATTTTTCATTTATGGGTACATATGTACGAAATATATCTTAATATGTTAAGTTACCTTAAGTGCCATAGTATATATGTACATATAGTGACGTGCAATTAGATTTCATGCTATTGCTGTATTTTACTTGCGAACTCACTAAAAATTTTGTACTCCGTAAAATACTGTACTTATCATTTTTAATTAACATAAGCTTAAAATTTCAAAATCAAAAACACATTTAATTTCACGTGACTGTGTCGCAACTCATAGGAAGTGTCATATACATATACTTACTTTTATTAAGATTGTTCTACATCGGATTGCATAAAATCTTAACACATAATTTATCATTTGGCATAACTATTTTTCTCCGAATCCATTGATTATTCAGAATTGTTATAAAATAAACCTAACCTAACCCATAGAATGTTACAAGACAGCTATTTAAAAATACCTGAATCTATAGTTTCTGTGAAAAAAGAGTTATGCGAATAAGATTATGTTACTAAAATATATATACTAGGGGACATTGATTTAACAAATAACCCCGAATTTCCTTAGAAATCCAAAGAAACTGTGAATTCTACGATGTGCCAAAAAATATAGATACCTAAGTGTTAAGTGTTTTGTAATTTAGATCCTAAGGCACATCATGTGTTTGTTGTGTCAATATTTCTACTTTACTTTAATATATAGAAATACGAACACGTACGTGTTAATTTGTATGCGAACGTGTAACAGAGGAACACTTTACCTAGCATAGAACCCGCACACGACATCATAAAACTGAATGATAAGTCTGACTTAAATTTAGCACGAAATAAACCAAAAACAAAGACAAATAAATCTCATGATCCAAATATGCTAAATTAAAATTAGTCATTTTAGTTTGCCAAAGTGCCATACTTAATTATTTTATAATACAGAATATATGCTATTAGTATAAAAAAGTGACGGTGTAGATTTATTTACCGTTTGTTGGAAAAAAATGTTGTGCCCAATGCCGTAGCTTGCAAAAAAGCATTAAAATATAAATACAAAATAGAATAGTGAAAATAAATGGATCACTCACGTCTTAAAACGAGTTTAACTCGACATGTCACAACATGACAAAATAGAATGCTTACTTCAAAGAGTAACATTATTTTGTAGATTAGACCAACCGAACTACTTATATTACTTATGTCAAACTATTTCTTTCCTGGAACCCTTTAATCGTTAAATTTAAGTTTAGTCGCTGAATCAACGGTGCTTAATAATAAAAGCGTGCTATAAAAATTAGAATATCTCTGTGTGGTTTTTCAATCCTGATTTGTTTAGAAATTGTCTGTTAGTTAAGTGTTTGATGGAAGATTTACTCCAGTAAAAGATAAGAGCTATTTAAAAAAATGCTTTTGTACAGTCACAGAACGGGATTGTCGTGCCACTTGCTAGTGTTCGTAATTTGGCAGTGTGATGCTAAACAGAAGCCTTATTTTCGAACGCACTCGGAATCACAATCGTTTCCTTCACTTCTGTCATACGGTGTAGGATGAGGGTAGAAAGAGAGAATGAATTTAATGGCGAGTGCCCGCGCGTTAGGCAATACGGCCTCGGCTTAGTTAATGACAATATTTTTGACATCTGGCCTTATACTTACGTTCAAAATTCGAATTAGTGTCATTTCGTCACGCTAATAGTATTTAATACCAGAGTACCTAAGCGAGACAGTACGATAAGAACTTCGATTTTCGAATTTCGGCTATCTCCCCTGTATAACTCGGCTAAATTATAAACAGCGGTGGCTTAACATTTCCGTTTTTTGACTGTACAGTTTGACCATTTTAATGTCCAAAAGTTTCAAAATTTCTCAAGATTATTGCTTTGTAACTGTACAGACTCTACAGACAGGAGCATAAGTAGATGCTCAAAATTCCGCGACATTCGATCGTAGTCGAAAGTATGCTGCGACGCGCGATCGGCTCCGTTCGCTTGTCGTCGTATCCGATCGGATCCTTTCGGCTGTCGTCGCGTACGATCGAGACCGTGGCCAGGTCCTCTTATTCTATATGCGTCGATATCCTGCTGGAGTTGCCGGACGCAATCGGCTGTTGCCGCCCAATCGTATGCGTCGCGTCGACATCCTGCCGGACACGATCGGCTGTTGCCGCATCCGTTCGTATCCTTTCCGATCCGATCCGATGCAGGCCGATTAGTGGAATACTTGCTTTAGTTGGTCCGCATCACCGCTCCCAAATCTGTACTATAATGCTTGTTTCTGATATTATTTACCTTATACTTTAAGTTTATTTAGGATTTGAGCACAGATCACCGAATTTGATGATCTGTCGAGTATTACCGAGATTGTATTTCTTATTATTGATGAACATATTATTGTAACTCGTTACTTAAGTAGTTATTATTCTGCGATGGTTTATAACTTTTTTTAATAAAATAATATGAAAAATCCTTCGTTTTAATTTAGATGCGTTGACGTGTTCACTCCCGCGTAGATGTGTGTGTTGTGACACTTCTTTTCTTAATAAAGTACTCGAGATTTTGAATAGGAACACACTTTACACAGTTCTTTACTCTATTGAAAATGCCTACGCGTGGTGGCCTAGCGGTTTGACCTATGGCCTCTCAAGCAAAGGGTCGTGGGTTCAAATCACCTCTGAATTTCCTGAATTTTCGGAATTTATGCGCGAAATCACATTTGAAATTTACCATGAGCTTTACGGTGAAGGAAAACATCGTGAGGAAACCTGCGTACACCTGCGAAGAAATTCAATGGTGTGTGTGAAGTTCCCAATCCGCACTGGGCCCGCGTGGTAACTACGGCCCAAGCCCTCTCATTCTGAGAGGAGGCCTGTGCCCTGCAGTGGGACGTATATTGGCTAGAATGATGATGATGATGAATGATGACTATTGAAAATGCTCATATTGGCTGGTATAATGAGACAAGTATCTTGCAATGAAACAACAAGTTGTAATGAATAAACCCTTTAATATAAGCCTTTAGATCAAATTGCACTTGCCCGAATTGCGAAATGAGTTTTTAGTGAAGAAAACCTGGTAACACTCGTATCCTGTGGGGGCCTTCGAAGGCAGTCTCGTATGCAGGCTCATAGAAGTCCTCTTGATGATCAGCTGAGCGCTTCACAAAATGGCGTCTTCCCTGGCTATTCGGGCTAACCTGGCCTTGAGGCCTTCCAAAACCCTGGTTCTGAGGCCCTCGGTTTTGAGATGCTCGGTTCTGGGCTTCACCAAAGTCAATCAAAGCCACAAAAACTACTAAAAGGAGGAGAACTGTCACTTTCGTTATAGCAGCCATTTTGAATTCTTGACCGGAGAGATAGTCACTTGTTTCACACTGGATTGATTCTAAGTTGAAATTGTTAATTGTTGGCGTATTTATATGGCGTTTTGTTTTCGTTTTCAATTTGTACTTATTGTGCGAAAAAGAGATCATGATGTATTATCGGTTGTTTAGCGCTGTTCTTTATCCGGAAAACAAATATTTTGAATAGTTTGTGGAATATGCTCTAATTCAATTTGTAGCCGTTAAGGATGTGGGCTTAAGAGGTTTTTGTGGAAAATTATAAAACTTAGTACCTAACTAAATAAAATAAATAAATATTAGGGGACAATCTTACACAAATCGACCTAGTCCCAAACTAAGCAAAGCTTGTACTATGGGTACTAGACGACGATAAACATACTTATATAGATAAATAAAAGCTTAAATACATATAAAACATCCATAACTCAGGAACAAATATTCGTGCTCATCACACAAATAAATGCCCTTACCGTGATTCGAACCCAGGACCTCTTGCTTCGTAGGCAGGGTCACTACCAACTAGGCTAAGGCGGTCGTCAACTATAGGTAAACGTTACTGTGCTCGACACCGACCCAATACATGCCACCTTCAATCTTATGTCATAGTAACAGAGGTAACAGATGGGTGTCATCTACTGGGCGTTATGGTGTCGAGCATTGTTGGTACGTTTACCCTACATTATCTTGTATAGGAATCAATCGTTTCTTCTTAACGGATAGTTCTTTGTTTGAATTCAGATCATGAAGGAATTATAAACCTACTGATTGTTGTTTGTGCTTTTTTTGAGGTTCGCAGAAAACTTTTACGTACCATAATACAACTGGAGCTGGCTCTGGTTATGGCGGAGATGACCTCCTTGGTCACTGAACTTAACATCTGGAGCGTTTACTACAAAGTATTGTACAAAATCGTAAGCGTATCGTCAGGACTTGTGTGTCGTGCATGTTCTGCCTGAAATTTACCATCAATAGGTAACTTAAATTGTAGTGCGTAATGCGCATGCGCCTGCACAAACATCATCTACTGAGAACATTGGTTCAACAAATTAACACCGCCTTTGGCGACGCGTGAATGCGGTTCGCATTACGACTCGCACAAAAGGACAGGGAATTTCAACGTGTGGAGCAGAAGATCACAAAGCCTCAGTAATAAAGAAGAGAAACAATTGACTTCAAAAAAATATAACATTAATCAGAATAAAAAGACCGGGATACCGGGACCGGGGGACCGGGGTGGATCTCCACGAGGGACCTTCCCGAAAACAGGTGATAGTGCTGCTTAAACTGAACAACTTTCTCCAAGGAACATAGGTCGAAAAACTAATTTTTTTATTCGCCTTTCCATATAACTGTTAAAGGTTTCTTTCTTTTCTTCCTTAATGGCGGCCACTAGGCTTGTGCCAATATCAGTTAATTGCTCTGAGAGCGACTCACGTTGTACGGTAATTGTAGTTTTTGCAACTTGATAGTAAAATTCCAAAAACCACGTGGAGACAACTTGCGCATTAAAAAATGTCAGACACGAGAGCAATATAGAATTTTGAGATCACTGTAACAGTTAAGGTTAATCGCCGCATAAAACACTATCAGAATTATACCACAACTAGCCAAAGAAACAGAAATACCAAAATTATATACTGTCTACATCCGCCATGTTCGAATGCCACAAATCGAATCCTGTTAAAGGTTAGGATTCAACGAACATGGGCGGGTAGGTCGCTGTAACAACTGAGTAACTGAGTGACTAGTTTTTTTTTGGGCATAGACAAACAAGCTCGCCAACTACGCGAAACTAAAACTAGGATGCGTTCAAAAACTTTAATTTATGCTAAGAAATTTTTTAAAATGAAGTACTGACATTGGCGTACTGATATGAGTACTTTTGACCGATACCTACTCGATACTTAATTTCAAAGTATCGATACTAAAAGTACTCGGTATCGGAGAAAAGTATCGAGTATGTACTTGTATTTACTCGTATCGTTTCATCCCTAGGTACGGAACCCTTCGTGCGCGAGTCCGACTCGCACTTGGCCGGTTTTTTTATACAATATAGGCTTGCGTTTGACCACAATCACGCCTGAACTAAACCTAAAACCTGGTCTAAACGAACAAGATTTTTTTATCACAATAACCGCCGTATTCTTTAACAGTGAGCTCAGGCCCGTCACACAACATCTCACATTTATTTAGGTATAGTTTTCCATTGGAGGCACAGACAGGGATGTGTATTATGGGACACCCGCATTCTGACATCAATGATGCCAAAGTATCCTCTAGCAGCAAAGTGCAGACAACTGAAAAGATAATTAATTATTTAAAGGAAAATCAAAAAGCCTTCTCATTGAAAAATCCCACTGATCTATAAAAGTATGTAAGTACAAACAAGTTAGCTATGAAGTATCTTTTTTTTTGTACTTTTTTTTTTTTTTTTTTTTTTTTTTGAAAAAAAATGAAGTTGAAAAAAAAAAATAAGTACAAAAAAAAGATACTTCATAGCTAACTTGTTTAAAGTTGCACAGTAGCGCCATCTCTTGTCCAGGTGAGCGGTTAGTTCCGAAGGAGTGTTAAAAATCTCTCGATGAGGGTGTAACATAGATGTGCGCTTGTCACTGCATAAGGTGATGATTTAGCAGATTGAAATGTATGATGTATAGGAAAGATTCGTGTCTAATCTCTAGACCAGTGGTGGTGTAGGGGTATGGCACGCGGCACGGAATGCTGAGGACCTGGGTTCGATTCCCAGCATTGGTCTTTTTTCTGGGGTTTTTTCTGTGCATCTATATTTCAGTTTGTATTTAGTACGAAATATATGTAAGTACAGTAAAATTACATATAGTTTACCACTGACAGATGGTTTGCCTTCATTTCATATTCAACTTTAACGACCTACAATTAAATTAATAATTAATTTTTTTCGGCTGAAATGATGATGATGATGAGATCTCATCCATTGGGTAAAAGCAGTGCAGTAAAATTGGATGGATGGAATTACCCGAGTTAGAGAAGCAATGCAAGTAGCATTCCTATATTTCGACATAAACAAGCTTTTATATCCACCAAGAAGTAGATTATGTAGGTAGAGAACTACTTACGTATAAAGTTTCAAGCACATTTTTTTATTTTGGTTCTGTTTGCCAATTCTCCAGGCTCTCTAAACAATTGATAACATACATATACATTAAACTTGTCATTATATAGCCTCTGTAGCTATTTCGCGATTCATTGAAGTTACTTGTGTTTTAGAATGCACTGTGAAATTGACAACTGCTATATAAGGGCACTGATAATTCTTTATTGTGTTTAATATATTATTACTGAATACGTTACGTTTTGGGATTCTGTGCAACAAAAATATAAAACGGAACCCTGCTAATGTCACTACACTATCCAGCAATGACGCCAATTTGTCCGATCTTGTCCGATCGAAAGCGCAGCCATGGAGGTTGATAACGTACCTAACAAATATCATCAGTCTTGGCCTAAGCCTTCAGGCCGCCATTAAGGGAAAATAATAATAATATCATCAGTCACTTCGAAAAACTCCTGAGGTTTACATCTTACAAAGCCACTAGGTACCTACTTGTGAATATTATTTGCATTTTAATCATAATTACAGAGATAGTCATGTGGTTACTTGTTTTATTTAAGAGATAAGATAGACTTCGGAAAATCTTAAGACGAAACCGTTGCGTCAACAGTTAGTCTAAAGCTATTAGCTAAAAAACTCGCCTTTTGTCATCTAAACATGTAGAAATAACTACTAAAGTAATGTGTCAAGCAGATAATAGTAAATTATGTCGTTTACACACTGTTTATTCGAAAAACGTGCCGCATTAAAAATAAGTGGCACGTTTTAATTAATTTACCTGTTAGATCTTTCTTTAACTTGATAAGAAAACAAGTAACTGAGTTTAAAAAAGGTGAGTAAGTATTGTTACCATTTGAATTTAATTGTTTTATAATGTCGCTTCGGCTTGGGCTATTAGTGCGGCTCAGGACCAGTTCGTCTACAGTCCTATTTCGCCACCTTCTTAAATCGTCCTCATTGGCATATGGTCTACTGTTATGATTCGCTAACATTCCTATATCGTCACTTTCCTGTATTGTCCGCTTTCCTACTTGGGCCACAGTAGGTACCAATTCGTCAACATTCCCATTTCGACCACCATGCCAAAGTGTCAAAAGTCTTATTTCGTCTGCAGTGCTAGCTCGTCAGCATTCCTATTCATACCAAGCAGCACTGTGGTTGATGATAGAATGTGGACGGGTTAGGAAGGTGACAATTTAGGAATTGTAGGCTGACGACATGGCACTATGGACGATTAAAGGTGACGAAATGGGAATGTTGTCGAAGTCATCCTGAGCCAAAAAAAACAGCCATTTCTGAGGTTTACAGCTCATACATCCACTAGTCAAATTAAATTATTAATATGTAGAGCTTGTCTAATTAAAAATGACGCGCCGCTAATTTAGAATGGGCGCGTCATTTTAAATTAGACAAGCTCTACACAGAACGCTAAATAACCTATATTTACAATTAATTCAGGATGAGGTAAATAAAAATGAGAAAACGACGTAGTTTTTTTTTTAATATAGCTCTATCCATTAGAAGACAATTTGCCAGTGTCTAGTGTATTTTGCCGTTATTCGGTAGAAAAAAAAATCTACTTAGGTAACGAAATATGAGAAATATGGTGACGGTGATAGCGCGGATTGCCTTAGTAAATATCGAGGAAATTACTAAGAACCTCGAGTTATACAGAATCATTTAGCTAATCACACGACATAAAAACTTAGAGAATCAAAACTGACAGAAAAAAACGACCAACAAATTTACCTAAAAGGACAACGTACAGTGGCGTAACTATAGGGTGGCAGAGCGGGCAAATTGCCACGGGCCCCCGGCCAGAGGGGGCCCCGCGGGTCGAGAAGAGCCGTGGACCGGACCGAGAGGCCCTACGGCAAGAGAGAAACCCTGGCCTGAGGGGGCTCCATCCAATGATTTTGCCACGGGCCCCCCATGGTCTAGTTACGCCACTGACAACGTACTTATAGTTGCATACATGCATGAATAAAAAATACTGCTTGATTTAAATATGATTAAATAACTGACTCCACTCTCGATTCTGAACAAACAACTTACTTGTTTTCAGCTTGTTTTCAGATATTAAATTCACGTTTTCTTTAAGCAACTGTTTTAAGGTGTCTGCCTCACTTCATATTAGTATACATGCGCCATCTACATGAATTTCTTCGCATTAAGCGTGGCAATCAAGTTAAAAACAATATAACGGCATTGATTAATGACTATCAAGCTACTTATTACTGGTTACATTTCGACCGGCCTCAATTAACTGAAGTCCGCAGCGCGACTCTTGCGCAGAGAGTGTTCAGTGACAGTCGATTGGTTCCGCGTGTTTAGAATGATGTGTAGTCGTTCCACCATACCGTTGTTCTAAGGGTTGTTGTTGGAAAGTTGGTGTTAGAAACTTCGGACAGAAAGTGGTTCGTAATTCTTCTCTATTATTAACAGACTTTAAAATGGAGGAGGTTCACAATTTGGTTGTATTTTTTTTGTTTCTTACATTGGAACTCTATCATTTATGAAAAAAAATTTTTTTTTTTTTGAAAAGGTAATCTTCGTGTTTGGTCCCATTTATTAACCCCCGACACAAAAAGAGGGGTGTTATAAGTTTGACCACTATGTGTGTGTGTGGGTGTGTGTCTGTCTGTCTATGGCATCATAACTCTTAAACGGGTGAACCGATTTGGATGCGGTTTTTTTTTTATTTGAAATCAAGTTTTTTGGCGATGGTTCTTAGACGTTTCATAAAAATTGGTCCAGCTGTTTCAAAGTTATCAGCTCTTTTGCACGCTGCGAAAGGGATCTTAGACTTAATTGTTAGGAGGGTTTTAAAATTTGTAATTTATAGTTATTTAAATTACATAGAAGAAAAGATTCTTCTTTCTTCTTTCAAGCATTTTATTTTGTTAAAATTACCTTCAATATAATTTATGTCAAAAATATAAGATTATGGTTAGGTTAATAATATTATTTTTCAAATGTTAACGTAAGATCTATGCCAATATTGCTCAATTATGACTAAGCCATAATAGGGATTGATACTTTTTATTTTTAACCGACTTCAAAAAAAGAGGAGGCTATCAATTCGTCTGTATGTTTTTTTTTGTATGTTTATTACGTGATTACTCCCTCAATTATGAACCGATTTTCAAAATTCTTTTTTTGTTTAAAACAGTATACTCCTGAGGTGGTCCCATTGGCACCAAGTCAAGATCTGATCATGGGATCCTAGAGAAATCGAGGGCAACCTTCAAATTTTACAAGCAAACCTATAGTGATTTTAGCATTTTTAGTATCAAGTGAAGTATTTGCATTCAGAAAGTATCATTTGGTAAACTGGACCTGACGAAGAAGACCGTAGATGGCCAACGGAACTCCTCAACGGGTCAAATCTTGCAAGTTAAATTTGACCCACTTCCCGGTTTCCAATTGAGCTGAAATTTTGCAGACATGTGTGAATTGGATGACAATGCAATATAATTATGACATGGAGCTGATCTGATGATGGAGCTGAAAGATGGCCATAGAAACTCTGTAATAAAACGATACGACCTCATTGAGTTTGAGCTCATTTGATTTGTCTTGACGTGTACTTTCACCCTTGATGGTAACTAGGGTCTGAAGATGGAGTTGGAAGGTGACCATAAGAACTCCGTAATAAAACGACATAACCCCATCGAGTTTGGGCTCGTTTGATTCGTCTTGACGAGTACTTTGGTAACCAGGATCAAAAAGTACAGTCAGCAAAGAGTGCCTGTTGTATCGCATAATGTTGATTGTTCTAAAATTTTCTGGCGAAGAATGTTTGGCATACTGTCGAAAGTCCTAAAGCATATTTGTTCGTCCTTATATTGATAACAAGAACATCGAATTACCTACAACGTTTTATTACTAATATTAATTGGCCAAAGCAGTCCTAAGAATTGTGTAAGTTATTCACCTAAACTATAGCAAGTAGGTATGACACCTATGTACAAAGAAAAGGGGGCAATAAAAATACCTACAAACCACCTCTCGCTTAACCTTGTTAGGTTCGTTTGTTATCTTGCGTCCCGTAGAGTGGGAATCGAAGTTCATGCAGTGGAGGGGGGCTCGGGGGGCAAAGCCCCCCGCAATAAAAAAAAATATTTCAAACCATCTCCCGTTTAACCTGGTAAGGTTCGTTAGTTACCTTGCGCTCCTCAAAGTGATATTAAAGAGAGGGGGCTCGAGGGGCGAAGCCCCCCGCAATAAAAATATACTTTCAAACCATCCCCCGTTTAACCTGTTTAGGTTCGTTAGTTACCTTGCGCTCCTCAAAGTGATATTTAAAGGGGGGGGGCTCGGGGGGCGAAGCTCCCCGCAATAAAAAAATACTTTCAAACCATCCCCCGTTTAACCTGTTTAGGCTCGTTAGTTACCTTGCGCTCGTCAAAGTGATATTAGAGGGGGGCTTGGGGGGCGGAGCCCCCCGAAATAAAAAAACCTGTTAAACCGCCTCCCGTTTAACCTAACCAGATTATTTAAAGCATACTTTTTTGTCTTGATAACCAATAGAGAAGGGGACTTGTGACCGGGTTTTTTAGTCCGTGCAAGTCGGACACTGTCTGGGCCCTCCATTCCCAGTTCGTCCGAAGGGATTTTTCCCGAGCACAAGTCACCCTTCCAATCCTTAAAGTAAACAACAGCAAAGACTTCGCGACTTTGGCCCCTCTGGCGACTCATTCAAAAAAAAAAACCTAACCAGATTCGTTAGTTATCTTGCGTCCCTCAGAGTGGAAATTGAAGCCTTGGTATTGGAAGGGGAGCTCGGGGGGCGGATCCCCCCGTAATAATAAACACCTTCAAACCACCCTCTGTTTAAAACCAAACCTGTTTTAAACCCTGTTAGGGGCGGAGCTGGTTAGGTTCATTAGTTATCTTACGTCTCTCAGAGTGGAAATAGAAGCCCCGCTCTTGGAGGGGGGCTCGGGGGGCGGAGCCCCCCGCAATAAAAATACTCTTAAACCACCTCCCGTTTAACCTGGTTAGATTCGTCAGTTATCTTGCATCCCTCAGAGTGGAAATAGAAGCATCGCTACCGGAAAGGGGACTCGTTGGGCGGAGCCCCCGCAGTAAAAAATACTTTCAAACCATCCCCCGTTTAACCTGGTTAGGTTCGTTAGTTACCTTGCGCTCCTCAAAGTGATACTAGAGGGGAATGGGAGCTCGGGGGGCGGAGCCCCCCGCAATAAAAAAAAAACTGTCAAACCGCGTCCCATTTAACCTAACCAGATTCATTTATAATTTATTGAATCAGGCGTTACTTTGCGGAGGTCCATATTAATGAACTAAAACAATTACTTTGCTCACCCGCGACCTTACAATAGTTACGTTTATGCAAGAAATGTGCGTTCATGCAGTTCCTCCACCTCCACACTGTACGAACACACACAAATCACATAAACCCAACCATCACCACCACCAAGCTACACTGACGCGTTTCGAACTCAACCAGAGCTCATCTTCAGAGTTACCACAACCGTATGCTATGCTACCAAATGTTAAACTAACAAACCAAAACAAATGTTTTAACTTGTCACTGTAACTTCTCAAGTACCCACTTTATTATTCTTATTCTCAAACTACCCCACAAAAATTAACTTTTATTGACATATTATAAAACTACCTTGAATTTTTTGTTTATTTATTTATAAGGCATATTTAATTAATACTAACTGTTCAAATTCGACCCAAGCCGCAGTAAAGGAGAAGATACTAAATTTACCTGTTCATTAATAATAGACCCCATAGTGTTGTACCTAATTATTTCCATGCATTCCAGAGCATCCAGACGCAAACACTTCATAAGAATCTGAATCTAACAATGAATGATTTGATTCCAACAAATGTTTTGCAAAATTCGATCTATCTGGATGCTCCTTCCTGTATGCCGAAACATGCTCTTTAAATCTAGTATTAAAACTTCGGCCTGTCTGTCCTACGTATATCCCATTGCAGTCATTACAAGTAAGCTTGTATACCCCCGATCTAGTTCCCTTATCTACCTGTTCTTTGTGGTTACATAGCCTAGAGTACAAATAGTTGTTAGTCTTAAAGGTAACATTAATATTGTTTGATTTTAAAATGCCATAAATCTTATCAGACAAACCCCCAACGTAAGAGATGCTAGATCTATATTTGTTAGTAGACTGAGAAGGTAACGCAGCGTAAAGCATGCTATTTACTAACCATGCCTGCTTCTTTTGAACTAAACTATCTACCATTGATTTTGTATAACCATTTGAGATCGCTATCTGATAAATAGTACTCAACTCTAAATCAAAATGTTCCTTAGAAAGAGGCACAGTCAACAATCTATTAACATAACAATGGAAAGCAGCCAGTTTATGCTGCCACGGATGATTAGAAGATGCTGGTATAACAGCATCTGTGTACGTGGGCTTACGGTATATTTTAAATTGATGTTTACCATTTAATTTTGAAATCGTTAAATCCAAAAAGTTCAACGAACAATTTTCCTCCAATTCTTTTTTGAACCTTATCTTTACGTGCTTGTTATTCAAACCATTAATAAACACGTCAAGCTGTCTCATACTCCCTCTCCAGCATAGGATCAAATCATCAACATACCTAAAATAGTACACAATATTACTATTACCCACAATATACTGATTCTCAAAATGATCCATAAATATATCTGCCATTAAAGGACTCAGAGGTGAACCCATAGCTAAACCATCACTCTGTAAGTAATTGTTTTAGTTCACTAACCAGATTCGTTAGTTATCTTGCGTCCCTCAGAGCGGAAATAGAAGCTCCGCTGTTGGAGGGGGGCTCGGGGGGCGGAGCCCCCCGCAATAAAAATACTCTTAAACCACCTCCCGTTTAACCTGGTTTGATTCGTCAGTTATCTCGCGTCCCTCAGAGTGGAAATAGAAACCTCGGTACCGGTAGAGGGGCTTGGGGGCGGAGCTCCCGTAATAAAAAATACCTTCAAATCACTTCCCGTTTAACCTGGTTAGGTTAGTTAGCTGTCTTGCGTCCCTCAGGGTGAAAATAAAAGCCCCGCTCTTGAAGGGGAGGGGGCTCGGGAGGCAGAGCCCCCCGCAATAAAAAAATCTGTTAAACCATCTACCGTTTCACTTGGTTAAATTCGTCAGTTTATCTTGCGTCCCTCAGAGTAGTAATAGAAGCCTCGCTACTGGAACGGGGGGCTCGGGGGGCAGAGCTTCCCGCATTAAAAAATACCTTCAAACCACCCCCGTTTAACCTGGTTAAGTTCGTTAGTTACCTTGCTATCCTCAGAGCGTAAACAGAAGCGGGGCTTCGTTTACTGGCTACGCCTACGCATCTTTTTTATACCAATACAACTAAAAAGCCAAAAATAAAAAATAAAAAATAAAAAATAGAACCGCCTTCAAAAACACCCAAAAAAATATTAAATAAAAATTTAACCGACTATAATGAGCATTATAATATCTTTCTACTAATCTGTTTGAAGTCGGGGCCCCTCAGTTCGAGCCAGCAGGAGTGGACCTAGTAATTAAATTAATAAATAAATATCCCGGGCCAATTCACACCAATCGACCTAGTCTCAAAGTAAGCAAAGCTTGTGTTATGGGTACTAGGGAACGGATAAACATACTTATATAGATAGATACATACTTAAATACATATTAAACACCCAAGACCCGAGATCAAACATTCGTGTTTTTCATACAAATATCTGCCCCGACGCGGGAACCGAACCTGGGACTTCAAACTTTATAGTAGTAATTTAACTTACCTACCTATTATCCCTATTATACCTACTATCTGTTGGGCTTCTACCACTCCTGCTGGCTCGAGCTGAGGCCCGACTTCAAACAGATTAGTAGAAAGATATTATAATGCTCATTATAGTCGGTTAAATTTTTATTTAATATTTTTTTGGGTGTTTTTGAAGGCGGTTCTATTTTTTATTTAATTTTTTTTTAAATAACAATTTCATTTTATTTTTTGATCTATCCATTTTTTAATTTAAATGTAAGGAGCGCGAAAGCGGCAATTTCTGAACGCATGCTGATCAATCATTTGATTGATTTGTATTTACACACTTGTACACACATGGTGATACATACTTTATTAAAATCTCATTTTGCAAGCTTCGTTGTCGCTTACTATTTTCAGCAGGTAAACATGGAGTGGCGCTTTACCACTTTTTGTGACAGTTCCCACATCAGACAATAACGATAAGGCTGATTGTCATATTGACTTGTATGTCTGAATGGTCTTTGATGTTTTAAGCCTACGAGTACAAATTACATTGAACTTTAGAGTGGTAAAGAAACTTCTTGGTCGACTATACTATTACCTTAAACATTAAAAATGGCCAAGTGTGTGTCGGGCCAAGCACAGAATAGGGTTCAATACTAATAATATGCTAAGTTTCGATCGACTATTAATAATAATCATCGATCGATCGTTTCAGTACGAAAGACATGATCTTTCTCAATCCAAAGAAAAAAGTAAAAGCGTGTTAAAAAGAGTGAGTTACTATTATTTTGGCCCTTGGTGCCTTTACTACTTGAAGATAGGATATTTATTTCAGTCAAACTTCTGTGGCTTTCCCAATTTCACTAAAACCTAAAACTTAAAGTTACGGCCATACATACCATATCATAAATAGGTGAAAAACGATAGTAAAGGACCTGTTGTATTAGTAGTAACATGTCCGTATACACAAATTGACGTTCCAGATTAGAAAAATGACTTTAGATCCATATTAATTCTGTGCATAATACATACAATAGGTCCTTTAATTAAGTTTTTCACTTGTGCAAGTATGTGTGTGATATTTTAGACCAGGATCTTCCGTTACAGTCACTAAATACTCAAGATGACGAAGGAAGAAAAAGAGAATAAGAAGTACGATGTCGTGGAGATCACGGAGACATTTGGAAGGTTCCAGAAGCTGCAATTTATATACTGCTGCCTGCCTGCTTTATTTGTTACTATGATCAACATAAACTACGTGTTCACCGTCGGCGATGTTAACTATAGGTTGGTTTTTATAAATATCATCTAATTCATTTCTTTTCAAAGCTTCTGACACGCAAGAAGCATTGATATCTGGCCTATATACCAGAATATACCTACGCCTGTTCACAAGCCTCCTTTGAAAGCCCACGCGGTGTTGCGCGAGTCCCCAAGCAGCGCAAACCGTACATCAAATACGGGGCACTGTAACCGCGACGCGCGCTGCACAACTGCTCAGATCCTTCCTCCACAATGGCTTCTATAGGCAACAGGCCGAAACACGACGAGAGTCACTTGGCGGCCTGACTCAAACTATAGGGTGGTGACCAGCCACGGGCAAAACCTACCACCGGAGTTTTATTATGCACTATAGACTTTCTCCGCAAGTGTTTACAAATTTCCTAACGATATTTTCCTTCACAGCTTCAAAAGCTCATGGCACATTTCAAAACTAACAAGATGGACCGGCGATCTGGTAAAGGTTGCAGGAACCACTTGTAGCTCGTCAGCAGTAGTCTTTTGGCTGTTATGATGATGAAACAAAAGTGATTTTACACGTAAATTCCAAATTTTCAAATGTACGCGCTCGGGTTAGAACCCGCTATCCTTTGCTGTAAAGACCATAGGGCAAACCACTAAAGGCTACACTCAATCTGACGCCCGCAAAGCTTCAGTGTGTAAGTAACCCACCTAGCATAAAAGTTAAATTTATTTTCAACCATTTTGATTTCTATTGCTGTGGCCCGATGCACCGTTACAACAGAATTTGTGGCCCTTACCAAGAAATGTTGAGTATGGCCACACTGGACCAGAATCCACAGTCCCAGAGGGCATAGTGTCTAACGCACAGCCGCTCGTAAGCATCCTCTTTCTCATTCTAACACCATCTTATCCCGTTTGACAGAAAGAAATGAATGGGGCCAGCGCTAGACAATAACCGAGGTTAGCTTTAAAACGTGTTTTCATTGTAGGTGCCGAATCCCAGAATGCGACAGCATCACGACCACCACTCAAAGGCCCGTGTGGTGGCCGGATACCTCCATAGACCGGTGCTCGCGACCAATCCTGCATCAGGATTGGAACAGCACCACGCAATGCACCAACAGCAGCTTCAGTGGCAGCGTGGAGCCTTGTACCTCGTGGGTGTACGAAAGCAACGATACGGTTGTGGCTGAGGTTAGTGACACTTGGTTCTTTTCTTTGGGTTGATTACTAAATTGATCAAATTTCAAACTGCCATGGTCCCTTGATACCTAAATATCAAATTGTCTCATTTTAAAAAAGAACACTAATGTCATAATAATTTTGACCAAAAACATCATATTAGAGAGAGAGAGAGAGAGAGATGTTTATTTACACATATTCGATACACAGGAAATACAGTTGACAGGAAAAGATACAAAATAAAAATCATCGAATAGTATAAATTGGGCCCCACTCAGCATAATGTTACGGCAAGCCGCATCGCTGTTTTTCAGTGGGACCCATTTAAAAACTAAACACAAAAAAACAAACAACACATTGTGATGACACGAACGCCAGCGCAAAGTGTAGTTCGCAACAAAACCTAGATAGGTATAAACCGGAAGTATTTATGGCAACACTTGATCTGTTTAATCGTATCTGAACCATTAAACCGCAACAAATTACGCCAAGGATATTACCGAAGTGCGTAAATATTTAAATGTACGGCCAGCATCAAAAGTAGGTGGTCACTTTTGTACTTTGTCGTAGTTATACAATTGGGGATGTCTATTTTTTTGCAATGTATAGTAAATCGAAAACCATTTCGAGATAAATGCTTTTTAACTCGTTTTCTGTAGTTATTTAATTTTAATATTATGTAATGAATTTATAATATAAGAAATAAGCAATGACCTTCATTTGACATTGGTGTAAATTGTGTGACCGGTTCAATTCGTACTTTATTCTGTGTGGTTAGAATTCTTCACAATTTACGCGTGGATTATACTACGGAGTTTGATTTGGACCCGCTGTCTGACATCTAGCACTTTGACAGTGCCAGTAAAGTGACACAGTGTATAGTGTACCACTACGCAAAAAATAATTAAAGGGGTTGCCTTATCGTACGCATTTAGAAAGATTTAGAAATTTGGCATTGTGGGAGCCCTCAATTATAATCTGACGTCATCAACTAAAATAGTTTCAGTAATTAATTTTGAAAAAAGTAGAGAACTAAATGACAAAATATTGAAATTAGTTTCTTATAATTGACTTTTCTATACAAAAAAAATATAAAAACCACTGGTAATTTTTTTTCGACATTCCCAATTGTCAATCGCGTATGAAGTTTTGCATCTAACTGTAGAGCGACAAGGTACAAAAGTGACCAGTTTATTTTGATGATGGTACATCATCAACATCATTATCATATCAGACAAAGGCCTGTCAAAGAGTTCCCCAACGATCGGTTCTGCGACTGCCCTCATACAAGTGGTTCATGTGACCACCAGGGGCTGTTGCATAACAAAGTACAACTTATATTCCAAGCGGAACTCCCTTTTTAGTTAATATAACTGAAGCGAGAGTTCCGCTTGCAATATTAGTTGTACTTTGTTATGCAACAGGCCCCAGGTCGTCAGTCCATCTTATTGGGGGCCTTCCCACGCCACGCCTTCCGATTCTCAATCGCCATTCTAGACACTTACTGCCCCATCAGCCGTCGGTTCTAGGAGCAATGTAATCCCCCTTTGCCACTTAAGTGTGGCAATCCTTCGGGCTATATCACTTAATTTAATTTTCTGCAATTCTGATTCGATCTCGTATAAAAACGCTGTTACCCTCTCCATTGGTTTTTTAGTTACCTTAAACCTCCTTCTATACTTAGATTTACCAGTTAAATTTCACGCAAATAAGACTTTATCGTAGCAGTATCTAAGGGCATTATTTACATTCTTGTATGGCCTACAAATTTAAGAGGTGTTATTTAATGAAGTTAACTTTATGTTTACATATTTAAGTGATTTTTAATGACTTTGCAAGTAGCATCCAACAAGTAATATTATTCGTACCAAATTGATTATTGAAATGGATACAATACATTAAAAAGGTATTATGCACATAATATCCGAGGGGTACTAGCACTTTCAACTTGTTTAACAGTTACAATTTTATGAAAAAATTTTGGTTTTTAGAAGCATACATTCCGATCGCGTTAGAATAACGGTATAAAAAGCAGCCTATGTGTTATTCGAGAGAATACTCGTATGCACGCAAATTTATCTAGACAGTATATAAAAAGAAAAGTCCTGATTGATTCACTGACTGACTAACTTATCACATCAACGGCCAGCCCAACCCCTTGGCCAGAAGGCTGAAATTTTGCAAATAAGTTGCCTTTATAATGTAAGCAAGGAATAAGGACGGATTTGTTGAAATTCCCGCGGGATAAGTAAATACTATATCTACCTGGGACATGCAATGCAATTAGGTAGGTTCAACTTCGAGAAAGAGGTCAATCGACGAATTAGACTCAGTTGGGCAGCGTTTGGGAAGCTCCGCAATATCTTGTCGTCATCCCATATACCAGTGTCAAATCAAAAGTCTTTGACCGTGTGTGTGTTGCCAGTGATGACTTATGGCACTGAGACGTGGCCGCTGACAGGATAAGTAAAAAAACCGGCCAAGAGCGTGTCGGACACGCACAAGGTAGGGTTCCGTAGCCATTACAAAAAAAATCAAGTAATATTTTTCTAAGGATTTCGTATGTGTACGGAATCATCCAAGTTTAGGTATGTTTTATATCTTAGGCTACTATTTACTCTTAAACTGCAAATAATTTCCAAGCAATCTTAGCCGCTATAATTTTCCTAGTAAATTTGATATATTTACTACCATTCAGAATTTTTTCAAATTTTTCCACCTAACAGTTTAGATTTTAGAGGGGGGGGACGCTCGATTTTAATGAAAATTTTCACTTTAAAGTTGAATATTTCGCTAACAGATCACTGAATAGAAAAATCATGTTAGCAACCCCGCAATGGTTTTAAAAGACCTATCCAACGATACCCCCCACACTATAGGATTAGTCGAGAAAAAAAAATCACCCCCCCTTTACGTCTTTGTTGGCGTGACTGATATGTATATTCATGCCAAATTACAGCTTTCTAGTACTAACGATCTCTGAGCTTAGCCGCGGACAGACAGACAGACAGACAGACGGACAGACATGGCGAAACTATAAGGGTTCCTAGTTGACTACGGAACCCTAAAAACGGGATTTAGTAACGTTTGATTCAAAGTGACCATCTCCATAACTATGATTAGTAGACTCATCAAAGGCATACATGTAGGTTATCATAACAGTATCATTATAGTAACAGTAAAAAACCTTAAGGATTTTTAGAAATAGGTACTCACGGGATAACACGGGATAAGGATAAATTAAATTTGAATATTCACTGACTAATATTAATGTTGATGGATTTATGAATGTTATGCTTTGCAGGATTTATGCTTTATACAATGAAAGGGAAAGAAGAAGCTTTACCACGGGCAAAACCTTGTAGGTAATATTATTAGGAATGTTTGTGTCATCATAATAAACATTTGCTGTTCCGTCTTTTCGCTATCATATTCTTTTAATAATGTCGCTTAGTGATACATAGTTTATACCGTCATTAATTTCACGTTTTACCAGAAAGATTAACCAGTCTTAGCTGATGTAATATTTAGCTTACTAAGCCAGTACAGTGATCACTATTAACTCGTTATCTATGTTTGGGAATTTCTTAGGTTACAAAGTATGTTAAATACTGGTATTTTCATTGTAATTAAATCATCATTAATACGTAATCATAGCCCAATTTCGCATTTACTCAACAATCTAATATATAAAAATCTCGTGTCACGAGTCACGGTGTTTGTTATCGAACCCTCCGGAACGGCTCGACCGATTTTTATGAAACTTTTTTCTCTGTATTCGGTAGGTCTGAGAATAGGTCGTAGGCTATTATTGTCTTCGCAGACTGAGTCGCGAGCAACAGCTAGTATCTATATAATTTATAAGCCGATTAGGTATGTATTACTGTGGGCGCTATAAGAACAAATACTAAAAATAAAATAAAGTTGAAAATGAAAGGAGGTCATCAATCATCATAGAAGATGCGTGTTTTTTCGCCGTTCTTAACTCGATCTTACAGTTTAAGTGATAGAGCTCTGTGACAGACGGATAAACGGATAGACAGTGGAGTCTCAGTAATAGGGTCACGCTTTAGGTACGAAACCCTAAAAATTACTGCCGTAAAATTATTTAAAAAAATTAAAATTAATTATTAAAATTAATTAATTATTATTTTTCAAGAATCCGTCAATGAACTGAAACAATTACCTACTTTGCTCACGTTTATATAAAAAATGTGTGTTCATGCACACTTCCTCCACCTCCACACTGTACGAACACACACAAATCACACAAACCCAACCATCACCACCACCAAACTACACTGAAGCGTTTCGAACTTTCAAACATTAGACTAGACCTCTGAGAATGTTAGAACATTTGGTAGCACAGTGAACGGTTGCGGTGCTCTGAAGATGAGCTCTGGTTGAGTTCGAAACGCGTCAGTGTAGTTTGGTGGTGATGATAGTTGGGTTTGTGTGTGTTCACACAGTGTGTTGGTGGAGGAACCGCATGTACACGCATTTTTTTATTTTTTTTTATTAGCCTGTTTTGGTGTCCCAGTGCTGGGCAAAGGCCTCCCCTCTCTTGCTCCACTCTTGCCTATTCATCGCGAGCTCCTGCCATCCCACGTGATAAACATCTAGGTCGTTCCTCCATCTCCGCTTTGGTCTGCCTCTATTACGATATCCATCGCTAGGGATCCATTCCGTGACAAGTTTGGCCCATCGTTCCGAGTTCATTCGACATACATGTCCAGCCCAGTCCCACTTCAACTTGGCCGTCTTTACGCCCACATCAGCAATACGAGTCATAGAGCGCAGCTCAGTATTTCTAATCCGGTCGGTTCTTCGGACTCCCACAATGCTTCGCTCCATTGCTCGTTGGCAAACCTTGAGTCTGGACTCCTGAGCCTCTGTAAGTGACCAAGTTTGCGCGCCGTAGGTTAGGATGGGCAGGATACACATGTCGACGAGTATGCGCTTTAGAGACATTGGAAGGTCCCCCTTCATAAGCGTGTTCATACGTCTATCGATTTCTTTGTCTTGCCTGTTTTCGAAGGATGCTATCTGGCCTAAGTAAATATACTCGTCGACGTAATGTATGTCCTGTTCATCCACTGCAATTTTACGTTTGATGCTATTTGTCATGACCTTAGTTTTAGCTCGGTTCATGATGAGTCGCATGCACGCATTTTAAATAAATAAAATAAATAAATAAATATCACGGGACAATTCACACCAATTGACCTAGTCCCAATGTAAGCTAGGAAAGCTTGTGTTATGGGTACCAAGGCAACGGATAAACATACTTATATAGATAGATACATACTTAAATACATAATAACACCCAAGACCCGAGAACAAACATTCGTATTTTTCATACAAATATCTGCCCCGACACGGGAATCGAACCCGGGACCTCAAGCTTCATAGTCAGGTTCTCTAACCACTAGGCCATCTGGTCGTCATTTTTTACATAAACTTAGCCATCGTAAGGTCGCGGGTGAGCAAAGTAAGTAATTGTTTCAGTTCATTAATATGGACCTCCGCAAGGTGACGCCTGATTCAATACATTAACAATCCATCATTTATATCTGCATGTTTCTATTCCAGTTGGACCTAGCGTGCCAGCCGTGGAGCACCAACTCGGTCGGTACGGTGCACAGCGCAGGGATGGTGATCTCCATGACCCTCTTTGGTTGGCTATCAGACAAGTAAGTACCGTGAGCCTTAATTCAGCTAAACACTGTAGACGGAACCCGCCTTAACATGTAGATACTTATTTAAAAACATACGAATTCTTACATCCAAACGAATTTCGATTTACTTTTCATCAGGTGAGATAGGAGTCAAAAAAACGTACTTAGTACCGCAACCCTCAGATTGCCCGACGTTGGCCCAACGTAATAAAGAGGTTATATTATGAGTATTAATTACTCTTGATTTTGATTATTGAAATTTTAATTTAAAATTCCAAGGGTCAATTTTAAATTTTGAAGTGTAATCTTAAATTTTAATTTCCAATTTTATTTTTATTTATTTTATTTTAAATTTTAAAGTTTCGAATTTGAATATTATTTTATTTTATTTGTGACATTGTTATTGTAATGGTATGATTTTAATGTAAACTATTGTCTTATTTTTAATAACTGTAGTCCTAAGCAACCTTGTTACTAACAACTATGGACATGTTTTCCGAAATAAATTATTATTATTATTCAACAAGATGGAGCTATCTGGATCTGGTAAAAGCCGCAGTAACCACTTCTATGCGAGCTGCGCAAGATCGATCGCTGTGGAACACTTTGGGGGTGGCCTCTGTTCAGCAGTGGACGTCTTGTGGCTAATTATGATGATGATAAAAAAAAAAAAAAATATCACAGTACAATTCACACCAATTGACCTAGTCCCAAAGTAAGCTAAGCATAGCTTGTGTTATGGGTACTAGGCAACGGATAAACATACTTATATAGATAGATACATACTTAAATACATATTAAACACCCAAGACCCGAGAACAAATATTCGTATTATTCATACAAACATCTGCCCCGACGCGGGAATCGAACCCGGGACCTCAAGCTTCGTAGGCAGGTTCTCTACCTACTAAGCCATCTGGTCGTCAAAATGATGATGATTGTTATTTTATTCCAGATTTGGCCGCAAGCCTACCCTGATATTCTGTGCTGTAGGGGGCATTTTGGGCCACCTGAAGACCTTTGTCACTTCGTATTACCTGTACGTCATCATCGAATTCTTGGAGGCAGCCATCACTGGTGGCAATTACTCTGCCGCCATGGTCATTAGTGAGTATTACATTCATATTTTACTAGCTATTGCCCGCGAATCCGTCCGCGAAGAATAGGGGTAGATAAAAAATAGCCTACGACCTATTCTCAGACCTACCGAATACAGAGAAAAAAGTTTCATAAACGCCGTCTCGGAGGAGTTCGATAACAAACACTGTGACACGAGATTTTTTTATATCTAATACCTTTAAACGAGCAATTGTTGTTCTTGTGTCAGAAACGGCTCCAGCAATTTCGGTGAAATTTGGTATGTGGGGGTTTTCGGGGATGCAAAATTGATCTAGCTTGGTCTTATCTCTGGCAAAACGCTTGGTACTGAGTTTCACCCCAGGTACTATTATATTAACTTACTAGCTTTTGCCTGAAACTTCGTTGTATTAAGGCTTGTTCATATCTTTCATTGAATGAAACAAAAATGCGGCAGCGGTCACAACCAAACATCCATCATCATAATCGCTATCAGTCTTTAAGTTTTCCGAAATTTCCTAATTTTCTGCGCGAATAAAATGAGGTAGGGTGAGTGGGGGTAAGATGAAAAATAGTGTAAGATGAAAAACCACTCGTAGCACCCGGTACTAAGAGTAGTTTTTCATCTTACACTGCCTTTCATCTTATTTTCATCTTACCCCCACTCACCCTAGCAACATTGTTTACCAACCTATTTTAGGGTTAAGATTATTTCCACAAGCAAGCTAGTAGGTTTGTTTTGTCTCTAGTTAGTTCCTCATTGAGTTTTATTTCTTTTAAAAAATTATCACGATCCATTTTTTCAAACAGACGAGTTCGCCTATCATAGTTGCGTAGTGTAGTTACACGCGAGAATATGTCTTATTTTATTCTTATCTAGAAGTAGACAAATGACTTTAATCCCGACAAGACTAAAATAATAGCTTTATCGCAGGCGGCTGTTTTGTTGTGTAAATACACGCATAAACAAAGTAGGAAGAACGCCATATGGAATCACGACAGACAATGAACAATGCAAATATCATAATTTGTTGATTATGGTCTTATTTTCGCTATGAACATCAAGATAATTGTTTCATCAGTTATCATATCATTCAGGTCACATCTTTTTATCAGTCACTTACCTAACTAACTTAACAAAAGTGTGTCTCTGTTCAAATAAGTCAAACTAAAGATATATGTCCTAGAATTTGGCATGCTAATGTCCAATAGATGACACCCTGCTGTCACCTCTATTGCTAACGACAAAAGTTGAAAGATGGTGTAACTACAGGGACAGTGACCAATACTTACTCGAACGTCTATCTCATGTACAATTGTACAACATCCATAATACAAACACAGGACAACATACACACACATAGGTCATAAGCCAGGTTAGCCGATTCATCTAAATATAACACTGTTTTGCCGTCTTCTTTAAAACATGATCTTCTACCTTTCAGTGATAGAAAGCAGCGGAAAAAACAACCGCGTCCTCGCAGGCGTCATATTCGCCTACGCGATTTATCTAGGCGAAGCTATCTTCGCCTGCATCGCCATGGCAGTCACAAACTGGAAGACACTCATTCGAATTATTTGCAGCCCCCCTATAATCTTTCTCTCTTACATATTCCTGATCAGAGAGAGTCCGCGATGGCAGATACTCAACAACAAATTCGAAGAAGCGAAGAAAACACTGCTTGTGATAGCCGAAACAAACAAATTGAATATAGACAAGCAAGAGCTACTCAACATAGACGGTGCGAAGTTAAAGAACAAATTTAACTTGGGGTCTCATGAGCAGAAGGAGTCAATGACGAAAGTATTTACTTCAAAAGAGATATGGAAGAGGTTGCTGGTAATGATGATCTGCAGGTTCACGGCAAGTTTTGTTTACTACGGGATGATGATTAATTCAGTATGGCTGCCAGGCGATAAGTACACCAACTTTCTGCTTGCTACAGTGATGTCTTTTCCTGGAGAATTGATAGCTCTTATACTAATGAACAAGTATGGACGGCGGAAGCCTTTGCTGTACGGCTATCTGGCATGTGGAGTATTCTGCATAGCCTCTGGATATGTCCCTGAGGGTAAGTCAAAAATCAAAATAGATGGCTTGTTTGTAGGAACAGGTCAACGGAGAGTCTCATTTAAGACAACGTCTGCATTTGCAATTAGTTTTTGTGTAAAGTTTCGTAAATACTTTTAAGTTTCAATACCTACATATATTATACCCGTTGGTGCGGAAATGCGCCAGACAGATTTCTGAGCTCCTCAGAAGTATTAAACGTTACATGAACTCTTGGGGTCTAATCGGGAATTTTGACTTAATTAATTAATGTTTATAACTAAGGGTCATACACGCCATAACAAACAAAATAGTCTCTCCTGTGGACATAAAATTAACAAACTTAAGATTTATTTAAATAGGCCGAAAGTTGGCCAGGCGCCCCACACGCTCATGCAGACTAAATTAAAAAAAAATACTACGGTAAACTGGGGTTACTTTAGGAAATTTTGGGGCTACTTTGATAGATTTAAAATTAATATAAAAACGCTAATATTCATAGCTCGATTGAGCAAATGACGTAAAAAGTTAAGTAATTTATCAAGGTAGGTAGTTATTTCACTGCCACAGATGGTCTAATGAAATAAGGGCACGGCGTAAAAACTGTTTTCCAAAGTAGCCCCTGCATTTTAAAGTAACCCCGTTTTACTATAACCCCCTTTACTAATACTATAATAGACCCGAACACAAAATTGTGTATGTATTATAGATAGACAATCTTACTGAATTGCTTGAACATTTTAGATAACACATGGGCAAAAATTACCCTGTTCCTGTTGGGGAAGATGATAATATCGGCCTGCTTCACCGGCGCTGTGACTTACACCATGGAACTGTTCCCGACCAGCGCTCGGGGGACGCTCATGGGGCTATGCTCCTTCACATCAAGGATAGGCGGCATGCTGGCACCGCTCACTCCTATCCTGGTGAGTTTTTTTAGGGTTCCGTACCTCAAAAGGAAAAAACGGAACCCTTATAGGATCACTTTGTTGTCCGTCCGTCCCGTCAAGACCCTACATTTTATATACAAGAACAATTAACCTAAAACTAAAAACCTTAAGAAATATACCTAAAATATATTATGGAAAGGCTTTAGGCAAGATTCCGAAGATACTGGCAGCGTTCCCCCTTTGAATAACTAAAGTAATTGTATTTTCGAATTGTATTTTCAGACACCAATATCAGCAGCGCTGCCTTCAATCTTCTTTGGAGCCGCAGCCGTTGCTTCAGGCATCAGCCTGATTCTCACCCCAGAAACACGCAACCTGCCTTTGATGGACACTGTCGAGCAAGTGGAAACCAGTGCCAAACACGCTAAAGACATGAAAAACATGCAGGGCCATATTAATGCGGGGCTCGATGACACTGTAGTCTCCTCTCTATGATTGTAAAGTGTGATGCAGTTTGCTCTAGTTCCTTTTACATCGGTGAATATTCAAGCGTGTGGACTGCTCGCTTATGTCATTACCATCCGACGAATGTTACCACAACATAAACACAAGTAGCAAGATCTTTGGTCAAACTAGATTTAGCATCAGTACTGTGTTCTGTTAAAAATATTCTTTGAAACGGTAATGACCATAGCTTGGACAGGTCATCGCAAAACAGATACGGAAATAGAACAAGATTCCATAGAGTCATAATATTGTACTTAAGATTATGATTATCTACAGCGGATATTACCGAAATTCTCGTAGTTTTATCTGAGGGGCATTCCTGAAACCGTTTTATGACAACTGAAATTAGTAAAATTATTTATTTACGGTTATTTCTAAATATTTCGAATATGGTGAAATTAAAAACCAATTGTGTGGTTTAAAAACTATCACGAAAATGTCTCTGAAATACTGTGTACAGTATATGACATCTGTATTAAAATTAAATATCAGATTTTGATGGTTGCATGTGAGTTCAATTTAACAATCAGAATTTACAAAATGTTGATAGAAATGCTTTCATAAACATGTGCAATTTTGGATTACCGTTATACTTAAATGTAATTTAATAATAAATAATACTGCGCATAATACGACTCTATTAATCTTTTTCTATTACCGTGTTGCGGTTGTTTTGCGATGACCTGTCCAAGCTATGGTAATGACGAAAAGAAAACGTCCTAAAACCGCTTAATATTCACCCAATTCATGACTTGGTTCTCACTAGCCCATAATAGTCTAGTAGCGTCAGATCTAGAAACCAATTGAGTTCAAATAAGATTAAAAAAGAATACAAGAATTTTATCAACTTGCATAGTCAATAATATATAGTAGCATCATTAGATTCGGCAATTGAATCGAAACTCCGGGATTTTAACAATTATTACGCAAAGTTTATCTGACATTTTACTATCGTCATGTCTAAAGAGTTATGCTAAATCAGTCTAGCAGTAGTAGGCAATTATTTGAATTTATTTCGAAGTACTAAGGTATTGCGAAGGCAAAACACTAAAAATTAATTGAATACACGTTTTACATGACGTTAAATAAAAACGAAATCTGGCAAACAGAGCTATTTTTCAAAATGAATATCATTTTTTTTATTTTAACTGGAAAAAGAGATCTATTTGCCAGATTTTCTTTTCCTCGCTTTAAACTAAGTCTTTGAACCTATCCCAGACGAAAAAAAACAACTGGAGTTATGTCAGGACTGCGAACGAGTCGTGTGGCCAGTACCGTCGTAGTCGTACTTGTGCACTTGCACTGTATGGAAATGAGGTCTCTTTTTAAAGAAATACTTTATTTTTTGTTATTTTTTAACTTTTCTTTTCTTAAGTGGCACATGTTTAGATAAGTAGCCCGTAAATCAAAGAAGTTTATTAAGAAATTTGTACGCGTAAATCGCTTTTACTTATTTTTTTGTAGACACGCAAAGTTACAAAAGTTTTTGAGATTTTTTTTCCCGTCCACGTCTAAAGAAGTTTTTTTAATTAATCTAGCAGCAATAGGCAATTATTTGAATTTATTTTGAAGAACCAGTGTATTGCGAAGGCAAAACACTAAAAATTAATTCAATACAGCCTAATACACTATGTTAAAATTAAAGAATCTGGCAAAAAAGCGATTTTTCAAAAAAGTATGGCTTTATCTCAAAAACCGTGCAACTTGGCATAATAGTAAATGTGGTCAAAAATGTTCAGAATGACCCTAACTATCACCCCTTAAAACCCCTACACTCGACTGCCAAACACCCTGTATAACAAAAAAACTGTATGCTTAGTATAAGTTTTACTTTACCAAATAGTTCTCGAATAGTCCATATTTCCATAGAATTGAAATTTATACGTAAACGCGATCGAGAAGTATTTGGTGAAGTAAAACTTATACTAAGGATACAGTATTCATTTATATATTTTCATTTTCCCGAGTGCCCAGATCAATTTACCAAAACCGTTATATTTCCTAGTAGCAAAATTTCCAATCGCATTTTTTCCCAAATTTTTTTTCCCACTTTGGTTTTTTACTGAAGTTTATTTTCACAATCGCGTTTTTTCCCAACTTAAATCGACACAGAAACATAGGAAGATTTAGGTTATGTTAAGTTTACATCGGCCCGAATGGCCAGAAGCACACAGAAGAAGGAGCTCCGCGTGAGCGGAGCCCCATCGACACTGTTCCTGCGTCAGTCAAGTGTCAATTCGAAATGGGAAAAAACGCTACTGTGAAAATAAGCTTCAGTAAAAAAAGCATTTGGGAAAAATGCGAATGGAAATAACGATTTTGGTAAATTGATCTGTTTAGCGAGCTTTGGGGGAGGCCTGCTATGGTCAGCAGTGGACGTCTTTCGGCTGAAAATGATGATCTAGGCGCTCAATACCTATATGATTGGCAGTGGCATTTCATTACTTACTAGGTACAATTACCCACTAAGTAATATAATATGCGTCTAATTTAAAATGCAATAAAAATTCAAACAAAATAAAAGATTACACAAAAATTACAGTCGTTTATTTAACTTTTAATCTCTTGTACCTCTTAAGTACGTTTAGATCACAATAAACACTTGCATATTAAAATTATGGAAAGATGTTCAAACTTAATTTATTACCTTTATATAAAAAGGTGTTTAAAAAATAATCCATAATGTACTAGCAGTGGTGGATTAGTTAGACTGAAAACTTTAATCGAAATTGTTGATTCGAAATGTATGTAAGTAGGTACGCCTTTGTCGCGGTATACTTTGAACATTGACCAATGCTCAACACATGTATCGTTGCCAAAGTATTACTTCGACAGTTAAGAAAAATCTGAAAAACATTTATAGAGCCGTTCAGTCGAAATAACCCACCCACCTACTCAAATAAAAATGCACCCGCAATTCTAATTATGTTATGGGTCTCCATGGGCGCCGGTGATTGCATAACATCAGTTAAACGCCTGCTCATTTCCCCTGTCGTATAAAAAACTGTTTAATTTTAAAACACCTTGTATAAATTAAAACCACCGTGAAACACAGACATAATGGTTAGCTTCCTGTTCGAACCAACCTCCAGAAAGAAACACGGATGGGTTCAAAACTTGTCGGATTTACCTCAACTACTAATAACGTGAGTGACCGTGTATCTTAGTTTAATAATCACACCTAAATGCTGAGTGAAAAGGTGTACCTACTCATGATATCGGGTAAGTACTTTCAAGAAAAAAAAATTACGAAAAATATCCAGATCTCCATAAAAAAAATATTACATTATTTGACATAAGGAAGCCATGTCAGAAACCTTTACAATAATACTGGTATTCTTACAAAAAATATGTTAACAATAATACTGGTATGCTCTGAATACACATGTAGTAGGTATACCTACAAATTTTAAAAACAACATTGTGTCAAAATGTACCTGAAATATTTCAGTCAGTGATTGCCGATTGAGTAAGTCTTACTATGTTATTACCAAACCACTGCTTTAATATTATTATTCCTGATGAATTTTAACACGTTTTGAACTTAATTACTTTTATGTTTTTAAATGGAAAAACTTGAGGACCTTTTGCTCTTAATACTCGAGAGTGCGACACACACCAGTGCCTCAGTGCGACAATAATACTAACTACCATTAAAAATTGCCTAGTAGTCGGCATGGGGGGCATTGGCAGCCCACGCTTTGACCTTGGGCAGGGCCACGACTCGGTCATGAAGAGCCTTCAGGTTGGGGCACTTGTCTCCAAGATCTGGCATCTGCAGCATCATCTTCATGCAGTCGTACATACCAGCTATGAAGAAATCTCCCCAGGATAGCTGCAATAGAAAGAAATATTCTTCCTTCAGTTCTTCCTTCATCTCATGTGTAGGAACTACCGCGAATAAGGGCCTCCCCAAATCTATCGACGCGGAATCGGCTTCAGCCGATTGGAAAAACCTTTATGTCAACGCAATAAGAGCTAAAAAGACGTCGATCAGCTCGGCTCCATTCGGTCCGAGTGGCTAGCCGGTCGACGTCTTTTTCGCTCTTATTGCGTTGACATAAAGGTTTTTCCGGTCGGCTGAAGCCGATTTCGCGTCGATAGATTTGGGGAAACCCTAATCCTGCAGGATAGTTTGAAAAATATAGTGGTTAGATGGTCTAGTCTCGTCTGCGCTTTATATCAAGTATGATCAATCACTGGTCAGTTTATTGAAAAAATAAGAAAAAGCAAAGAATAACTGACCTTCCCGTTGGCCAGATACCCGTCGTTCTCTGCGATGGTCTCTTCCAGCTTAGCCAGCATGGTGGGATAGTGTTCCTTGGCGAACAGCTCATGCCGCTTCTTCTTCAATTCTGGGTCCGACTCATACGTGACCATACCACCCCCTGAAAACAATATTTAAATAAATCTCAAACACGCTATAGCTAAACCTTTTCAGAGTCCTCGCTCGCGCGGTGCATGGGCTGGGGGGTATGACGACAACGGGGGCCAGGAGAGGTGCGGGCGGCAGGCACACGAGACGCGCTCACCGCCCGCACCTCTCGCGGCCCCCTTTGTCGTCATACCCCCAGCCCCTGTACCGTACGGGCGAGGACTCTGAAAAGGTTTAGCTATAGTCGACGTTATGAGGGCCGGTGAGCTCACGCTTTCTCGGATGGATGTATGGATAAATTCTGAAATAAAATAAGTTAAATTGACTTAGAACTCACTGATGAAGATGTCTGTGCAGTGGTCGATGATGCAGTCAATATTGAAGTCTTCCTTGGCATTGGAGCCGGATAGACCAAACTCCCTGCCGAGGTAGCGCGCCGCAGCCACGCTTTGTGCGAACTGCTGCCCGTCGATCTCCAGCACTGGCATCTGGCCGAACTTCATCTCTGAAACGAAATAAAGAGCTGTAGGAACTTATATCTAACTCCCTCGCAACCGCCATCGCGTTCATTTTGACAGTTCTTGTATGGGCTGACAATTGGTACCTATCGGAAACAGTCAGCTGTCACCGTTCTGTGGTCACAGCAGAGGCGAAGCGTGGGTATCAGCCGCCCTGGGCGGAGGAAAATTTTTCCGCCCTTTTATTTACGTATTTAAATTTAAAAGACTATAATGAAACTTGTCAAATATTAACAAGATTATTTACTGTGAAATTTTGCCACCCCCTAAAATTACCGCCCGGGGCGGCCCGCTCCCCTTGCCCCACTACGCTACGCCACACTACGCCATACAATAACTGACATTTTAATCCGATGAAGAGTGTCAAAAAAGTTACACAATTACCCTGCTGGACGACGGGATGGCCTAGTGGTGAGAGAACCTGACTACGAAGCTTGAGGTCACGGGTTCGAATACGAATGTTTGTGCTCGAGTCTTGGATGTTTAGTATGTATTTATGTATGTATTTTATCTATATAAGTATGTTTATCCGTTGTCTAGTACCCATAGTATAAGATTTTCTTAGTTTGGGACTAGGTCATTTGGTGTCAATTGTTCCATGATTATTTATTTTATTTATTTATTTATATCACCGCTTATGATGTGACTTGATGACTGGATATGTCTAATGGTTAGGGTACCTGACTACAAAGCTTGAGGTCCCGAGTTCAAACCCCGATCGAGGCAGATATTTGTATTGAATTACCTATACTGAGTATTGTTCACGAATTGTTTATACGTTGCCTAGGTATCCATAATACAATCAACGTCATAAATAATTGGTCGTTTCGTTGGATGCATCTTGTCGCTTTCAGACGTTAGTTACATAATTGTGCATGGATTTTTAAACATGACGAAGTAACAAGGTATAAAAGTGAAACGTTTATTCTGCTAGTAGGCCACAAAAGAGCTCTTTTACATGTCACTTTTTTAAAACTACTTACCAGCGCTTTCGTAAGAACCATCATTGCTAAGAAGAATGCGATCACTTATTTACTTGTATGTCGACCCTATAAGCTACACTTAATTTGGGACCAGGTAAATTGGAGTTAATCACCCCATTTATTTATAAAAAATATGAAATTGGATCGGTGTTGTCATATATTATTGAATAGTTTTCACTTTTTGGCCACAGCGAATAAAAAGTGTTAATAAGTTCTATAATCCGTTAAGCGGATGCCACATTTAATGAAGCAAAGGCTGTTGAACCTCTTAATTCTTTAAATTGTTTTAAGTACAATGTTTCCAGCTTAATGATGCTGCGAAAATGGCGTGGGAAAGCATAACGACATTGTGTTCCTTATTAATTATGATAATTTGTTCTAGTTGAATAATAAAAACAACACTCCACGACATTGCCTTTTAAAGTTATAAGGCGAATAATTTTGATTTTATTTTAAACAATCTTGGTCACATATTATAAGCGTCTGTTTGATTTCAAGATAACTAGCCTTTCAAGCACGTTTCTACTTTCATGCCTAAAACTAGTCTTGCCTGACTGAGACGACTTAAACGACGAAGACTCATCGCGTGCACATAATTAAAGCTTTTTGATCCTTTAAACATTGACGTCTTTTTCGCTATTATTCATCATCATCATCATCATCATCATCAGCCTATAGCAGTCCACTGCTGGACATAGGCCTCTTCCATGGCACTCCACAACACTCTGTCTTCGGCCCCTCGCATCCATCCGCCGCCAGCGACCCTCTTAAGTTCATCCGTCCACCGTGCCTCAGGACGCCCTACACTACGTTTCCCCGTCCGTGGTCTCCATTCGAGGACTCGTCTGCTCCACCGCTCATCAGACAGAGCAGAGGCGACAGACGTGGCCAGCCCAACGCCACTTCAGCGAACTAATTCTATGAGCAATGTCGGTGACTTTCGTCCTTTGTCGGATAATGTGATCAAAGAAACCCATAGCATTGCTCTCTCCATAGCTCGCTGAGCGACCCTGAATTTATGCATTAGCCCTGCGGTCAACGTCCACGTTTCGGTTCCGTAGGTTAAAACTGGTAGGACGCACTGGTTGAAGACTTTCGTCTTTAGGCATTGAGGCCGGGGCCGCACTGGTAAGGCTCGAGGCGACGGCGACTAAATCAAACGTAGTTGATTTAGTTGCCGTCGCCGCTGCGGCCGCTCACATAACTCGAACTATGTTTGATTTAGTCGCCGTCGCGTCGCGGCTCCGGTCGCCTTACCAGTGCGGCCCCGGCCTGAGTGATGTCTGACGACAAGATATGCTGCTATTATTACGGCGACTTTAAGTTTTTTTTTTAGCGACTTAATCCAATCGACGTGATTTTCGTTTTTATTACGAGGACATAAAGCTTTTTTTGTTCGACTTAAGCAAATCGACGTCTTTATTGGTGGGATAAGGGTCATACTAGGTACATTTTTTTGCTCGCGTCTCCGCGCGTGTCGCGATGTGGACACGGTAAAAGTTAAGGGTCTATAGCCATTTTTTTTAGTCTACATTAGGTACATTGTCATGAGGGACGCCTGGGCATCTTACGGCCTATTTAAATACCTCTTAAGTTTGCTGACTCCAAATTGCTAATTTTGTGTCCACAGGAGAGACAAATTTTCTTTCTTAGGGCCAGTCCGCACAGCGATTCAATGTGTTACAAAATTGCGAATAAAAAACTGCGCGGTGAAATATCGCTGTGCGGACAGGCCCTTACGCTGTATATGACCCATTACATAGACATTAATATTTTTTGATCGACTTAAACCGATTCAAAGACGGTTAGTTTAGTGATACTCTTAATTAGAATAACAGTGTTAAGTTTCAGTAAGTGATGACACTGACAATGATGACTGCAATCAAAACTGTTCCAGTCGATTAGACCACACAATTGGCTCCAATATGTCAGAAAATAAAATCGTGTCAAACGCTTAGGCGCAAGCCAGACAGAGGAGACGCGAGACGGGGGCGCGGCGCAGTCCGCGTCGTTTGCTCGTGGCCGTGTCTCCGCCCCGTCTCTTCTGTCTGCTTTGGATCGCGACGCTTTTATACATTTAGAATGAAAATTGATTCAAGGGGCATTGCGATTGCGACGCGCCTCCGTCCCACGTCTCTTTTGTTTGGCTTGATACTAAGCATAACCTTTAAGTCTGTTCCACCTACTTGGTTTCCACTTCGGCCACTCGTCCTTGGGGATGCGGATGTCTTCGAACTCCTGGCCGCCGTAGGCCAGCATCATACGCAGACCCTCGGCCTTGGCCTTAGCAGGGAAGTAGTACACCTTCACGTTGTTCATGATTTATCTGCAAATATCAAGTGAAATCTGAAGTATTGGGTCACCAGTTCTTTATGCTTAGTATAAGTTTTACTTCACCAAATACTTCTCGATCGCGTTTACGTAAAAAAAATCAATTACTATGGAAACATGGACGCGCGATTTTTCAGTTTGTATTTAGTACGAAACATATGATTTCACGGGATGACCGTAAAAGTAATAAAAAAAAATGAAGTTGAAAAAATAAATACAAAAGGATACTTCATAGCTAACTTGATATATAAGTTATTTTACATAATGTAAGATTTATGTTCATAGCTCAACCTGTGCTTGACAATACATATAAAACAATGTTTACTTTTATTTATTAATTTGTTTTATTTAACTAAGGATGCCCGTTCTATTCTTGTTTATCTAGTCAATGTTTTCTAGTTTTAATTTAGTTATTGGTTACTTTTATTTATAACAAGCTGATGCCCGCGGCTTCGCCCCCGATGTATTTTTTCAAAAAAAAAATCATAAGAACCTTCTCCTGACAATAACAAACGCAACAAAAAAAGAATTGCCCAATTTGATGCAATCGATCGGAAGTTACGTGTGTACATACATTCGGTGAATCATTTTTATTTATACTTATAGAAGATTATAGCTTAAATTGTACCAATTGTTACATAATATTGTCCACCATTAACTGAGCTCGAAACATTAAAATTATAACATGCAAAAAACACTCAGCGTACCGTCATTTTTTAAAGAAGCCAAAATTTAAAAACTTTAAAAAAAATTCTACTGAACAACCTCTTCTTAAAAGTTCATTTCGACAGAATTTTTCGAACGTAAAATTATATCGTTTTATATTTTCTCATCAAACTTGCCACAGTTGACCTTGTGTGTTCTAATATTGGTGGAATCATAAGGCCACAAAGCCACACATAGTTTACTCACATGTTGCCTCCAGCAGCGGTCAAACACAACTGAGTCAACTGAACTATAGGGTGACTATAGCATGCCGTTGGCGGTCTGATTCTCGTTCGCGATAACGGTTTAAGCTAATAACAAAGAGGTAAACCTAATGGGTTTTCTTTTAGGGTTCCGTAGCTCAAAAAGAAATAACAAATCTATACCTACTCTATACTAATATATAAAGCTGAAGAGTTTGTTTGTTTGTTTGTTTGTTTGTTTGAACGCGCTAATCTCAGGAACTACTGCTCCGATTTGAAAAATTCTTTCAGTGTTAGATAGCTCATTTATCGAGGAAGGCTATAGGCTATATATCATCACGCTAACTCCAATAGGAGCGGAGCGGAGCGGAAGAATGTTTCAAAATCGGGGGTTTTTCAAATAAAACTTCTATAGGCGCTAATCTCAGGAACTACTGCTCCGATTTGAAAAATTCTTTCAGTGTTACATAGCCCATTTATCGAGGAAGGCTATATATCATCACGCTAACACCAATAGGAGCGGAGTGGAGCGGAAGAATAGTGAAAATAAACGGATCACTCACGTCTTAAAACGAGTTTAACTCGAGTTAAACTCGTTTTAAGACGTGAGTGATCCGTTTATTTTCACTATGAGTGAGTCTCACGGTAGTTTCATGTTTAAAGGAGCGGAAGAATGTTTCAAAATCGGGGGTTTTGAAGTAAAACTTCTATATAGGCGCTAATCTCAGGAACTACTGCTCCAATTTGAAAAATTCTTTCAGTGTTAACACCAGGGAGGTAGGGGGGGGGGGGTTTAAGGGGGGTGAGGGTGTGGGGGTGGTGTGCGGGAGTTTTAAGGGGGGGATGAACATTTCATTGATCTTGCCGTAGGATGCACCGTTTTCAAGATATTTGACAAAAACACCAAGGGGGTGGGGGGCCAACGCCAACTCGTGATTAGTGGCATGGGTAGTATAGGTATTTTTGACGCTTTGGTACCGTATATATATATTTATGACGCTGACTGTACATAAGACACAAAAACAATACAAAACAAACAACAAAACGAAACAGTACAAAGGCGAACTTATAAAATCAAACTTCTAAGTCAACGGAATCAAAAAGTACCTAGTTATTAAAAATACTAGTATGTTTTAGTTTGACAAGCGTTCTTGTTTATTTAATGGTTCAAAATATGGTTAGATTTTATGTTTTAAACATTCGTGATTTTCAGTCATAATTATTTATAGACGTGACTTATCGTATCACGCTAAGCTAAAAGAGTAATAATTACCAAGACGTTTCAGCCACATTGCACTGGTCGTACCACGAATTGACTGAAGCGGGGTATCACGAACACCTTTTGAGACAGTACAAGTGTGCCTTTATAATAAGTTTTTGTTAAAAATCCCATTTTTAATATAAGCTTTATTTGCTTACTGTACTTTTTACCCCTGGTTACCAAAGTACTCGTCAACACCAACCAAACGAGCGAGATGATGAACGAGAGAGATGTTTTATTACAGAGTACTATGGCTACCTTCCAGCTCCATTATCAGATCAGCTTTATGTCATAGTAATATAAATGGTCATCCGATTTACACACGCATGCATTATTTAAGTTTTTTTTCTTCTTTAATTTATTTAATATGTAACGACCGCTTTAGCCTAGTTGGTAGTGACCCTGCCTACGAAGCAAGAGGTCCTGGGTTCGAATCCCGGTAAGGGCATTTATTTGTGTGATGAGCACGAATATTTGTTCCTGAGTTATGGATGTTTTGTATGTATTTAAGTATTTATTTATCTATATAAGTATGTTTATCGTCGTCTAGTACCCATAGTGCAAGCTTTGCTTAGTTTGGGACTAGGTCGATTTGTGTAAGATTGTCCCCTAATATTTATTTATTTATTTATTTATTTATTTATAAACAAAGTGGTACAAATGAGTGGAAAATTACGAGCCACTATTGAAAACCCCTAAGGGGTTTATGTAATAGTTGGCGAGTTCAATCGGGAACCGGGAACTGGCTTTAACTAGCGTTGCCAACAATAGATCGAACTATCGATAGTATCGGCAATACCATCGTGACCTCGTAAAATAGTCACAATATCGATAGGCCGATCGATACTATCGATAGTATTGCTTTTCAATAAAATAAAAAAAATAAAAATATTAGGGGACTATCTTACACAAATCGAACTAGTCCCGACTAAGCAAAGCTTGTACTATGGGTACTAGACGACGATAAACATACTTATATAGATAAATAAATACTTAAATACATAGAAAACATCCATAACTCAGGAACAAATATTCGTGCTCATCACATAAATAAATGCCCTTACCGGGATTTGAACCCAGGACCTCTTGCTTCGTAGGCAGGGTCACTACCAACTAGGCTAAGGCGGTCGTTAAAGTATCGATACTATTGGTCAATATATCAATAGTATCAATAGTATCGATACTATTGAAAAGCCGATACTATTGTATCGATACTATTGTATTGGTCTGAAATTACTATCGATATTGTCGATACTATCGATAGGCCTATCGATATTGTGACTATTTTTCAAGGTCGACTATCGATAGTTATGCAACGCTAGCTTTAACTAGCAAGATTTGACCTGAGGCCGTATTGTCTAACGCGTCTGACGCTTGCCTTCGCTTTCACCATCTCTTTCTGTCATCATTCTATACCGTTTGACAGAAGGAGATAGTGATTGCGAAGGCATCAAGCGTCACAAATGTTAGTTAGACAAGACAATAAGCCTGCCGCGCATACATAAATTGCTAGTTAGTAAAAAGCTAGTAAAAAGTCCACATTTCGGGGAGTGAATTTTATGAACCTAAGCCAATAATGGTACCTTCTTAATGTTGCTCTAGTATCAAAGTAGCGTCGAAAATCGCGAACCAAATACTTAATCGGTTCGGGATAGCCAGAATACGCGCATGCCACTATATACAGGGTTATTTGTAATTCACTAGCATCCTTTTAACCCTATACTCCTACCACTTAAACAAATGTTTTTTGTTTTACGGCTTTTGTCATAACTTAATATTTTTGGTGTAATAACGTTTTGAAAATTTGAGATTACCTCTTATTTTTACGATACTCTGTGTATTTGTATGGGAAAAAAAGTACTTCATTTTAAAAAGTCGTAGAGCAAAAAACATTTGTTTGAGTGATAGGAATTCAGGATTAAGAGGATGTCAGTGAATTAAAAATGATTCTGTATATATCCTTAAGGCTAAGGGTATGTTTCTTTATTTGTTTTGTTTGGTTAGGCAACCGAGATTAAAAAAAACGTGTTTAAGCTTGTTTGTAATCAAAGATAAAAAAGATAAAAACATGCCAATATTGGCAGAATCTTATCAGATGTCACACCACGCTATGATATCATCATAGCTACGCGTTATCATTCAATACTGTTTATCTGGAGTACTTCGAAGGGTACAACTAGCTGTTGCCCGCGACTCCGTCTGCGAAGAATAGGGGTATAAAAAATAGCCTACTACCTATTAATCACACCTACCGAATATAGATAAAAAAAAATATTAAATTCGGTCAAGCCGTTTCGGAGGAGTTCGATAACAAACACCGTGGCACGAGATTTTTATGTTTGAGAGAACGTTTGTGCTTAAAAATTCGCTCACAGCTGTCAAACTCGGGACTTTGTCAGATGCCGCAAACGCACATGTGCGTTCAATATTGCATGCAAAATTATAAGCGGCACTGGGCGGTACTCAAGAAAACGCATATATGCGTTGCTGGCAGTGAATGTGTTGACAATGTTACCGTAACTTTTTATTCAGGTCGAGCTCTAAGATAGTAAACCATTCTAAATGAAGATATTTCTAACACAGGCGAACTGGGTTAAGTTAAAGCTAGTACTTATAATCATATTATAATAGGTACCTAGCCTAGTATAATCAAATAGTTTAGCTTAATAAGTTCATGATTTACTTACTTATTATATAAATTTGAAACGGATTTGTGATTCGATCGAGTGAATGCTTTACCATTTCTATGACAGTTAAGACATTTATAAAGCATTCTTCTTATAGATAGAGCTTAGGTGGCATGAAAACGTCCCGAAAAATATAAGCTAACAGTTGGCTTATATGTCATTTGCCACCCTTCAGTCTGAATGACGTAACGCGATCGTAAATGAAGCTGTCAAATGGGTTTTTGGACGTTTTGTATCGCAGTGTTTGCTACTGACACTCTATCTAGTGTTTAAATAATCTAAGGCATTCATATTGATTATCACATTGACTTGTAGGTGACAATAGCCTTTAAGGTTTTAAGCCGTACTACTGACACTGAACCACCTCGCGCCTCGTTTGTAGGGTCCGGTCCCCAATGTAACGAGTGATTAATCCCATCTTCCAACCTTCCAAATGTTATGTTACGAAACTGTAACTAAATATATACTGATAATATAACTTAATATTCAATAGAGCACGCTGTATCTCGTCGCGTCCTTGACTTTGAACGAACATGACTTGCAAATATAGCTCAACAACCGTAGCAACGCTGTAGCCAAACAAATTTGCAGCTCTGTTGTTTAAAACATAAGAGTTGTAAGAGTCTTCGATTCTATAACGCTGTTTCGTTTTGGAGATTGGTAAGTATTTTGATTACAAAAACAACTTAATTTCACTTAAATATGAATCATATTTGACCTCTAATTTGTACATTGGATTTTGGACTTTATCTTATAACATCCAAATAATATTAGCTACCGATCCGTAGTCACACTGACTATAGGTAGGCTAGGTTGGTTAGGTAGTTTCTTCTGCCCGAAGGGCAAACTGCCCAGAAATAGAAGCCCCGCGAAGCAGGGCTCCGTCGAGTTGGTTCAAATTAAATATTTATATTTAGTCAAGGGTGAGTTAGTCTATAGTAGTGTGACTACGGATATATGCTTAGTTTTTGAGATATTTCCATTTTTATGTTTAAATTTTACTATGAAAGTGGTGGAGGTGCTGGGATTGCGTATTTATTAACGACCGCCTTAGCCTAGTTGGTAGTGACCCTGCCTACGAAGCAAGAGGTACTGGGTTCGAATCCCGGTAAGGGCATTTATTTATGTGATGAGCACGAATATTTGTTCCTGAGTTATGGATGTTTTCTATGTATTTAAGTATTTATTTATCTATATAAGTATGTTTATCGTCGTCTAGTACCCATAGTACAAGCTTTGCTTAGTTTGGGACTAGGTCGATTTGTGTAAGATTGTCCCCTACTATTTATTTATTTATTTATTTTTTGCATCATTCATCATTATGTTGTCACGCGTGTCACGCCAATGGGCTGTGCTAGGGCGGCTAATTGAGATCGATTAATCGAAGAATCGACTAATAAAACCGTTTTTTTAATCGAGTTGTAGTAGACCACCACCACCTCAAAACTGACAACACACAGACACACGCACACCCTACGCACGCAGCGTGACATGTATTAAGTGCGGAACGTGTTGGAATTACTTGACAATATTTAGCTTATAAACAATAACTCTGTAGGCTATAAATTATAAATAGGATCGACTGTATGGCCATCGTTTACTATCACTTGAGAGCTAGCGGAACACAGATGTCTAAGTAAGTTTTATTCTGACTCTGTATCACTAACCGTCGCACTTAGAGAAGCCATTAATATTTTCAAGGTTGAGTAGTTCCAGTTCCACGAGCATGCCAGCCTCCATCAATATCTGTCGCGTATACACCGTGAAATTTTAGTAGTTGTTTTCCCGAAACAAGGTGATTTAGTATCGATTGTACAATCGATTTATAATTACTATTTTGACTAGAGTCAAAAATCCAATTGTGAAAAACCTACCTATCGTACGATCGTACGCTACTTGTACCAACGAAGCGTTACTATTGGTTTGCGGTAATTTTCGACTTTCGTTTTTCACAATTGGATTTTTGACTCTAGTCAAAATAGTAATTATAAACATTTGACGTTGTTCGACTTTGTTCCAGTTGACGTGGGGCGACTTCGTGTTCGCGGGCCAGTACGACATGCTGAAGTGGATGATGAGGAACCCCGGTCTCGACCAGCAGTACCCCAGCTTCAAGAAACTTTACGACACCGTATTGGCTCTGCCTCAGTTCCAGAAGTATCTCGCTAGCTCTCCGAAACCTGAATACTAATAACAATTATAAATACATTTTTACTAGGTATCACAATAACAATGAATCCGGAAAATTTCATCATTACAACAAAAACAAACAAACGACACAAACAAGTACAAACGAACACAGTTCCTCCCATCATTGGAAAACGACAAGCGAACACCATTCCTTCCATTCCACGGTATTCATTGGAGCAAATACAAATGAACACCGTTCCTTCCATTATTTTTTTAAGAATATAAGACAATGTTTTGCATGCCAATGTATCTGGCTAGACATGTCATAGCACATTAGCACTATTTTATAAGACCATTTTACCATGTCTAGAGCAAATAAATATTTAAGTTCATTTAATTTCATTCATTTTTTGAACAAGTACAAATGAACACCGTTCCTTCTATCTTTGGAACAAGTCCACATAAACATATTTCTTTCCATTGTTTAAACACAAACAAATATTTAAACACTGTTCCTTCCATCATTGGAACAAATATATATGAACACAGTTCCTTCTATCGTTGGAACAAATACATATGAACACATTTCTTTCCATTTTTAAACACGAACAAGTGAACAAGGTTTCTTATCATTGGAACTAATGCAAATGAACACCGCCCTTCTCATCATTGGAACAAGACAAATGAACACCGTTCGTCCCATTCTTTGAACAAGTAAGAACTAATGAACACCGTTCCTTCTATCATTTGAACAAGAACAAATAAACACAGTTGCAAAGTTTATTTAATGGATATTTGCATCCAAGATGACGTCACGTCTTTGGCGCGTCACAGTTTGAAGATCTCTTATCTTTCCAAGTAAATATTTATTAAAAACTTCTACAATGGTATTAAGGTAGACTTACCCAGCCATTGTTTAAAAATATATTATGGATTCACTTTGTGATACCCCGTTAAGAAAAAACTTTCGACCAAAGAGAATAAAGTAAAACATAAGTCTGCTTTTAAGTTAGGAGAGCTAAATCAACGAATCTATATCTATCTTCTATCTATCTATCTATATATATACATATAATAAATCTGTAACAAGTCAGTCTCTGTACATTGAAGATATTTGAGAAAAACTGTCACTAGGGCTATTTATTAGCGCAATAGAACCCAAAACAATGATTTTTAGAATTATTGTCTGTTTGTCTGTTTCTCTGTGCGTTTGTGCGCGCTAATCTCAGAAACGGCTTAACCTAGAAGGATGCGGTTTTCACTGATATGTTGGTATTTTCTTGGATTAACATTTAGTGTTTGTTTCATTTGAATCGGTTCAAAATTAAGAAAGATACGTCTATTTTAAGAATTTATCGAACAGGTTTTTTTGTTTAAACGCGCTAATCTCAGGAACTACTGCTCCGATATGAAAAAATCTTTCAGTGTTAGATAGCACATTTATCGAGGAAGGCTATAGGCTATCACGCACGGAACAGAAAAAACTAGTGGAAGTGCCATGAGTCCCGTTTTGTATCGAAACCAGATGTGGCAAAACTCACACATACACACTCTTGCAATACATTGAAATCTTAGCGTTCATTGGTCGTAGCTTCTATTCAAAAAAGTTATAACTTCTGAATCCGGTAACACAATTTAAACTTTACTACCACGGTAAATCGTTGAGAGTAAATTACAAGGGCACGTAAGTAAAATTGCATACAAAGTGCTGCCGTCTTTCATCGAGTAGCTGAATTAAAATGACAGATGTCAAAATAAAGTTCTGCTACACGCCGTCAGAGGTCGTTAAATATTCCATTGAATAATGAACTCTATGAGATAGGGTTTGGGTTCATCACGACTGAAAAATAATATTCGTAAATCATCGTAAATACTAGTGGTTGCCAGAGTACACTTTATGAGAATATCGATGTAATTCATAGGTCAATAATCTCTATCTAATATTTATAAATCTCGTGTCACGGTGTTTGTTACCGAACTCCTCCGAAATGACTTGACCGATCTTTATGAAACTTTTTTCTCTGTATTTGGTAGGTCTGAGAATTGGTCGTAGGCTATTTTACCCCTAACCCTAACCCTATTACTGAGGCTCCGCTGTCCGTCCGTCTGTCTGTCTGTCTGTCTGTCTGTCACCAGGCTGTATCTCGGGAACCGTGATAGCTAGAGAGTTGAAATTTTCACAGATGATGTATTTTGGTTGCCGCTATAACAACAAATACTAATAAAAAATGGAATAAAATAAATATTTAAGGGGGCTCCCATACAACAAACGTGATTTTTATAGATAATTGTACGGAACCCTTCTTGCGCGAGTCCGACTCGCACTTGGCCGGTTTTTTTTCTAGGACACAAGAAAACACCGTGTAGATTAGTTTTCATTTTTATGCCCGACAACTAGGAAACGGAATGAAAATTCAACTTTAAAGGCCACCACAAACCGGGAATAAAATATACGGTGACACACACTGGCAGCGCGGAACACTGTATTTGATTCACTGTTATTAACCGCGCTGTTGCGTCAGCGCCCTGCGCTCCCGGTTTGTTGTGGCCTTAACACGGAATACTCAGAAATAAACATCGATAATTTGATCGACAACACCTCCGCTCTTTGCGAGTAGCGGAATCTTCCGGTCTCACAAAGTTCTGTGACACAGACAAAAATCGACGTTATCGTATTAGATTAAAGTCTATTTTTTTTATATTACGGATTTCTAAAAAATGTCATACGGAATAGAAAAAATATAAATGAATCTAAATTAAAATGAAATACTACTTACCGATGATACGAAATACCACAATGGGTGACGTTTTTGGTGCGGCTATCATTTTTACACTCTAAAACTGAACAATAAGGCATATTTCCTCAACTTTTCTCTATAATTGTCGTTTTGATTGCACAATCAAAAAAAAAAATCAAAACGTTTATTCTGCAAATAGGCCGCAAAGGGCTCATTTACATGTCACTTTTTTAAACTACCAGCGCTTTCGTAAGGACCATCATTGCCAAGAAGAATGCGCCGCAAGAAACTTGGCAGGAAGTCATCTTTTCAAATTAAAATATAATAAATTACAAATTAAAAACCATACAAATATAGAATTAAATAAAAAATAATAATAATTATATAAAAAAACAATACAGGGATGTATTGGGTCCCATAGTTAAAAAAAAAAAATATCGGAGATAGTCTTCCAATGTCACAATCATTAAAAATGAATGTGTTAAAACTCATTTCAGGTCAAGTAACCATTAAACTTTTGGATTCCAAAGGCAAGCTTACGCCTGCCGCCCCCAAAGTTGGCTCACACGCACTCATGTCATGCTCTGAAAGCAGAGCGGTACCGAGGGCATGTATCGCTTCCGTTCCCATAAGCCTTATGGGACCGTCTTGGGAACTTCGGCGTCGAGGCCCTGTGACTAGTTAATAAAGTATTAATTAAAATATAAAAGGTTAAATCCATAAGCTTAACAATATACAGCCTTAAATATAGCAAAGGGATGTATAAAGTCCCTGAGTTAATAATAAATAAAAATACTTCATCTAAATAATTCAAAGATGTATATAGTCTCTAAATGTCAACGTAAACTAGTTACATAATCATTAGAGGTGTAAGAAGCCTCCAAGGTCAAAATTAATAATAATATTAATATAAAGAGCTGGAGATTTATAAGGTCTCCGAATATCAAACAAATAGGTACCTACTTATTATAATTAAGTGGACAACGGCAACAGAACCAGAAACTAGCCGCGGATTGCGCCGTGACACTACAAGTCACACTTCACATCACTTCACATTACAAAGCACATCCACATAAACATAAACATACACACACATACACACACACGCACACACAAACACGACTACATCATAAGTATCACATATCGACATACTAATTATCTTCGGCTTTCAGTCTTGGCCATGTCGCATTATCACATAAGTACTCCTCAACTTTATAGTATGCTTTCTTCAGGAGTGCACTCTTTATGTATTCTTTGAAAGAGTTGTGTGGCAATTTCCATGCTTCTACAGGGACTTTATTGTAAAATCTCACGCAGTTTCCCACAAAGGATTTGCTTATTTTCCGTATACGGAATTTAGGGACGACAAGCTTGTATTTATTACGAGTGTTGATATCATGTACGTCTGACATTTTCTTAAAGGACTTGATATTTTTGTGTGTATACAATATCACATCATGTATGTACTGTGAAGCTACTGTGAGGATGTTTATCTCCTTAAAGCGTTCTCTTAGTGAAACCCGGGAGCCAAGGTTGTAGATAGACCGGACTGCCCTCTTTTGTAGAATGAAGATCGTTTCGATGTCGGCTGCCTTGCCCCAAATTAGCAAGCCGTAACATTATGCTGTGAAAATAACTGAAATAAACAAGCCGGGCAGTTTCTACGTTGGTAAATTGCCTGATTCTTCGTACAGCATAGGCGGCAGAGCTCAATCTACCAGCAAGACCAGAAATATGTGGACTCCATTGCAAATTTCGATCCAAGGTAAGACCAAGAGAAACAGTCTCATGCACAAGTTCCAGATTTTCTCCATTTAAGGATATAGTTTAACGACCGCTTTAGCCTAGTTGGTAGTGACCCTGCCTACGAAGCAAGAGGTCCTGGGTTCAAATCCCGGTAAGGGCATTTATTTGTGCGATGAGCACGAATATTTGTTCCTGAGTTATGGATGTTTTCTATGTATTTAAGTATTTATTTATCTATATAAGTATGTTTATCCGTTGCTTAGTACCCATAACACAAGCTTTGCTAAGCTTACTTTGGGACTAGGTCAATTGGTGTGAATTGTCCCATGATATTTATTTATTTATATTTATTTATTAGTTGTGTCAACCTGTCTCCCCCCGACACAAGCCTCTGCGCGCAACTGAGCCGGTTGCGCGCAAGTTATGCGGAACTCCGCATAATTGTGCCACACTCGACATGACTGCATAACACTTCTATAGTTTTTTCTGTTCTGTGGGCTATATAATCATCACGCTAACACCAATAGGAGCGGAGCGGAAGAATGTTTCAAAATCGGGGGTTTTTGAAGTAAAACTTCTATAGGCACGCTTGACTTGTGGTGAATGTGAACGCGGGTGTGCGGGGGGTTCGGTGGGGGGGTGGGGTTGGAAGGGGAGTGTGGGGGGGGAATGCGGGGTCGGGTATTTTTTTATATTGAGGAACTAAGGAGAGCCATAATTGATGAAAAAGCAAATTGGATAAAAAAATAAGCTGCCCAAATTACTAATTCCACGCAGACGGAGTCGCGGGCAAAAGCTAGTTATGAAATAAAGAAAATTTTGTACTGCGTTTACCTATGTAATATTCATGTTTTTAGACTATTCTAGTCATAAGAATGTAACTTGTAAGTTAGTCGTATAAATAAAGTTGATTGTTTTGTATTTGTATTTTTTTATACGTATACCTATATACAATATAGGCTTACGTTTGGTCACAATCACGCCTGATGGAAAGCGAAGATGAGGCCTACGATGGAGCACATATGTACCTATATGTATATTATAGTATTTTATGCAACGGTTGTATAAGTGAGGTCTTAAAAGGCGAGTGACGTGAGTTGCGATACGAGCGAATGCGAGTATCGCAATGGAAGACGGCACGAGCCGTTAAGACCAAATTATACACCGTTGCATACAATATTTTTTCTACGACTCGACTCTACTGTACTGTACTGAACCCTACTGTAGGGTACAGTAGGGTACAGTCGAGTACAGTAGGGTAAAATAGGGTACAGTCGGGTACAGTAGGGTACAGTCGGGTGAAATAGGGTACAGTAGGGTAAAATAGGGTATAGTAGGGTACAGTCGGGTTCAGTAGAGTAAAATGGGGTACAGTCGGGTACAGTAGGGTACAGTCGGGTACAGTAGGGTAAAATAGGGTACAGTAGCGTACAGTTGGGTACAGTAGGGTAAAATAGGGTACAGTCGGGTACAGTAGGGTAAAATAGGGTACAGTAGGGTACAGTCGGATACAGTAGGGTAAAATGGGGTACTGTCGGGTAAAGTAGGGTACAGTCGGGTGAAATAGGGTATAGTAGGGTACAGTAGGGTAAAATAGGGTACAGTAGGGTACAGTACCCTATTTTACCCTAATGTACCCTATTTTACCCTACTATACCCGACTGTACTCTACTGTACCCTATTTTACCCTACTGTACCCGACTGTACCCAGCTGTACCCTATTTTACCCTACTGTACCCGACTGTACCCAACTGTACCCTATTTTACCCTACTGTACCCGACTGTACCCGACTGTACCCTACTGTACCCTATTTTACCCTACTGTACCCGACTGTACCCTATTTTACCCTACTGTACCCGACTGTACCCAACTGTACCCTATTTTACCCTACTGTACCCGACTGTACCCGACTGTACCCTACTGTACCCTATTTTACCCTACTGTACCCGACTGTACCCTACTCTACTCAACTCAGCAGGTCTAAACTGGGCTTTAGTGTTGAGTGTACCCTACATTTAATATTATGTGGCAGCTAGGTGTATCGTAATAACGACATTACGACACAAGTGCTGTTATGGCGAATAGATTAAGTATAGACTTTCTGAAGTCATATTATAGTACAGGAAAAAATTATAACGTAAGCTCCAATATTTATTTAATATATCCTGCTGTAAAAGATATTTATGTAACAATAAAGATTTATGAATTTAGAAAAAGATAGGTATAAGAGGTCAATAAATAAAATTTAGTTCAAAAAAATATTTTTCCTACTCCTGTACTTTTATCTGGTTTTTACATGGTCGCGAACAAATATATAAGAACATAGATAATATGACTTCAGAAAGTCTATACTTAATCTATTCGCCATAACAGCACTTGTGTCGTAATGTCGTTATTACGATACACCTAGCTGCCACATAATATTAAATGTAGGGTACACTCAACACTAAAGCCCAGTTTAGACCTGCTGAGTTGAGTAGAGTAGGGTACAGTCGGGTACAGTAGGGTAAAATAGGGTACAGTCGGGTACAGTCGGGTACAGTAGGGTAAAATAGGGTACAGTCGAGTACAGTCGGGTACAGTAGGGTAAAATAGGGTACAGTCGGGTACAGTCGGGTACAGTAGGGTAAAATAGGGTACAGTTGGGTATAATAGGGTACAGTTGGGTACAGTCGGGTAAAAAAGGGTACAGTCGGGTACAATAGGGTAGAATAGGGTACAGTTGGGTACAGTAGGGTAAAATAGGGTACAGTCAGGAACAGTCGGGTACAGTAGGGTAAAATAGGGTACAGTAGGGTACAGTCGGGTACAGAAGGGTAAGATAGGGTACAGTCGGGTACAGTCGGGTACAGTAGGGTAAAATAGGGTACAGTCGGGTACAGTCGGGTACAGTAGGGTAAAATAGGGTACAGTTGGGTACTGTAGGGTATAATAGGGTACAGTTGGGTACAGTCGGGTAAAAAAGGGTACAGTCGGGTACAATAGGGTAGAATAGGGTACAGTTGGGTACAGTAGGGTAAAATAGGGTACAGTCAGGAACAGTCGGGTACAGTAGGGTAAAATAGGGTACAGTAGGGTACAGTCGTGTACAGTAGGGTAAAATGGGGTACAGTAGGGTACAGTCGGGTACAGTAGGGTAAAATAGGGTACAGTAGAGTACAGTCGGGTACAGTAGGGTAAAATAGGGTACAGTCGGGTACAGTCGGGTACAGTAGGGTAAAATAGGGTGCAGTAGGGTACAGTCGGGTACAGTAGGGTAAAATAGGGTACAGTCGAGTACAATAGGGTCAAATAGGGTACAGTAGAGTACAGTCGGGTACAGTAGGGTACAGTAGGGTAAAATAGGGTACAGTAGAGTACAGTCGGGTACAGTAGGGTAAAATAGGGTACAGTAGGGTACAGTCGGGTACAGTCGGGTACAGTAGGGTAAAATAGGGCACAGTCGGGTACAGTAGGGTACATTAGGGTACAGTCGGGTACAGTCGGGTACAATAGGGTAAAATAGGGCACAGTCGGGTACAGTAGGGTAAAATAAAGGTACAGTAGGGTACAGTCGGGTACAGTAGGGTAAAATAGGATTCAGTATGGTACAGGCGGGTACAGTAGGGTACAGTCGGGTACAGTAGGGTAAAATAGGGTACAGTTGGGTACAGTCGGGTACAGTAGGGTAAAATAGGGTACAGTCGGGTACAGTAGGATAAAATAGGGTACACTAGGGTACAGTCGGGTACATCGGGTACAGTCGGGTACAGTAGGGTAAAATAGGTTACCGTAGGGTACAGTCGGGTACAGTAGGGTAAAATAGGGTACAGTCGGGTACAGTAGGGTAAAATAGGGCACAGTCGGGTACAGTAGGGTAAAATAGGGTACAGTAGGGTACAACAGGGTAAAATAGGGTACAGTTGGGTACAGTCGGGTACAGTAGGGTAAAATAGGGTACAGTCGGGTACAGTAGGGTAAAATAGGGTACAGTAGGGTAAACTAGGGTTCAGTAGGGTACAGTCGGGTACAGTCGGGTACAGTAGGGTAAAATACCCTATTTTACCCTTCTGTACCCAAATGTACCTTACTGTACCCTATTTTACCCTACTGTACCCTACTGTACCCTATTTTATCCTACTGTACCCTACTGTACCCTATTTCACCCGACTGTACCCTACTGTACCCGACTGTACCCCATTTTACCCTACTGTACCCGACTGTACCCAACTGTACCCTATTTCACCCGACTGTACCCTACTGTACCCGACTGTACCCGACTGTACCCTACTGTACCCTATTTTACCTTACTGTACCCGACTGTACCCTACAGTAGGGTACAGTACAGTACAGTAGAGTCGAGTCGTAGGAAAAATATTGTATGCAACGGTGTATAATTTGGTCTTAACGGCTCGTGCCGTCTTCCATTGCGATACTCGCATTCGCTCGTATCGCAACTCACGTCACTCGCCTTTTAAGACCTCACTTATACAACAGTTGCATAAAATACTATAACTTTACATAAGTATGTAGGTGTTCTACATTATCTCAAAACGGTGTCATTCGTGCGTACAGTCGAAAAAACTGATATCAGAGAACCTTTTCGCTACAAATGTCACGTTGACATCCATACATCTGCCGAAATAATCACCGTGAAATTGGTTGTGAAAAGGTTCCACTCTGTATTTCCTTGCCTGAATGTTAACGTTATTTATCTCTAATATTTAGCTTTAAAACCTGTTACGCAACAAAATCTTTTTATCTTTGAATGACGGGACAAAATTCACGAGATAAACATTATTATCCGTCCACTATAAAAGCAAGTTCGATATGTCAATTAAATACTAACAGTTGAGAGCCAGCTGAATACTGAACGCCAGGTGAGTTTTATACACCGTGAAATTTTAGTGGTTGTTTTCCCGAAACGAGGTGATTTAGTATCGATTGTACAATCGATTTATAATTACTATTTTGACTAGAGTCAAAAATCCAATTGTGAAAAACGAAAGTCGAAAATGACCGCAAACCAATAGTAACGCTTCGTTGGTACAAGTAGCGTACGATCGTACGATAGGTTAGGTACCAACGAAGCGTTACTATTGGTTTGCGGTCATTTTCGACTTTCGTTTTTCACAATTGGATTTTTGACTCTAGTCAAAATAGTAATTATAAATCGATTGTACAATCGATACTAAATCACCTCGTTTCGGGAAAACAACCACTAAAATTTCACGGTGTATAAATTTATTAACCCCCAACACAAAAAGAGGGGTGTTATAAGTTTGACCGCTAAGTGTGTGTGTCTGTGTCAGTGGCGAAACTATAGGGCGGCAGGGCTGGCAAAACGCCACGGGCCCTTGACCCCAGAGGGCCCCGGCCCAAGGGGTCCCGAGCTCACAAAAAACATTAAAATTAAATTACAATGGTAGGTATGACGACCAGATGGCCTAGTGGTTAGAGAACCTGACTACGAAGCTTGAGGTCCTGGGTTCGATTCCCGTGTCGGGGCAGATATTTGTATCAAAAATACGAATGTTTGCTCTCGGGTCTTGGGTGTTTAATATGTATTTAAGTATATATCTATCTATATAAGTATGTTTATCCGTTGTCTGGTACTAGTGTCCGACCGAAGTTTCGGTTTCGGTTTCGGTTTCGGCCAATTTCGGCCAAAAAAGTGATTTCGGCCGAGGTTTCGATTTCGGCCAGAATCCGGCCGAAACCTTGGGCCGGGCCGAAATTACTTCGCGGCCTCTCGCGGCTCTCGCATCGGGAGCGCTCGGCTTAATTCGGACACGCTCGGCCGGGTAGGTATAGGTAATGCATCGGCGGCCGGCCCAGCTGGGACCAGCGACAGTAGTATGTATGAGTGTTGTTTATTTATTAAATTATTATTTACTTTTTAGAATCTGTTTGGCGACCGCTTTAGCCTAGTTGGTAGTGACCCTGCCTACGAAGCAAGAGGTCCAGGGTTCGAATCCCGGTAAGGGCATTTATTTGTGTGATGAGCACGAATATTTGTTCCTGAGTTATGGATGTTTTCTATGTATTTAAGTATTTATTTATCTATATAAGTATGTTTATCGTCGTCTAGTACCCATAGTAGAAGCTTTGCTTGGTTTGGGACTAGGTCGATTTGTGTAAGATTGTCCCCTAATATTTATTTATTTTATTTGTTACTGCATTTTATGCTGTGATTAATGAACAATACGTTTGATATTAGGATTGTGAATTTAGTTTAGACGTGATAAGAATAGGTTGTTTATTTTGAATAATATAATACCTATGCCAAGACATTTTTCATTAAAAATAAACGTTTTTTATTTTGTTTAACAAAAAAAGTAACTGTTCTCATATAAGAAATCCTTGCAATAACCTTTTCCTTACGATCTGTACAGTAATTTTGAATATTTTGTTTGATATGATACGTCTTCAAAAATTTCGGTTTCGGTTTCGGTTTCGGCCGAAATCAGAAAAAAACCGAATATTCGGTTTCGGTTTCGGTTTCGGCTAAAAATCGTGTTTCGGTCGGACACTATCTGGTACCCATAACACAAGCTTTGCTTAGCTTACTTTGGGACTAGGTCAATTGGTGTGAATTGTCCCGTGATATTTATTTATTTATTTATGACGATTTTTAGTGGGAGGGCCCCATCCAAAGAATTTGCCACGGGCCTCGGACGTTATAGTTACGCCACTGGTCTGTGAGTCTATCTGTGGCATCATAGTGAACCGATCGGGATGCAATTTTTTTTATTTGAAAGCAGGATTCTTGACGTTGGTTCTTAGATATTATGTCTCATCAAAAATTGGTTCAGCCGTTTCAAAGTTATCAGCTCTTTTGTTAGCTGCGGAAGGGATCTTAGACGCATAATGGACATTTACTTTATTTTCAAATATATTTGTGACCAAATTGCGTTCAGGATTTTAATTTTTTTAATTACAAGCTTTTATTTAGTTTCACCTGTCCCGATGTTTGTCATCAAATCTTGCAATTTAAATTTGATTCACTTTCCCGGTTACCGATTGAGCTGAAATTTTGCATACATGTGTAAATCGCGTGACAGTGCAATATTATGGCGACATGGTGCTGATCTGATGATGAAGCTGGAAGGTAGCCATAGGAACTCTTTAATAAAACGACACAACCCCGTCGAGTTTGGCCTCGTTTGATTTGTCTTGACGAGTAGGTACTTTGATCCCAGATGGTAACCAGGGTGTGATGATAGAGCTGGAAGGTGGCCAATGGCATTCCATAATGAAACGGCATCCCCTATCGAGTTCGGACTCGTTTGATTCGTCTCAACGAGTACTTTGGTCCTAGATGATAACCAGGGTCTGATGATGAAGCTGGAAGGTGGGCATAGGCTGGGAACTACGGCCCAAGCCCTCTCATGAGAGCAGAGAGCTCTGATTAGAGGAGGCCTATGCCCTGCAGTGGGACGTATATAGGCTGGGATGATGATGATGATGATGATAAATTGCTCGTTAGTAAGCATAGTATTCTGAAGTCTGACCAATGAACTCTCACTCAACACAGGATTGTGGGTTTGAGGCCAGGCTATACCTATAAGTTTTTCAGAATTTTATTTACGTGTGAAATAACATGCTTTTGTGTGAGGGCAAAAATCGTAAAAACACCTATATACACCAGCAAAACAATTCAATGGTATGTGTGAAGTTTCTAATCTGTACTGGGTCCACATGGGAATTTCAATACAAGTCCTCTCATTATTAGAAGAGATCTGTGTCCTGTACGATGTGAAAAGGCCGGCGACGACGATGATGATGATTGCTCGTTTAATTGTACAGGATTTCGGCGAGATAACGCTAACAGTGTACTGGGTTATCACCAAATTGTTCACGAACATAACAACTAGTGTCAACGAGCTTGTTCACAAACTTTATGTCAAGTTTAGGATTAACAATGACTTGCGTTCATTAAGCGATTGTTCATTTGTAGCATTCGGAACGACGTCCGCTGTTGAACAAAGGCCTCCCTCCCCCTTAAAACAATCTAGAATTTAATTAATTATTCGCGGTACATTAACTTAACTAACACATTAACTAAGCTAATCTGTATTGTTGAAGTTGAAACACTGACACAAAGTATTCAATACTATCTCTAAAGGACCTCTTCCAATGACTGTGAACTCAATGTGTGTTGTTGAACTTACAGCAAAATAAATAAATAAACGGTAAAAAACCTACATCCTATTCTCAGATCTAAACCAGAGAAAAAATTTGATAATAATCGGTCAAGCCGTTTCCTAGGTAGGAGTTAGATAACAAACACCGTGACACGAGATTTTTATATATTAGACTAGCTTGTTGCCCGCAAATACGTCTACGAAGAATAGGGGTATAAAAAGTAGACAACGATTTATTCTCAGACCTACCAAATATAGAGAAAAACAATTATAAAATTCAGTCAAGGCGTTTCGGAGGAGTTCGATAACAAACACCATGAATGTAGGGAAAAAAACCGGCCAAGAGCGTGTCGGACACGCACAAGGTAGGGTTCCGTAGCCATTACAAAAAAATCAAGTAATGTTTTTCTAAGGATTTCGTATGTGTACGGAATCATCCAAGTTTAGGTATGTTTTATACCTTAGGCTACTATTTACTCTTAAACTACAAATAATTTCCAAGCAATCTTAGCCGCTATAATTTTCCTAGTAAATTTGATATATTTACTACCCTTCTGAATTTTTTCAAATTTTTCCAACCAACAGTTTAGATTTTAGAGGGGGGGGGACGGCCGATTTTAATGAAATTTTTCACTTTAAAGTTGAATATTTCGCAAACAGATCACTGAATAGAAAAATCATGTGAGCAACCCCGCAATGATTTTAAAAGACCTATCCAACGATACCCCACACTATATAGGGTTAGCCGAGAAAAAAAAAATCACCCCCACTTTACGTCTATGGGAGGTACCCTAAAAAAATTTTTTTACTTTTTTTTATTCAATCACTTTGTCGGCGTGACTAATATATATATTGATGCCAAATTACAGCTTTCTAGTACTAACAGTCTCTGAGCTTAGCCGCGGACAGACAGACAGACAGACAGACAGACGGACAGACATGGCGAAACTATAAGGGTTCCTAGTTGACTACGGAACCCTAAAAAGTGTCTAAGACTTTCCGTGTACCTACTGAAGTACGCTGATATCAATTGTTGTTTCGTTATTTGTCTACTAGGATGCCAGTCGAACTCACGTACTTCCAGTTGAAGGGTCTCGGCGAGCAGATTCGTCTGCTGCTTAGCTATGGGGGTGAAGATTTCAAGGACACGAGGCTTTCCCGGGACGACTGGCCGGCTTTTAAACCAAGTATGAAATAAGTTTATACTTTTTTCAGCATAAGAAAGAGGTTAACTGTCGAGGAGGACGTTTGGTGGTTTTCGAAAAGAGATTTCCATTATTGGCACAAGACAGAGACTAAAACTGTTAGCTATTTCGCACGACATGCGAAAATACAATTTGCGGGTGGGTTTAGCCGAACAGATTTTAAAATACCTATTTGAAATAATTGTTAGAAAATTATGTGTATGTTTGTCTGGCTAGGTACCTATTGCGCAGTCCCTCAAGTGAAACGTACTACGGGATTACTTATTCTTCCATAGCGTGAAACCGCTCCGTGTGTACTGGGTTCATTTGACTTCTTCGTTGAGCTCGAAGGCAGGCTTCAGTCTATCTATTAACGAGTCGATATAATATTAGCTACAGTTTAAACACTTTTCTATCTCAGCGCGGACACATTTGGTCTGTCTTTTTACAGTACCAAAATTGATTTATTTACACATTTTTCCGAAAGCGAAAAAAGAAACGAAATAATAGTATCCATTCATCTTGTTTTCAGAAACCCCGTTTGGCCAGATGCCCGTTTTAAACGTCGACGGCAAGCTGTACACGCAGAGTTCGGCCATCTGTCGCTACCTGGGGCACAAGTACGGCCTGGCCGGAGCCAATATTGAAGAGAACTTCGAGATCGACCAGAACGTCGAATTCATCAACGACATCCGTCTCCGTAAGTCTTATCTTCAATTTCGGCAATTTTTTTCCGAGCGAAATATTAAAGAGAAACGTCATTCCTGCGCGAATATTATGTTCACAGAAATTTTCCAAGTTTTTTTTGTTTTTTTGAATTTAAAAAGTAACCGTTAAATAAAATGTCGTTGTTTTGTTTAATGAAACGCACAGAAAACCTAATAAAACAGTGCATCTTTGCCGGTCTTCGGTTTTTTTATGGAGTCAAGTTTGGTGTCGTGCTTTAAACAGTAGCCGATCAAACAGATTTGAATGTATATAATAAAGATGAAACAATAGTCTTTAATTAGTTATCATTGTTACTCGCTCATAAATAGTTCAATATAATATTTGTTTATCGGGCTGCGATAGAGTCAAATTAGCATGTCATTGTATAACATTTGATAAAAAGTTATAAATATTGATAAAAAAACCAGATTACAAATCATTTACTAACTAAAGAGAATGTATTTGGATAAAATTATATTAGTGATTTGATTGTGTGGTTTGAGGTTTACAATTTGGTAGATATAGGTGGTGCTCTGAGGCATTTCAGCCCCCATATTCCGTGTGTTACGAAAATCTAAAAATAAGTCCATGAGGTAAAAAAAAAAAAACAAATATACACGTCGACTTGAGAACCTCCTCCTTTTGTTTTCGTCGGTTGAAAACCAATTGTAATTCTGCGACAACACGCCAGACCACGCGTGGTTGTCATTGGGATTTTTAGTTGACGGATATATTATTAGTCGATTTTCGTAACACACAGAATCATCATCATCATCATTTCAGCCGTAGGAAGTCCACTGCTGGACATAGGCCTCCCTCATTGACCCCAATCATTACGGTTGGAAGCGACTTGCATCCACCCTGAACCTGCGGCCTTCACCAAATCGTCCGTCCATCTCGTTGGTGGACGTTCCACGCTGCGCTTGCCAGTCCGTGGTCTCCATTCGAGAACTTTTGGGCCCCAACGGCCATCTGTTCTGCGCACACAACATACAGAATATGGCAGTTAAAACGCTTCAGAGCCTCACCCAGGTACATAATCTTGAGGATCATGCAGGTGGAAGTGCACAAAGAAGCAATTATTCAAAATCTCAACAGGAAAGGCTTAAGTATATAATAAGCTAATTTGTGATATTTCCAGATGGCCACCAGGTTTTCATTCAGCCAACTGATGAACTCAAAGACAAGAAGCACGAAGAAAAGGCGAAAGTTTATCCTGAGTTGGTAAAGAAACTTGATGAGATCATTCGCGCCAACAACGGACACCTGGCTGCTGGGAAGGTAATGATTAGTAATGAACAACCCTCACTTCATCATCATCATCCCAGCCTAATATACGTCCCACTGCAGGGCACAGGCCTCCTCTCAGAATGAGAGGGTGTTTAATACAGCGCCATCTACAATGTATTTGCCGAACTAGATGGCTTGCTAATTAACTATAACAATCGACGCCTGTTGACAACCAATAACCTCATAGTTCTAATTTTCCACACAACTTAGTGTGGCGCTAGTATATAGTTAAGTATATAGATTAAGGTTTGAGAGTATGTGAGTCTATTCCCGAGCAATCGGCTTCCAAATACAATCTCCCAAAAAACCACCCTATCTCTCATTTCTGGGCACCCTATTTTACAGAGGGCTTGGACCGTAGTTCCCACGCGGGCCCAGTGCGGATTGGGAACTTCTGCGAGGGGGGCGGTATTAAAGGGGGTTTCATTTTTTTTAATGTTTTGGGGGTGCGGGGGGGGGGTGAGGGAGGTGCGGTGGTTTCAAAAGGGGGATAAAAATTTCATTGATTTTGCCGTAGGATGCAACCGGTTCTCGTCCGATCACCGAGGTTAAGCAACGTCGGGCGCGGTCAGTACTTGGATGGGGTGACCGCCTGGTTTCATTTTTGTTTTTTGAATGTTTTGTTATGACGTTGTCACATTAAACTATCGTCCGTAAACCGACTTTACAGACGACCGGTTTTTGATAGACCTTTTTTCCATCAAACACAGTTTTTCCTGCACCGTTGAAAACAAGTCTTTAGCCAATGTTGTCTATTTCAGTTGACGTGGGGCGACTTCGTGTTCGCGGGCCAGTACGACATGCTGAAGTGGATGATGAGGAACCCCGGTCTCGACCAGCAGTACCCCAGCTTCAAGAAACTCTACGACACCGTGTTGGCCCTGCCTCAGCTCCAGAAGTACCTGGCTTCTGCTCCTGAAACTGAGTTCTAAATGACACTTAAAACTTGGAGCTTTCTGTCTGTGCATATGAACAGTCAATTGAGTCTTAATAATTGAGCAATTAGGTCTTAGTGTATTGTATTTAACGACCGCTTTAGCCTAGTTGGTAGTGACCCTGCCTACAAAAGCAAGAGGTCCTGGGTTCGAATCCCGGTAACGGCATTTATTTGTGTGATGAGCACGAATATTTGTTCCTGAGTTATGGATGTTTTCTATGTATTTAAGTATTTATTTATCTATATATGTATGTTTATCGTCGTCTAATACCCATAGTACAAGCTTTGCTTAGTTTGGGACTAGGTCGATTTGTGTAAGTTTGTCCCCTAATTTTTTTTTATTGAGTTGGTATTAGCTGTGCTGTGCAGGGAAATATATTCCGTTGAATACCTACTATGCTAATAACAAATGACAACAAAAGAGATAATTGTTTTTCAATTGATTTGAATAGGTAGTTCAAATTAACAAAGGTAGATATTTTTGAATGTATGTATTGAGTGAACGATGAAATATGAAGAATGTAACAAATACTCGTATATTACTTGTGTGAATAAAGTTTTATCGTTTTATACATTTTTTCTATTGACTTTATTTATTTGATCCACAACTTTATAGTACCGTAAATACTGTACTGCTAACGGTACATCAGATTACTTATACATAACCGATACTATCCAATGTCCGTCCTTTCCATCTCTAATAAAAAATCCTTACAAGCGGTTCACTGTTCACGAGAAAAGTCAGCCAATCGTATTAATACAGTGAACACGCATGATAACAAAGGCATGCTAGAAGCGTAGTGATAAGAAAGTAAAGAGTTGGAAAACACTTTTATCGGAATACCTACTTTTACACACAATTACGTAAACATAATACTTGAGATAGCGCGTACTATCAAACCATTCCAAATGTAAGCCACTGTAGAACTTTGTCACATTAAATGTCATGGAGAACTTTCTTATCAGACATTGCGGGGTCACTAGGAACTTAATTGTGAATGGGTTCTACGGTGGATTACGATTATAGTAAATAGTAAGTCATGTCAACAATGAACAGCATTTGCTTTCATCTTGATAACCGTATCTGAGAACACAGGGGGTCTTTGAATGTATGAATGAACTTATCTTTATTATTGTCATGACATACAGCTGGTTACTGTATTCTTCAGTTGAGCGTTTAAAAGAGAGCCACTGTCTTAGTTGTTGAACTTGTTGAACATAAGATAGTATGTATGTATGTGCCTATGTAAAACACTTTTTCACCTCACTAGCTCGGAAAGCCCTTTTTGTTTGTTTGACATCTATTGAGAAAATCGCTTTTTATCCACAAGTGAAGAAAGAGTTTTAACATTTGAAGGCAGCTTAAGTGATATTTGACAGCTAACAAAACGTAAAACGTTAAAAGTGCTGAATTTTTAACATCACAATTAATGAATTGCATCGAGTAAAAAACACTAAATACAGTCATAAATATCAGCATTCAACATTAACCTTCATTCTTGTTGTAAAAACGGATAAAATGTTCTGACAGTCCAAGTAAGTCGATGTGCGAACAAAACGCATCCGAAATAATAAAAAAAAACTTAAGTCAAAACGGTATACAATTTAACAGTAATACAGTTTGCTCGTATCTCAAAATCGATAATCTGGCTAATTGAACTTTACTCGATGTGCAATAAAGTTCAGTTTGGTTTATTCATTGATTGGAGATACGCGTTTTTTCAAAGTAGTGACGATATGTCGGTATTGGAATAGTTCCATAAAGACTGGATTTGCTTAGGCTATTTTGCATTATTTTTGATTTTACCAATATTTCTATAAGTACTTCAAAATTATTGTATTGACAAAGAGGTAAATAAATAATAATTGATAGTACAAACCCTTTTTCTTATTTTCCTCGCTGTAGTGAGGTGAAAAGTTTTGTGTTATACACGGGTGAAAAGTTATTTTACGTCTCGTGTGTTGAAGCACTCGCTATCGAAAGAATTCTATTTTTGAACCACTCGCTTCGCTCGTGGTCAATCATAGTATCCTTTCGATAGCTCGTGTTTCAAAATGAACACTCGCAGTTAAAATACAACTTTCCCCCCTTGTATAACAAATAACTATATTGTACCTAGATGTGGTCAGCATCAAAAGTAGCTGGTCACGTTTGTACTTTGCTGTAATAACACAATTGTCCATCAAGTATGACGTTTTTCACCTTTCTGTAGAGCGTAGAATTTAAGAATTAAGAAAATTTATAATGTCTAATCGATGAAACCAGATTACCTACTGCTAAAGAAATTATGGGATCTGAATATTCTATAAAACCTTTTCGATGAAATTAAATTCATATATACCAGATGTCTAAAATAAGACATTCCAAAAATTCAATTCCTTGAGTAATCTTCGATTGTGTATGTGGTGCAACGTAAATCTGCTAAGCTAGAAATGTGGTAGGTAAATAGTAATGTACCTAGTATTTTGAAAAATCGGATATTATGAGAACGTGGTATTTTAGGCACGATAGAGTCTAGTCCGTCTAGTTTCTTTGCACCATTGATTTGCTATGTATCGTAATGGTGCTAGTCAATGATGCAAATTAAACTAGACTTTTTTTTATGGTATAGGGGGCAAACGAGCAGACGGATCGGCTGATGGTAAACGATTACAGTCGCCCATGGACACCTGCGTTTTAGCCACAGCGTCACGCTACACCACAGTTTCCTCTTTTATATCATATCACTACCACAACGACCAGACGACGTTTAGACGACCAGATGGCCTAGTGGTTAGAGAACCTGACTACGAAGCTTGAGGTCCCGGGTTCGATTCCCGTGTCGGGGCAGATATTTGTATGAATAATACGAATGTTTGTTCTCGGGTCTTGGGTGTTTGATATGTATTTAAGTATGTATCGATCTATATAAGTATGTTTATCCGTTGCCTGGTACCCATAACACAAGCTTTGCTTAGCTTACTTTGGGACTAGGTCAATTGGTGTGAATTGTCCCGTGATATTTATTATTTATTATTTATTATTATCACTAGGTTTTCCTAACTCCATTTAGCCTACACAGGGTACGCTAACATCTACACAAGTTGTTTTGCTACCAGAGTGTTTAGTTCCGAGTTCCGCGTTCAGAGTTCTGTGTTTTGACCGCTCGAGAGTTCCGACCGCCTGCTGTGTGCGTTATCGTAAGGTACTCAGTACATTCGCAAGAACGCAGAACTCGGAACTCGGAACGCGGAACTCCAGACCGCTCTCTGACTGCGCGCGCTCTAAACTCAACAGAGGGTCAAAAATAAAGCAGACGCATTTTCTTTCAGATACACATTTTATTAGATTCAAAAATACATCTTGCAACTTTATTCGTATCCTTAGAACCTATGCGAATAAACACTAACATGCATGCCAGATACACAATCTTAATGATAAGTAACAACTAATAAAATTATCCCTTGCTTATAGGTGTAGAATTTACTTTCGTGGAAAATCCCCATTAGTAGCTGCGCTTCTAAACAAATTAACTTTAATTCAATTTGACTAAATGGAAAAAAATAGACAGTGTTTTATACTTTCGCGACTTGCACTCAAAACTATATCACACCTATCTTTGAAATTAGAAAAACAGATATTCTTTTTATTGTTTTGTTTGTGTGTATGAAGTAAAAATGTCGTCAGATACAACCAATCAATCACTATTTAAATTATAAAGGATGATTTAACCGGCGCAACAGATAGAAAATTGTGAGTAGCAAAGTCCTCCGCTAAAATTATAAACTTAATAATCACATTTCGGTGCGGAGTCGGCCCAAGCCTTGACCTTGGGAAGCGAGTAGACCGTCTCCTCCAGCTTCTTGAAGCTGGGATACTGCGAGTCTAGATCTGGGGCCTGCAGCATGGACTTCAGATAGGGGTAGATGCCGGCAAAGACGAAGTCACCCCAGGTCAACTGCAAAGAAGATATTTGAGATTAAATTAATCTCTTGTAGGAGAGTTTTCTGACACGTGCAATATCGCTGTTTGACATTTGAGTCACGTCTGGGATTGATTTACAACTAAACAAGACTAACGTCCAACTCTCGCCAATGGCGCTATTTTTAGCGGTATTTAGATTGTCAGAAAACCCTCATTGGCCAGGATTTAGATATCGAAGTCAGAATAGCATGTAAACTAAATCAAGTCATGTATGCAATCGACAGTCTAGATCAAAACATCAAACGTAATCCCACTATCCATGGAACAACTAAGGAAGAATGAAAACTAGGCAATCCGAAATATCAAAAAAATACTAAACTTCATTTTTAAAAAATCCGTATTATTATAGTATCTGAAGCAAAGTCGTAGATCCGATAACGGGCTCGCAGCTCTGAGTTTTTTGGAATTTATATGCAAAATTACACTTGAAATTTACTATCAGCTTCTCGGTGAAGATTAAAACAGTGAGGAAAACTGTGTAGGGTACACAAAGTAATTCAGTGGTGTGTATGAAGCTCTAAATCAGCACTGGGCTTGCGTGGAAATTGCAGCCTATGCACTCGCAATCTGAGAGAAGGCCTGTACCCGGCAATGCGTCGTATATAGACGGGACATAATTCTTTTACTGCACAAGTAATTCGGTGAGCCAACTAGTAGTGAAGCATAAGTACTGTCCCTTGGCGACTTACCTTTCCGCACGCAATATGTCCGTTATTGGCCTTGAGAATAGCGTCCAGCCTCTCCAGCATTACTGGATATACGTTCTTGCTGTAGTCAGCGTGTTTCTTCGCCTTGTAGTCCACATCAGGCTCGTACTGGACGTTAGCGGCCTCTACGGTTAAAGAAAAAATTGTTAGCTCCTATGTATGATGAGTAATCTCGCAAAGAGCTGTGGAAAGATCTGCGCTCGGAGTATCTTTGCACGATAGAATGCGGAAAACGGAAATTCGAGGGAGAAACAGTCACCGACGTAGCTCCAAGAATATGCAAATTGAAGATACAATGGGCAAGTCACATCACATTGCACGAAAAAAAGAACAGATAACCGTTGGAGGATAAAAGTTCTCGAGTGGCGACCACAAACCGGAAGACGCAGTGTTGGCAGGCCTCTGACTAGGCGAACCGACATCGTCACGATGGGTACGCTACGTGTGCTTGCGGGTGTGTTTGTTACTCCCTTCACACTAAAACGGCTTGACGGATTTGGACTAGATTTGTTAGGTAGGTAGGTACTAGTCCCACCAAGGGAGAGAAAGCGACTAGCTATCGACTATTTTCTCGCTCAAGAAACAAAAAAATATATAAAGATCCCGTGTCGGTAAAAGAGAAAGACATACTTTTATAGTTTTTCTCTGGCTATTCACAATGCCGGCGAGGGTTCTCTCTTCACTAGTTGATCGCAGCGATAAAAGGTATGCTCGCTTGGCGGTCAGAACTCACGCTGAGACCAACCAGCAATCATTCTACTGTACAGCGTGGAGCCCCGCCCGAGCGAGTGGTGCGAGTAATCGCCCGTCGCAGTCGAATACTCGCTTATAGTCGATCGACAAAACTATCGGAACTACACACTCGCTTCTCGCTGCTCGCCAACTCGTTTCTAGCTATAATCGCTTCTCGCTCATTGTCGGTGGTAGGACCAGTGCCGTAGCTGGACGTCTGGAATAACCAATAGGCTACATTTATCTCGATATGCCCAGGGGGTCAAGATAAAAACCCGAATTATCACCGCTAGGTTTAGAGACGTGAAATGTGGCACGGGTGCTTTTTACGCAACGTTAATGAAGAGCACGGGTATATTTTTGTAAAATGCTGGAATTTCCTGACGACTGCCAGACGTACCTAATGGTTACGCTACGAATGCAAGTGACATATATGTACGTATCTTGAGGAGGGGATAGAATGTGTTTTGGTTGAATAAACTTACTTGCGCGAATGTCGTTAAGGAACTCGACGTTCTGGTCGATCTGGAAGTCTTCCTCGATGTCTGCGCCGGCCAGCCCGTACTTGCGGCCGAGGTAGCGTGCGATGGCGTAGCTCTGGGCGTACTGCTTGCCGTCGATATCCAGCACGGGCATCTGGCCGAACGGGGTGTCTGAGGACAAGGTGACGAGTTACAAATTGAGGAATGTACAAGTTTTTTAGCTACGGTAGAACCTCAGGATAGAAAGAGATTGGAAGGGCCCTCATCAGTGGTGTAGATATCAGAGGGCTAGGCGATGCACTGGATCCCCCGCGTTCAGGGGGCCCTCGGATCCTAACCAGCACAGTCAGCAAAGCTCAAACTAAACACAATACTGAAAAATTGTAAATGGCAAGGCTTGTGTATACCCACTCCGATGTGTTACATCTGAAAACATACCTAACTCACGCTTCTCTCTCTTCTGATTGCCTAAAGAAAGTTTTGATTCAAAATGTAGTAGCCGTTAACGTAGTACACATTGAACATTGACCAATGTATGGAAACGTTCAAATTCAAATAATAATTCGAGAAAAACAGGAGTTTCAGTCAAACTTGCCGATGCTGAAATGTTTTAGAATAATTTTAAAACATTGTATAGCAAGCTCTCTTTTGTATGTAGCAGTAATGGAACCCTAATGAATGACGAATAAAAATGACATCACTTATGGTTTCCTTAACTTAACCCTTAATAAGGCTACCACAGAATCAAAAGCAGCAATCGGCTACATAACTGACAAAGGATATTTCTGAAGCTAGTCGTATTTTCAATAATTACAATGTAAATTGTGACGTATAGTGATATCAATAAGGTTGACTTTCCTACTCAATGCATGTGGTCGCTAAATCGCCTCTATTACCTTATTAAGGGTTAACAATGAACAAATTGAACAAAACTAAAATAAGTTTCCAGTAAAAATCTAATTTTTAATACAAGCTTTTTTGCTGACTGCACTTTTTGTGGACTATACTGGCAGCGTCATCCAATCTACATCATCATCATCATCTCAGTCGAAAGCCGTCCACTGCTGAACATAGCTCCCCCATGGCTCGCCCAACAGATCGGTCGTCATCCAATCTACATATTGTATACCAAATTTCAAGTCAGTCCCACCACTGGAAGTAGGGTTAAACTTGACTAGCAATATTTGACTACAACAAACTATAGCCCAGGTGCATTACATTGCGAGGCCGTGAAGCAAACGAGTATAAAGTGGTCAAAAGAACGCCTCAATAACAACGCAACTTGCACGGTTTTTAAAACAGGACTTGCAAGTTTATACTATTTTAAAAATAAACGAGTCGGTTAGACAAATTACGATAAAAAATATTTATTAACATCCGCGTAAGAATCTGGCTTTGACCGTGGCCTTGGTATCATACTATAATAGGCATGATTTGCACAATAGTACTGGATACCGCACCTACACATTATTCAATTGCTTCAGATTGCATGCCCCATTCAATACAAGTCCAAAATCACGATAGATTAGGTCTGGGTTGTCGAAATGACTCTGGCTATGCAGAGTGCATTATTAGTTGATACCATTGATTAATGATCATAGTTATAAATAAGGGTAGATTAGTTTTGGCTCACGCTGCTTGTGAACAGGTAAAAGGTAAATGAGTACCTACAGATTTTTAAAAGTTCATTACCAGGAGGATATACATATAAATAATAAACTATTATTATTACATTTTTATTTATATTTCCAAATTTTAATTTATTTACTTTTTTACCTTTTTGTTTTTACCATTGTAGAATTTTGGATTGCGAATAGCTATAGGAACTTAGGTTCTTTCTCCAGATTTTTAATAAATATTAAAAATTGTGAATAAATGGTAATAATTTAACGTACCGTAAAACCACATAACTATAGTCCTAGCCTGCAACAATAGTCCAATTTTCGTCCTTATACACTGACGAGCAAAAATAAAGGGTCGGTTACAAAAATGACGATAACTTCAAAACCCGCTGTGATAGCTTCTTCGAGTAAAATGAGTTTAGTAAAGAGTTTTATTCTCAATTAAACTTTTTCTTGTTAAGAATAAAACTCTTATCCTTAAAATATTATAGCTTACTGCTATTATTTCTGGGTATATAATTATGTTGTTAGGCCTAAAATAATTTGCTTTAGTCTAGCCATGTAGCTATCATATTTTAAGGATAATGTAAGGATGAAAATTGGACTATTGTTGCAGGCTAGGACTATAGTTATGTGGTTTTACGGTACGCGTAATTACGTGGACGACCACTTTTCTTTTTACGTAACATGCCTTATCGTTGTGACTAAACATTGTGCAATCAATATTATCGAAAAAATATCTTATACACGTTTTCTCAGCATATCAGCTCTAGCTTCGAATTTATCTACAACAAGCCTTTACACGCGGCTTTATCTTGCAGTTAAATTGAAATTCCGAGATCCCCAAATTCCCATGGAAATTCCCAAAAAGTCATTTCGTAAACGTGAACGACTATTTGCGAGCCATTTTTCGACGTCTTCCGGTGTATTTTTTACTCGGTTCTGAATTTCAGCATTAGTTTTTCCTTTTATAATATACGAGGGGCGTTCAATATAAAGTGAGAATGAGATGCAAACTCTTTTGATATTACGAAATTAAATACTGGCCGGTAAAGCTAATCTATCTAGCTGATTGCTATGAAAAAAAAACTAACAGTCTTTTGTTTAATAAAATATACGGTAATTTCTTTGCAATGCTATTGAGTACGTTAGCGAAAATGGAGAAAATTGAACTGCGCGCCGTTATCAAATACTTGTGTTTGAAATTTTTTTCTACGGACCAAGTCAATTTGGCGCGATTTATAACAATGAACGAAACATGGCTCCATCATTACGACCCAGAAACGAAACTGCCTTTTCCATGTCATAGACTGCTATGACATGGAAAAGGCCATCATCTCCAACTCCGAAGAAATTCAAGGTGAGCCCGTCTGCCGGTAAGGTCATGGGCTCTGTTTTTTGGGATGGTAAAGGGGTATTAATGATTGAGTATCTCGAGCATGGAGCCACTATTACGGGCACATTATACGCCAAACAAATAGCAACATTGCGCAATGAGATCCGCGAAAAACGGCGAGGTAAACTCTCGAAAGTTGTGCTGTTCCACCAGGACAATGCCCCGGCACACAAGTCCGCCGTTGCAATGGCTGCAATTCGTGATGCTGGGTTCGATATCCTTAAGCATCCTCCGTATTCACCAGATCTCGCTCCCAGTGATTTCTACCTATTTGCGAGATTGAAACAATACCTGAGAGGCCAGAAATTTGAAGACGACGACGCGATAGTCGCTGCAGTACAAGATTTTTTAAGTACTCAAGATGAGACCTTTTTTAAAAATGGAATTTTAAGTTTAGAAAAAAGATATACTAAGTGTATTATGCTAAAAGGTGACTATGTCGAAAAATAAAATTACATTTAGTAAAAGTTATTTATAACATACTCATTCTCACTTTTTATTGAACGCCCCTAGTAGATGTATTATCTAACATCAGCAAATAGTAAACATCGGTGTTTGACTGAATAAAATAAATCATTCTTTCTTTCTTTCATTCACCTCCGTCGAGTAGTATTAACGCAAAAACTAAATGAAATGGGTGTAGTTCGAAAAATGCGCGCGCCAAAACGAACGTGATACCCTATCCTAGTTGAACCTAATTGTACATGCGTAATTACTTTAAGGTGCATTGATACAAATAACATAAAGCAAAGTATAAGATAATGATAAAGAATACCTATAATGATCATATTCCGTCAAATATGACGTGGCTCTGGCCAGTCAGCATGACTTGCACAATGGTATTGAATCCCGCACCAACACATTATTCAATTGCTTCAAATTGCAAGCCTCATTCGATAAGTATTTCATAGAGACTGATTACGGCCTCAGATCAAATAAAAAGTAAAGATAGAGCGCTGCGAACAGCCGAGTGAGGCCGGTTTTATAAACATGTGTGCGTAGGCCGGTGTTGCCATCATAATTCTTAATACCCCGATACTACGTTGCGTGTCACGTTGATACCGTTACTACAGTAAAAAACGTTAAAAACGTTGATAAACTTTTACAAGAAACAAATAACTATACGTTGCGAGTCACGTTATCACGTTTTAAACCATGCTAATAAAGAATAGAATTTAAAATGAAAAAAGAAAAGGTTGCAATAACAGGGTAACTACAACATTATAATGGCAACACTAGTGTTGACGTTTTGGGTTCTAAGCAAGATTTGGTGCAGTTTGGATGCAAGTGTGTGCGTGCCATTGTGTAAGCACACGGTTTGGTGTAGTTTGACCGGCCTCACTTCGTTGTTTGCAGCGCTCTATCTTTACTTTTTATTTGATCTGAGATTACGGCTAGATTGTCGAAAAGAGTCCGCTTTCGGAGAGTGCAATATAAATAGAGACGATGACGATGAAGACGTGATTTTAGAAAATAGAAACCCTATTTTAGCTCTAAAAACCAGAATTTTCAAGTACTGCAAAATTAGATTTTTAGTTGCTCTTCAACAAATAAATATTCGATGGAATTGGCATAGAAGTGACGTCATAACGTGCAATTGCCATACAAAACCTTTGTAAGAATTGTTTTGACAGCTCAGAAAAAGTTGTCAGTTGATTGGTGTCATCCATCAACCCTATTTATTAGTTGATTACTTTAGAAGTTACTAGTTATTTTAGCATTAGAAAAAAGTAAACAATCTGAAGAGTCTTTTAATTGAAAAACGCTTTAAAAGTTTATCAATAAAAAGACTTAGAGATTGTGTACCCTTATCCTAATATTAAAATAAACGAAGCATAGCCAGAAGCAATAGAGTTATGTACTTACTTGTTATCAGGGAATAAAACTCGAAAATTTTACAGAGGATAAACTGAAATAAGTAGTTACGTGAGTGACCTTGATCGTATTTATTTCTTTTGTCACGAAGGAACAGCCTTATCATCTGAATCTCCTATTACAAAACATTGTGCAATAAAACATCTCTGAAGTAATTAGAAATAAGATTAGGAATTCGCAACGATTTCAAAACAACACAGAATTCTACAATACAGTCAGGTTCATTTTGTTATTGTGTGCAATACCTATACGTAAATATTTTATTTATTTCTACTCAGAATCACAAGCACTATCGATTTAAGCAATAAAAAAAGTGTCCCTCTCTTAATTGTCAGTTTTGTGACGCAGTTAACAATACATGTTGTATGGACCGTCATAAAACTGACTAATAAATTTTGTATGGAAAAATTAAGGATAATTAAGGAAAACGGGTGCATTTTTTTCTGAAAACTCCCATTTACAACGTCATTTCGAGCACGAAAACTCAGATGAGAATGCTTATCATTTAAATTTATTGTTTTTCAACCGACGAAAGCAAAAGGAGGAGGTTCTCAATTCGACGTGTATATATATATATATATATATATATTTTTTTATTTATTATCACGCATAACTTTTTACAGTGTAATCCGATTTTGATGATTCTTTTTTTATTGGAAAGCGTATTTCCCGAGGGTGGTCCCATTTAAATTTGGAAACAATATTCTTACCCTAAGGGTAGAAAAACAGGGGATGATTGATTGTTCAGTTACTGATTGTACTATATGACCAAGCATAACTTATTACAGAGTAGTCGGATTTTGATGATTCTTTTTTATTGGAAAGCGTATTCCCCGAGGGTGGTCCCATTTAAATTTGGAAATAATATTCCTACCCTAAGGGTAGGAAAACAGGGGATGATTGACTAACTTTTTACAGAGTAGTCTGATTTTCATAACTCTTTTTTATTGGATAGATAGGGTATACCTTGAAGTTGGTATTATAAATTTGGAAAAAAAATTACCCCAAGGATGGAAAAAAAGTATAAAATAAAAACTTTTTAACAAAAAATTAAACCGCCGAAAAAACTGAAAAGCAAAAAATAATACCTTTTTTGTTTGACCTTAATCTAGGTACCAGTTTGAAGTCGGTGCCTCAGCACGAGCCAGGAGGAGTGATAGAAGCCAATCAGGTAGACGATTATAGGTCCACTCCTCCTGGCTAAGTGCTGAGGCACCGACTTCAAACTGGTACCTAGATTAAGGTCAAACAAAAAAGGTATTATTTTTTGCTTTTCAGTTTTTTCGGCGGTTTAATTTTTTGTTAAAAAGTTTTTATATAACAATACCTACTACACAGACTTAAGCGTATTTTTATCTTATCTTGCAAGTTTTATCAAGGAATTATTTAGTTAATTAGTTAAATATCACACGCTCAATAAGATAATGCCTATTTACATTCAGTCATAATTTGTAGTCCAAATCTTTTTATTAGTATTTAAAAGGCTCTGGCTTTCGAAAATATTGATTTCCCATGACGTCTGAATTCTCACAATGTCAACATTTGCATTACCTCGATTTGATAGTCAAGTCGAGGGTAAAATGAGTTGATGAACGAGTTATAGGTACACGGTTTTTCATTTCGATTTCATGCATTGTCTTATTTTATTCGTCTAGTTAAATAAAATACGAATTATAAAACAAACATACATAGACTGCTAAAATCATTACACTTTCTTTTGGCTTTGCCGTAGTCGTGTAAAAAAACTATGACGAAAAAACAAAACAAAAAAAATCTTCTTTGTTCCCGGCTGGTAATGCCTGGTCACCTTGGTCTTAGACGAAGATTTTAAATACTTTGTGCACTACAGCATAAAAAGTAGTTTTATGCATCATACGGCCAGCATAAACATTTAAATTAAGAGCTGAGAAGTGAGCATTCCGACGATGCACACTAAAGTGTTGAGCAAATAATACCTCCTGCAATGTTGTACTTGACAACAGTTATCATGTTTCCATAAATTCAATAACAGAATGACTTGTAGTTTATTTCGTTAAAGCCGTCGTCCGTTGCCAAGCGTTAGTCATTTGTTTTCGGCACTTATCTATGTGACGTCGCGAGTTGAATGTTTTAAAAATAGTCTGATTATAGTTATTGGATTGGAATTGATGCTAAAGCTACTCAAGCATAAGCTCACCCTTAACTTGCTTTCAATATATTAGATTATCTATACTAATATTATAAAGCTGAAGAGTTTGTTTGTTTGTTTGTTTGAACGCGCTAATCTCAGGAAGTACTGCTCCGATTTGAAAAATTCTTTCAGTCTTTCAGTGTTTGGTAGGGGGGTTCGGGGGGGGGGTTGCCATAATTGATGAAAAAGTAAATTAGATAAAAAAAACTAATAAATCGATGAACGCCGGCTGCATACACGAAAAAGGATGACGCAATGTAAGTACATGAGCCGCGTAGGCCAGTTGCAAGAGAGCGGCGAACGCGTTGCAAGAGGATGTACAATGCGGGGTGAGGCGGTATTAAGGGGGGTTTCATTTTTTTTGCCTCTACTAAGGCGGAACAAAGTTCGCCGGGTCAGCTAGTAATATTATAGTATAGTACACTACTGAAGAGACCAGTAAGTAAGCCATACTGGACTGGAAGTGCGATTTGAAATCCGAGCCATAGGCGAGGATTTCTATGAACAAGTCCAGTATAGCGCTTATTGGTCGAAGCTTAAGTGCTTTTCTCAAAGACAAAACAAAAAACTACAAAGACAAAATAAATTACATGACAATGGTTTTTCATTTAATTCAATATTAATTGAAAATAGGTGCTGGCGATTAAAGCCTATCTCCTATTTGAGATGGAAGTTGATGATATATTTTCCGGACAAGTTAATGACAATGACTGCGCTCTATAAGGCAATAGTAACAGCTGTTAGGCATGATAGTGATAATCATTTTCATTCATTAGACATATAGTAGACCTCCTGTATCCCCAGATATCGCTATCAAGGTGACCAGACAGTAAAGGATCGCTATTCATTCTTGACGTTACCATATAATTCTGAGCAGGTTTGCAACCGGTATGTTTCTCATGTTTTATATTTCATATCATAAGGTACGCCTGTTTTATGATATTAATAAGCTTCGATGACTTTCCTTAAACAATGAATGATCCGCTTATAAGCCAGTTGCTGGTTTTTGTAAAAAATAAACTTTTATTCAATATCGTTGATAACCGAACAGTGTGCGTTGTAATTAAATTCAGGCGTGAATTGTTAATTCGTAATGAAAGGAGCGATGGTATTAAAACAGCGTATCACTTATTCTACTAATGGTATAAATAAGAATGTTTGTGAAGATGTTTGGATGTTTGAATGTTCGGATGCTTGTTACTCAATCACGCAATAACGGCTAAACGGATTTAAACCCTTCCACTATTGATTCAAAAATGTATTATTTAAGAGGGTACGATGCGCACCGTTTCTCCATACAAACGTAATCCCCTGTTTCCTCCCTGGATAATGGATTTAGAGCCAAATTTTTTTACTGTGTAATCTGTATCTACCACAGCTATGCCCCTATGTTTCGTTTTTTTCCATATTTTAACTGACATAAGAAATATGAGCTTTCAAAAACTGAAAAAATTGCCCAATTTCAACGTCATTTTCAGACACTCATCAGAAAAGAATCCCTCCTATAAACAAAAAAAAAGAAAACATAGGGGCATAGCTAAATCTGTCCTCTAATTATTTATGAAAAAAATAAATTTATTGGTCCAGTTTTCGAGAAGAAAACAGGGGATTACGAAACGCTGTTTTGATCAATTTTACGCGCCTATTAACGGTCTGAGGTGCAGTTGTCCCGCTCTCGCTGTACTCACACGAAGGGGTTCGGGCGAGACAGCGACATTTCATTAAAATACCTATTTCTCAAAATTCTCTGAGCCATCGTACCCTCTTAATGCAATTTCATCATTTAAGCCGAAAGACGTCCGCTGCTGAACATAGGCCTCCCCAAGGCTTGCCAAACCGCATCCAACGTCATTTAATTGAATTGACATTTAATTTAATTTAGCATATTTATTGTAAACTAGCTGGTGCACGCGGCTTCGCCCCCGTTGTATTTTTTAAATTTCTTTCGTAAGAAGCTTCTCCTGAAAATAACAAACGCAATAAAAAAAGAATTATCCAATTTGGTGTAGTCGATCGAAAGTTAAGCGCTTAGCAACACATTCAGCGATTCATTTTTATATTATAGATTTACGTAGTTAATATTTCTAGACTTAACCTTGAAATTTTATGTAACCACAATAATACTTTTATAATATTTGATGCACCATCACAATGCGACGGCTGTTTAGCATAAATATGTGTATAGTATTAATGATATTTTTAATTTCATTTTTAAATTATGCATGACATTGGGAAATTTTTGAAAAATATTTCATAATTGTATTATGAATCAACTTTAGATTTAGTTATACTGTGTACCCTTGCAGGGCGTGATGGACTAATCTATTACGCCAAATTGTAACATCCTAATATTGTGTACATGACTATACAGTGAATAAATAAAATAAAATAAACTCTGCGCAAAGACAGACAAAATCTAAATTGAGACATAGCATAGGATACTATCATAACTTTAAACAAGAATGGAGGGCGTTGTCCAAAGGCGTTCAAGATGACTTGCTGACATCGCAGTTCTTCGTCGATCCCTGGGGTTCGACTGAGAACATTTTGGCGTTTAGGCACGAGAGATCCGTTTCTTAAAACGTCAAAATCCAAAAAGATTAATTTTCTATAATATTCAAACCCTAGAAGATCCGTTGTCCCGAGATATCCAAATCCGAGAAGATACGTTTCCCATAGCATCCAAATTGTAGTAGAAATGTTTCCAGTAATAAGAATAACCGAATCATAGAAGATCTGTTTCCTAATGTGAATATTAGTAATTGTTATTGGTTTGGCTGTTGGGAAGCCTTCAACCTTTGCCTTTTTTTGTAACTACTGTTTTTTGAAAAAAAAAAGAAATATTGTTTATTGTTTGTTTATTGTTTAAATGAGCTCACGTTCGGGCGTTATGGGAAATTGATCTAATAGGGAAATGGATGTTTTGGTAAATGGGTGCTCTGGGTATATTATTTTTTGAGAAGTAGATGATATATAGAATATGGAGTTTTGGTACAGTCAAGTGTAATAATATGGGTGCTCACAACTTGCTCATAAATATGTCCCATTGCTCTTATGTCGTCGAATTAAGGTATAGGTATGTTACGATAGGAGGATTAAATCGATACTTATTTTTGCACTTGGCCGTGCATGCGTGTCTTACGAAAGAGATGTTTTAAACCCAATGGGTATTTTAGAAAACAGATATCTCGTGTCTAAGCGCACTTTGGGTATCCCTAATTTAAACCATACTCAATCAGCATTTCCCTACTTCCAGGGCTAAGCAGTACTGTACTATTATGAATTCGAAAAAATCAATTCTAACCAACTTTTCGTAACATGAGTGACCGATGAAACAAGACATAACATTTCGCGACCCCACTTCCATTTGAAGCAGGAAATCCTCAAGCGTAACCTATGTTCAGTTTAACAGTAAATGTTTTGACAGCAATATGCCGCCTTGCTTCCTCCTTAGAAGCATAATCACAATCAGCTGTTCTGTTCAATTCTCACGCCACGCGATTGCACGAGAGCGAAATCCCGTTTTTAGGATTCCGTCAAGTACAAAATAAATCGATTCATTCAATTATTAAATTGATCGATTTATTGGAACGATTAATTGTTTTACAATGGGTTCTAGGTTTTCACATCACTAAATATGTAGTCAGTGGTCAGGTCAGGTTAATGGCGTCTTTGTTTACATTCTCATCAAATTGGATTGACACAGGGTAGTAACTAATACAAAATTATAAAATTTAATCGTCAAAAAAGTGGGTTAGGCTCGTAATACACACTTTCCCGAAATGAGCACTTTCTCTAAAGGTGCACTTTCCGCAAAATGTACACTCCCAAAATGTACACTTTCCCAATTTGGAAACTTTCCCCGTAAGCGTATTTTCCCAAAAAGTACATTTTCTCAAAACGCACACTTTCCCATAAAGTAGGTACATTTTCTCTAAACGCACACTTTCCCAAAATGTACACTAGTCAAAAATGTCATCTTCACCACAAAGTTTTCCTTAGATGAAGATCCTAAGCTATGATGGCGATGTTAACATTTTTACCTATGTACCTATATAAATCCTTCATGCTCGTGCATTTTTACCGTTTATCGAATAGTCTATTACAGGGGTCACCAAATGGCGGACCGCGGTCCGCACGCGGACCGCCGACCCATTTTGCGCGGACCGCGAGAACACACCAACTTGCACTAACAAAAAAATGTATCCCCCTTATTATCTTTGTCGACATCAATTCGAAAACGGCCGAGCGAAGAACGAGCTAACAAGCGAAAAAGACCTGAAACTTACTTCAAATACCTTTGTCATTTCCGTAATCACATGTTTAATTTTTTTTTTTAAAGTTGTGTGCGGACCGCGATGGTCATTTCATTTCTTAAAACGGACCCCGAGCGAAAATAATTGGTGACCCCTAGTCTGTTATATAGGTATATGTATAGAACGTACTTTTCCAAATATGTCAGTACTTTTATAAACATACTATTTATACATATACATACTATACTTATTTGAGAAAGTGCTCCATTTGAGAAAATGCACTTTTTGGGAAAGTGCACCTTCTGAGAATGTGCTCTATCTGAGAAAGTGTACCAATTGGGAAGTGCACTTTTTAGATAGTGCACCTTCCGAGAAAGTGATCCATCTAAACAAGTGCACATTTCGGGAAAGTGTGTTTTATGTGCCTAACCCTTGAAATTCATGTGTAAGATATTTGAGGATTCACTCTAATGACAAGTGTTTATCGAAACACGATTACTTATAGTTATAGTTCGCTCGATAGAAAAAAAATCCAATGTCGTCTCTAAAAAATAAAATAAGTAAGTATATTTATTTGTTGAAAGCAGGTGTACATAAATGATCTTAAAACTAGTCTGAATCTCCACTTTCTACCTAAAAATAGGCGTACTAAATTAAATTCTCTATAATATAGCCAAAAAAATAAAACGTGTCATGCATAGTAATAATAATAAAAAAAAGTCAGCTAGCAAATAGGTACAAAATATGTCCATACAAAATAAGTCAAGGTGAATAAATAAATTAATTAAAATGAATTACAATTAGATTACAATACATCAAATGTCCCAAAAAAAAAAATTAACTCGGCCTTTTATCAAAATGTTCAGAACAACAATAATAAAGTTATCCATGCACCAATTGAACAATTTTCTTTTAAAAAGTGGTAAATCTAATTCTTTTAATGTCTTTGGCAAATAGTTGTAGACCTTGATACACATGCATATACAATTTTTATTTACTAGAGGAGATGTTGTACAGTCAGCAACGAAAGTCGCCGAACAAAATAAGATTTTAAAAGTTACTAGACACATTCATTGTACATAAGTTACTGAACAGAAGTACAAACAAAAATACATTTACATCTTAAAATGCCAATAGTAGCTAAACAATATAATTTCAAAAGTTGCTGATCAGTATACTTTCAGAAGTAACTGGACAGTATAAATCAAAAAGTGACTAGACATTATAATTTAAAAAGTGGCTGAACAGTATACTTTCAAAAATAGTTGGACATTATAATTACAAATGTCAAAGGAAATTATAATTCACAAAGTATTTGGTCAGATTTATTATTTTCACATCCAATTCAAACCAAAGAGGTTGCTACACATTTTACCTAAAATAAACAAGAAACACTGGCTGGTGTAAAAAAAGACAACGACAATGAAAGAAAGAGATGAAATGACGTGATAGGTTGGCACTCTTCTCGATGATTGTCAAAATTCAACTGAAGTTAAGAAGTACGTAATCTAATAAACATGTTCAGCAACTTTTGAAAAATAGTGTACACCGTTTTCTGTTATTTGCAAGTGTCCAATCGATATTTGTATTACATCATGTTCAGTAACATATGAAACTTTACAGCGTGCAGGTGTTATGAAAATTTGGATGTGTTCATGGACATTCGTTGCTGACTGTACCAGGGTGCAATAGTTCAGGTCCATATCTAGCGTAGTCTTGAGCTAGATACCTTTACAGTGAACATATGCATGTTACTCTTAACGAAGACACATACCTCGTATACATAAAGAGAGAGTAGGGGCATTATATTGTATTTTTTAAACAATGGTCTACAAGAGAAAGATTGCGGAGCCCCGCATATGGCTCTCAAACATTTTTTTTGCAACCTGAAAACCTTCGGAACATTAGTGCTCTTGCCCCACAGAATTCGTAGTGCGACGCTAATACTGCACGGCACAGGTCATGACTTTTTGAATGTTAATAAAACAAGATGTTTTCTAGGGCGTAGCGTTGCTACATTTTTAAAAATATGTATTTGTTTTAGTAATAAGATGAAAATACCCAAAAACACGCGCAGTCCAACCAACCTATCTTGAGCCATCGTGCCTCCCCCACGCCCGAAATCGCCCACCCAAAATCGATTAGCGCGAAAAGCTCGGTAGGCCCTTAAAGACTCACCAGGCTTGTAAGCAGGCCAGTTTTCCGGCGTGACGCGCTTGTCTTCGAAGTCCTCTCCACCGTAAGCCAGCAGCAAACGGCTCGGCTCGCCCAGAGCCTTGATGGGGAAGTAGTGGAACACGATCTTAGGCATGGCTCTGGAACAAAACAAATACAGGCTGTTTTAAAATCATCATCGTCGACAATGAAAGCCAGTTTCGAGATAATCGAAGTTTTATACAAATTTTGACGACCAGATGGCCTTAGTGGTTAGAGAACCTGACTATGAAGCTTGAACTCCCGGGTTCGATTCCCGTGTCGGGGCAGATATTTGTATCAAAAATACGAATGTTTGTTGTCGGGTCTTGGGTGTTTAATATGTATTTAAGCACAGATATAGATAGACTATATCTGTGTATTTAAGTATGTATCTATCTATATAAGTTTGTTTATCCGTTGTCTAGCACCCATAACACAAGCTTTGCTTAGCTTACTTTGAGGCTAGGTCAATTGGAGTAACGACCGCTTTAGCCTAGTTGGTAGTGACCCTGCCTACGAAGCAAGAGGTCCTGGGTTCGAATCCCGGTAAGGGCATTTATTTGTGTGATGAGCACGAATATTTGTTCCTGAGTTATGGATGTTTTCTATGTATTTAAGTATTTATTTATCTATATAAGTATGTTTATCGTCGTCTAGTACCCATAGTACAAGCTTTGCTTAGTTTGGGACTAGGTCAATTTGTGTAAGATTGTCCCCTAATATTTATTTATTTATTTATTTAATTGTCCCGTGATATTTGTAATTTATTATTATTAATTGTTTTTCTCTTACTTTACAGATAGTTTACCTCAGTTTTAGCTAAGAATATTCGTCGCTATTTTAAAAGTTTTGGCGGTATAAAATATACGGATATCGACCTACATATTATTGATAAAGTATACCTCTAATTATCTTACCTAATAATTTTACGTAAAACGCGACTAAAACTAACAGCGACTACAAAAATCGACGACTGACAACGTGACAGTTAAACGCACGGTAGAGAGTAGAGATGAAATGCGACTAAAACAGACAGCGACAAACAAAATTGACGATTGAGTTGCAAAGCGATAATTAAATACATGAACGAGGTGAAATGCGATTCGGTGAAACACTACAAGGCATTCATGCTTTTGAGGTAAAGTAACTAACAAACGCTTTTTGGGCAAGCCAACACCCTTCGGAGACCTAGTATAGTTATCGAAGACAGTTTTTGAAACAATCGCAATTATTTGATTAATTAGGTAGGTCCCATCCCTCCCATGTAGTAAGCCCAGGGCCCCACAAACTCACGGCCGGCCCCTGATGTCACCATTGAAAAATCGATTAATATAATAAGCATTATGTTCAAACACTGACTAGTTAAGCCTAAGGTCCGTACCGAAAAGTTTTTTTACAAATGTGTATCTAAATAAAATATCTGCCGCTAAGCAATGCTCCTATCTGCTACCATGTCTAAATTCCAGACACTTTCAGCTGTTAATTGACATAAATATTGTTAGATAAATCTTATAATTGTACAAAATGCAAAACGATAAACCTTATCAGGAGAGAAACTATTTTGCGAACTTGCATGAGAATCCTGATTCAACATTTGCGAAAAATACTGAAAAAAAACCGTGCCACGGTTCGAAATATGGTTTATCGATACTTAAAAGAGAACAGAATCGAATACAAAGCTCGGACAGGACGTCCGAAGGGACCTTCTAATAAAATTTAATTATAAATCAACCAAAACCACTGTGCTAAATTTAATGGCGGGTTTTAAAAAAAACGCAGCTTTAGCCGCCAAACTATTAAATCACAGTTCTATAATATTTATTTATTGTAAATAGGCACTATGTAACACATAATTGAATAAAAATATCTCAAAAACATTTTAGATTTCATAGAATATCTCGAATACAAAACTTGTAAAAAAACTTTTTGGTACAAGCCTTAATAATATCTGACTTACGTTTAAGTTAGTTGTTGGTTAGACGAAGTCCGGAGCAGAACTAAGCGACGACACAAGACTGCCACCGAATATATAATAGTACACTATTATACCTACGCCGTATATACACGTCACGCTTTTTATGCTGTAACTGCTGTAAGCACTATAGCTACGTATGTATACACACAATACACATGAATCAGAAGCATTTATCGAGATGGGCGATAAAGTATTATTATTTGTAAGTTCAGTACAAATTTAAGTATTATTCTATCTAATACCAGTAAATTATTACGGGCATATTTATTTACTAGCTTGTGCTCGCAGCTTTGTTTGCGTTAAATTTTGAAAAAGCCAATGCACATCTATACCGAAGTACTTCTGCGAAGTTTCGAACAAAAAGTCTATAATCTCCATACAAACTTTGGACCCCCGTTTAATCCCTTTTTAACCCCCGACACAAAAGAGGGGTGTTATAAGTTTGACCGCTATGTGTGTGTGTCTGTCTGTCTGTGGCATCATAACTCTTAAGCGGGTGAACCGATTTGGATGCGGTTTTTTTATTAGAAAGCAGGTTTCTTGGCGATGGTACTTAGATATGTTTCATCCAAATCGGTTCAGCCGTTTCAAAGTTATCAGCTCTTTTGCTAGCTGCGGAAGGGACCTTAGACGCAAACCGGGCATTTACTTTATGTTCTAACATTCGTGTGACATAATTGACAACATTTCATTTTTTTAACACCCGAAAATTAATACAGGAATCGAAAGAGTTTCGCCTCCTGAACACGAAAAAATATTTATTATAATTTATTTCTTCATATTTAAAAAAATACAACATATTTAAAAAACATATGTGTAATTGTGTACTTTTACCTGTACCTCCACAGAATAGATGTTTCCTTTACCCTTTTCACTAGAAAAAACAGCTGTCATAATTTTAAATTTGATAACAACCTTAATGTCAAATTTACGTCATCACTTTTTTTTAATAGAGACTAGACAAAAGTAATGGATCTATTCTATCGTTACGCTCTTTTAGAATAAGCACATCTTTAAAAAATTGTAATAAATTAATTAATAATCCTAGTGAAAATTTAAAACTATCAGCGTCTTTCTCTTTCCAAACAGTATGTAACAGTACGTAAACAGTTGTACATAGAACGAATCAAATTATAGTCTTAGAAATATGAAATGTTGTCAATTGCGTCAGGGGTTTTTAAAATTTTTAATTGTGTCCCAGGGTTAAAAAGGGGGTGATTTTCTTAGCCAATACCTGCGTCATATCATAATAGACGTGCCAAATTTCAGCACAATCCAGAGGTTTGAGCTGTGCGTTGATAGATCAGACCATCACCTTTGCCATTTATATATGCACTAGCTGTTGCCCGCGATTCCGTCGGCGAAGAATAGGGGTATAAAACCTACGACCTATTCTCAGACCTACCAAATATACAGTGTTTTCTTTTATTTCCTTTAAATTCGACTCGTGGCTCGGTACATTAACAGAAACTACCTGGGAACAATATTGATTTTTTCACTTCTCATGCTCTAAAAGTAGGTCAATATAGCCTTACGAGCCGGGAGTAAAGTGAGTGCTTTAGTCCCTAGGGAGTAAAAGTAATTAATTTTTTTAATTCCTTTCGAGTGACTTAGATAAACTCAAACAGCCAGTACTTGCTCAGTGGCAAAACAAAATATGTATAAAAAAATAAGATTGTGTGGACCTTTTTCATGACGAAAATGTTACGTTCTTAGTCTACGTGGTCTTAGTTCTATGCTTTTTCCGCATAGAAGGTGGCGCCATTCTATTTTTTCCAGTTTGTGTATGGGCGGGTTGGGGGCGGGTTGAGAGCGGGTTTTGGGCGGGTTGGGCGCGGGTTGAGAGCGGGTTGGGGGCGAGTTGGGAGCGGGTTGGGGGCGGGTTGGGAGTGGGTTGTGAGTGAGTTGGGAGCGGGTTGGGAGCGGGTTGAGAGCTGGTTGAGAGCGGGTTGGGGGCGGGTTAGGAGCGGATTGGGAGCGGGTTGGTTTATTATGAAGTTTCACTTCTTCCGCGCGGAGGGACTCCACGTACTGTTTTTTATTAATTAAATATTTTTGTACTAAACTGACTATTTTTTTCTCGCAGTCGAAGTGAAAAATAGAGTTTTCACCTGGAGACTAAAAGTCAATATAAACCCTCGGATAAATAGACACCCTCGCTAAAGCTCGGGTGGCTAACCACCTCGGGTATATATTGGCTTCTTTTAGTCCCTCGATAAAAAATATACTATTGTTAAAATCGAAAAAAAAATAAAAAATAAAAATTTAATCGCGGCTTTTTCCGTTGAGATAAACACGATTATGATTATGACATTCATGTGACACATAATAAAATAAAAATTATGTAATGTCGAACGAACTCGCCTCAATAATGTCCTTGTAGCGAATAGCTATGAATGGAAAACTCTTTACTGACGAAATTTAAACGATAAATAATAAAAAGGCGTAATAAAGGACCTTTTACACTGGTTCAGCCATTAAATTTAATTATTGAATATCTCAAAAATAGTAAGAGTTAAGGCACTAGTTCTTCGTTTAACTCTATTTCACCTGAATAATCTTCCCTTAAAGTTAACAGAAAACAAAAAAAAAACACCGATGGAAAAAAAATCATAAAAATCGGTCAAGCCGTTTCAGAGGAGTTTGTTAACACACAGTGACACGAGATTTTTATATATTAGAAAGAAGAATAGAAGATATCACAAGAGAAGATTTCACAGATCTCAGAAACGGATTTAATTAAAACAAAACTTAATTTATTCCTTTGTGTACGAAAGGTATCCATATATTTTGTATGACTAACTTTCGTTACACAAAGGAAGAGATCGTGATTTTGTTTTAATTAAGCCCATAAATATGTTTTTTTTAAACGACCCATAAACTATATGAAAAAAACGTCACAAAACTGACCCAGAAAATAAGGACACTTTTTTTATGAAAATGAATTGGCTAAGTAAAGTTTTTTGAAGATGTGCTAATTATATTTTTTTTCGACAGTCGTCGTCTTCAAGATGGAGAAACTGCAGCTGTTTTATTTTTATTTCCTATTATTAATTGGAATTTTTTTTAAGTGTTCAAGATGACATTAATTTGTGATATTTTATGGCTGACAAGCGGTTCGTGCTCAGTACTTAGAAGAAATAGACAAAAAATCAGAGTCAACTGTTACTTATGTCAATGTCAAATGAAATCTAGCCATTTGTGTTTCATTTGCCTAGGGATTCCCAAACTGTGCGTCGCAACGCCACGGCGCGTCACGACACTGTTTAGGGGCAATGCGAAACGGTACACTTGGGTCACATGCGTACGTATCTAGAGCTACACGCAGGTCTCTATTCTTTTATAAAGGCGTCGCAAAAAAACATTACGACATGGCGACATGAAAAGGGAGTCGCAATATAAGAAAGATTGGGAATCCCTGGTCTAGCCTAATGACTTCTATTTCGTAAATTGCACCAAACATTATTGTAAGTAATCTCCAGTACTGAAATAATGGGTTTTTACATCGGAAATACACATGATTGATTATAGATTAATCATCGTATGTAAAACACCAAAAACGATAAGGAATCTCATACATATTTGTGTAGTACATATACTATAATAAATAACAAGATAGGTGATGGATAACTAAGTATACGATGACTTGTGTATATTTTTTCAGGGGAAATACTAATAGCGATACCTGGAAGCACGACAAGTTGCGATAGCCGCAAGATAAAGGTGTTTCAGTAACAGGTGTTTAATATTATGTAGATATCGAATCGAGAAAAAATCGGTGCTTTTCAAGAACTTCAAGGAGCACAAAAAGCTAAAAAATTCTAATTATTAATTTTACTAGCTGTTGCCCGCGACTCCGTCTGCGAAGAATAGGGGTATAAAAAATAACCTACGACCTATTCTCAAACCTACCAAATATAGGCAGAAAAGTTTCATAAAAATCGGTCAAGTCGTTTCGGAGGAGTTCGATAACAAACACCGTGACACGACATCTAATCTTCTAATATAAAAATCTCGTGTCACGGTGTTTGTTACCGAACTCCTCCAAAACGGCTTGACCGATTTTCATTGAACATTTTTCACCATATTCGGTAGGTCTGAGAATAGGTCGTAGGCTACTTTTTATACCCCTATCTATCGCGGACGGAGTTGCGGGCATCAGCTAGTTTTTATATATTAGAAGATTATTCTGTGGCACAAGGGATATCAAATGTACAAATAAAACCGGCCAAGAGCGGGTAAGAGCGTACGCACAAGGTAGGGTTCCGTAGCCATTACAAAAAAATCAAGTAATATTTTTCTAAGGATTTCGTATGTGTACGGAATCATCCAAGTTTAGGTAGGTATGTTTTATACCTTAGGCTACTATTTACTCTTAAACTACAAATAATTTCCAAGCAATCTTAGCCGCTATAATTTTCCTAGTAAATTTGATATATTTACTACCCTTCTGAATTTTTTCAAATTTTTCCACCTATCAGTTTAGATTTTAGAGGGGGGGGACGCTCGATTTTAATGAAAATTTTCACTTTAAAGTTGAATATTTCGCAAACAGATCACTGAATAGAAAAATCATGTTAGCAACCCCGCAATGGTTTTAAAAGACCTATCCAACGATACCCCACACTATAGGATAAGTCAAGAAAAAAAAAATCACCCCCCTTTACGTCTATGGGAGGTACCCTAAAAAAATTATTTTTTTATTTTTTATTTTACCACTTTGTTGGCGTGACTGACATGTATATTCATGCCAAATTACAGCTTTCTAGTACTAACGATCTCTGAGCTTAGCCGCGGACAGACAGACAGACAGACAGACAGACAGACGGACAGACATGGCGAAACTATAAGGGTTCCTAGTTGACTACGGAACCCTAAAAATGATAGAATAAAATTTAAAAAAATCCAAAAAATCACGAAAATTAGTTTTAACTGAGCAGTTTGAAGACTGAGCCATTGCCAGCAGGAGTGGACCTAGTCATCTGCCTATATTGGGCTTCCTGTCCTGTCACAGATTGTCACTCCTGTACCTCTACCATTAGTTTACACTAGTTCACAATGACCGTACTCGCTAGCGACGGCGTAAATGATTTGTATGGAGAATTGTACTTCCGTAAGTGACCGCTAGAGGCACTGTATGCTTAGTATAAGTTTTTACTTCACCAAATACTTCTCGATCGCGTTTACGTAAAAAATTCAATTACTAGGGAAACATTTTATTGGTCCAGTTTTCGAGAAGAAAACAGGGGATTACGAAATGTTGTTTTGATCAATTTTACGCGCCTATTAACGGTCTGAGCTGCAGTTGTCCCGCTCTCGCTGTACTGATACTGACACGCAGGGGTTCGGGCGAGACAGCGACATTTCATTAAAATACCTATTTCTCAAAAGTCTCTCAGCCATCGTACCCTCTTAAGTGGTTCATTTTTAACGTTAGTTGGTTGCCGTAAGGCGTTTACAGGGTTATTTGTAATTCACTGACATCCTCTTAACCCTGAATTCCTATCACTCAAACAAATGTTTTTTGTTTTACGACTTTTTAAAATGAAGCACTTTTTTCCCATACAAATACACAGAGTATCGTAAAAATAAGAGGTAATCTCAAATTTTCAAAACGTTATTACACCAAAAATTAAAAATCAAAAAGTTATGACAAAAGCCGTAAAACAAAAAAAATTGTTTAAGTGGTAGGAGTTTAGGGTTAAAAGAATGCTAGTGAATTACAATTAACCCTGTATAACTACAAATCTTTGATTAATTATACTAAGGTACCAACACTACCAAACAACCGGATAAATAATGTTCACTAGATTATTATCTTATCTAGTTTCTGGTTCTACTTACTGACCGATATCACAGAATAACTAATAGTACTAGCGTACCGATATATGGTTGTACATAAATACATAAATAAATATACATATAATATTAATAGTGCTTAAGTGCATCTATGGGCTGACTGGACAAGAGGGTTTATACCTGCTGAGCTGGCAACGTTGCATTTTTGTTAGTTTTCCTCGATTACTTATTCCATAAAAATTTAATGAAAATTAAAAATGTTTTGTATACAAATTGTTCTAATATACACCGTGAAATTTTAGTGGTTGTTTTCCCGAAACCAGGTGATTTAGTATCGATTGTACAATCGATTTATAATTACTATTTTGACTAGAGTCAAAAATCCAATTGTGAAAAACGAAAGTAGAAAAAGACCGCAAACCAATAGTAACGCTTCGTTGGTACCTAACCTATCGCACGATCGTACTCTACTTGTACCAACGAAGCGTTACTATTGGTTTGCGGTAATTTTCAACTTTCGTTTTTCACAATTGTATGTCAAAATAGTAATTATAAATCGATTGTACAATCGATACTAAATCACCTCGTTTCGGGAAAACAACCACTAAAATTTCACGGCGTATAAGTTACTGTGTCTACTGCAAAAATAATTCGTGATAAGACTTTTATTTTCTTTAAAAACCGTTAGGTAATAATTTGACTCACGATGGCCTCGTCTCGGAAGACATACCGGTACATGCGGGTGTACGCCAGGGGTGCCTCCTCTCACCTCTCCTCTTCCTTGTCGTCCTCGATGGCATCATGACTAACAGCACCAACAACAAACGCCGCGGTATAGAGTGGGGCCTGTCCAAAAAGATTTGGACTATGCCGATGATCTATGCCTATTGAGCCACACGCGCACAGACATGCAAGCCAAACTGGACGACCTACAGCGAGAGGCTGCGGAGAGAGGACTAAAGATTAACATCCGGAAGACCCAGGAAATGAGGTGCGGAGCGACAAGCTCGTTGTCGTTGCTCATCGGCGCAGAGGGAACGAGAGAGTCCACAAATTTACCTACCTAGGTAGTGTGGTGTCGGAAACAGGAGGGACCGAAGAGGACATCGCTTCGAGGATCGCCAAAGGGAAAGCAGCCTTCACGCAGCTCCGTCCTGTATGGCAATCGCGGAAGTTGACCAGAAGAATTAAGCTCAAGATCTTCCGGTCTAACCAGGGTTGCCACCTTTAGGGGAAAAAAAATCGGGACAAATCGAGCATCCACCAGAGACGTTCGGAGTCTAAGGAAAATGAAACTTTATTTTGTGTTTTTATTACTTTTTTTATTATTTTTTATTGCAAAAATCGGGACAAAATCGATAGGTAGCCGGGACAATGTCTTCGAAATCGGGACGGTCCCGACAAAATCGGGACGGGTGGCAACTCTGGGTCTAACGTAAAAATCGTGTTGCTGTACGGATGCGAGACGTGGAAGGTCACTAAGGACATCTCGCGTCGCGCTGTATTCTCGGCGTATACTGGTCCGAAAAAATCTCCAATGTAAATCTGTGGGAACGCTGCGGTGAGAGTCCAATCGATCAGCAGATCAAGCGCCGCAAGTGGAATTGGATCGGTCACACGCTCCGGAGGGACCCCAGCACATACCGAGGCAAGCCCTAGACTGGAACCCCCAAGGGAAACGGAAACGTGGCCGCCCTAAGCAATCCTGGCGGCGGACGATCGACGCAGAAGCGAAGGCGATAGGGTTGACTTGGAGCGAAGTAAAACGCGAAGCTCAAGACCGTTCGAGATGGCGACGTACTGTGGACGCGCTCTGCCCCATCCAGGGGACATAGGACACTAAGTAGTAGGTAATAATTTGTTCGTTTTTAAAGAAAATAAAAGTCTATCACGAATTATTATTGCAGTAGACACATTAACTTATATATTAGAACAATTTGTACACTTACAAAACATTTTGAATTTTCATTCAATTTTTATGGAATAATCGAGAAAAACTAACAAAAATGCAACGTTGCCAGCTCAGCAGGTATAAAGCTTAGATTAGATACACTAAAAATAATAAATAAATAAATAATCTAAGGTATAAACCCTCTTAATTAGAAACTTATGAAAAATAAAATAACTGATCGATACCAGGATACGCCGGTCAAGGCCGTCGCCCGATCGTCGACAACTTAGTAACAAGAGACAAGTAACGCATTATTATTATGTATACAAAGTTAGTTACTTACAATTTCTTCCGTTAACAGAAAAAGAAACAAATATTTATTTTCAACACGAACCGTGTAGAACTGTCAACAAGCGAAGCGAACGTGTTCTGCCTACTTTTTTTTAATTTAAAACTAAACTAGCTTCCTACGCCGGCCAGCCGGTCACAAAAACAAGTTTATTTATAGCATAGCAACTATTAGCAACCGTCTATGGGCGTTTATGGGTGTGTGTTGGGTGGGTGTGCACGTGACGTATACATGACGAGTCTATACTTTTTTAATTTATTTCTGGCCACGGGAGACGAGCCCTACAGCCAGACGATTTTCTAGTGTGAGTACTGGCTGGCACTGCCCTGTCGTCTATGGTGTGGTTAGCAACCGAGCTTGTTTTATGTTGTCACAACAAATATTGAGTAAATTCGATAAAGATTCCATAGGTATTTTATTGTACTATTTTATACGATACATTCGATGCCTTACGATAGAAAAACCTCACAAATATGGTAGCAGAGCGTGGTTAACTTAAGAGTTAGTAAAATGGCATCAACGTCGAGTTATCGCACCATAGAACCGTTGACCAAGTCCAACTATGATACTTGGTACCTACAAGCACAAGCGGTCCTGATTAAAAATGATTATTGGGATATCGTGAGTGGTGAGAAAATATTGTCACCTAATGCGGATGCGGCAGCGAAGACATCGTTCAACAAAGAGGACTTAAAGGCAAGAGCTGAAATCTTACTTTTGTTATCGCCGTCTGAATTAAAACAAATTAAATCCTGCACGACGTCTAAAGCAGTATGGGACAAATTAAAAGCTACTTACCAAAGCACCGGCCCTGCAAGGAAAGCCACCTTGTTGAAACAACTAGTTCTTAAGCGAATGACCGCCGATGAAGACATCCGTGATCACATAAATAATTTCATGGACGTGGTGGATAAACTCGCGGATATGGATATAAAAATACCTTCAGAATTGCTCAGCATTATGCTTCTATATAGTCTGCCAACAACTTTTGAAAACTTTAGGATAGCTATAGAGTCTCGTGACACGCTGCCCTCTCCCGAAGACCTGAAAGTAAAAATTCTTGAAGAATATCAGGCTAGGAGTGGTAGTGAACAACTTGAAAACTCAGAAGCATATCACTTCAAGAAAAACAAACAGAAGTCGTACTGCAAGAGTTGCAAACGTAAAGGTCACACTACAGAGACGTGTTGGGGAAAGAAGAAAAACGTCAATGAGAAAGACAACATAAACAAAAACAAAAATTTTAATGTCTGTCTTAGCACTGCAAGTTCAGATACCAATGAAGAAACCTGGTGTCTAGATAGCGGTTGCTCATCACACATGTGTGGCGAAAAATCGAAGTTTTCTACAATGACCCCTGAAAACGGCACTTTGAAGTTGGCATCAAACAAGCATACAAGCATGATTCAAGGAAAAGGAAGAGTCACTGTCAGTACCGAAAAAGGAGGTTACAACTTCATTGATACCCTATACGTTCCCGATGTGTCAGTGAACCTATTGTCCGTCAGCAAAATAACAGACAAAGGAAATAAGGTCGTTTTTGAGAAAGATAAAGCCTACGTCATAGAAAAAGGTGGCGAGGTGGCACTGACAGCACAAAGAAAAGATGGGCTCTATTACATTGAATTCAAAACAAAAGAGACTGCACATTTCACACCAAAAATGGGTAATAGCATCATGGAATGGCATCGTAAACTTGGCCACATAAATGAAAAAGATTTGAAGACGATGGCTAAAGATGAGCTTATGTATGGCTTGAACTTTACTGACGAGAAGTTGGAAACATGCGAGACCTGCATTAAAGGCAAACTATCACGACTACCATTCTCAAGATATATGGACTTATATACAACAGACAAGTTGGAAATAATCCACAGCGACGTATGTGGACCTTTTGAGTGTGAGACACTAGCAGGATCAAGATATTACGTCACATTTATAGACGATTTCACCCGTTACTGTCACGTCTATTTTATGAAAAAGAAGAGTGACGTATTCAAAATGTTCAAAGATTACAAAAATGAAGTTGAGACGTTCCACAACAAAAGGATAAAATACCTGCAATCAGACAATGGCACAGAATATCGAAACAAGGAGTTCGACGATTATCTCAAATCGCATGGCATTCAAAGAAGATTGACCACCGTTTATACTCCTCAACAAAACGGAATAAGCGAGAGAAAAAACCGATCGTTACTTGATAAAACCAGATGTCTGTTGATCGAAGCCAATGCACCCAAAAAACTCTGGGCGGAAGCAGTAGCTACTGCGAACTACTTAATAAATCGTAGTCCTTCCAAAGCCCTAGATGGCACTACGCCGTTCCAGAAGTGGGTTGGCCGAACGCCGTGCGCACATCATTTATACGTATTTGGCAGAAAGACCTTCGTACTGAACAAGAAAAAACGAGGAAAACTCACCCAGAACACTAAAGAAGGTGTATTCACGGGATACTCGATGACCTCGAAGGCGTACAGAGTCTACATACCGGAAGATGATGATGTGATAACTAGCAGGGACATAAAAGTCATAGATAAAATGTACTTCGAAGAAGGAAATCAGAACTACGAACATCTTGTGACTGAAAAGGGACAGAACTCTAACATATCTGAAAAAGAAAACAAAAGAAGAGGTAAAAGTAAAGAAAACAATAATATACCACAAATTGAAGTTGAAATTATAGAGACTAAAAATGAGAACACATTACAAAATCCAAATTATCAAGAAGATGACGCCTCATCTACTGACGAAATAGAATCTTACGACGACGCATCAGAAATTGTTGAGGCACCTGGAAATGGGAGACCACAAAGACAAAGGCACCAACCAGCGTGGACTAAAGATTTTGTTCTGGATGAAAATGAAGAAAGTCATTTATTCTCGGAAATGTGTAATTTATCTGAAGAAAATGAAGATGGTGATAACTGGCATGATGCAATAAAAGCCGAAATAAGAGCACATGTCAAGAATAGTACCTGGAAAATAGAAAAGAAAAATAAAGATATGAAAGAAGTGGACTACAAGATGATCCTAAGAAACAAAGTAGGACCAGATAACAATATTACAAGGAAGGCCAGACTCGTAGCACGGGGTTTCACTCAGCGACCAGGCGTTGACTACAATGAAACATACGCTCCTGTGGCTAAACTAAGTTCGATCAGATCTGTTATTGGAATAGCAATCGAAGAAGGGTTATTATTGAACCAGATGGACGTGACGACAGCATATCTGAATGGAGAACTAGAAGAAAAAATAGTAATGAAATGTCCGGACTATTTAGAAGAATACCTGACTGAAATCATGGTTGACGAAAGTACAAAAGAAGATCTGACGCTATACAACAAAACAGTTGAAATGTTAAAAGAAATAAAAAATAATTCCAAAGGAAAAGTCTGCCGTCTTATAAAAGCTCTATATGGACTTAAGCAGGCAGGGAGGCAGTGGTACAAGAAACTCGACACAGAATTAAGGAACATCGGCTTCAAAGCTTCAGAAGCTGACCCATGTTTATATCTACAAGAGAAAAGAGGAGTTAAAATAATCATAGTAATTTATGTCGATGACCTTTTAATTGCCTACTCATGTCCAAGAAAGTTCCAAGAAATAAAAGACCTGTTAAACACGAAATTTGAGCTGAAAGACTTAGCGACACCTAAACGTTTGATTGGAATTGATGTAACATACAAAAGAGGCGAAATTAAACTAAACCAAGAGAAGTTCATAGAAGAAACTCTCAAAAAGTTTAAAATGGAAGACTGCAAATCTGTTTCTACGCCTATAGAGCCAGGTCTTATTCTAGAGAAAGGTGAAAAAGATGATCGGCTAAACCTCCCATACAAGAACCTAATTGGCACTCTCATGTATATAGCAGTGGCAACTCGCCCTGATATAATGTTTGCTATAAGCTACCTGTCTCAATTTAATGATTGCTATGGAGAAGAGCATTTTAAGTGCGCAAAGAGAGTACTGCGTTACTTGAAAGGAACGAAGAGTGTCGGCCTAATTTTTAGAAAAACTGGTCAAGAACTGTATGGGTTAGCAGATGCGGATTGGGGCGCATGTAAACTTGATAGAAAATCTTTTTCGGGCTATTGTTTTAAATTTGCTGGGACAGCTGTAAGTTGGATGTCTAAGAAGCAAAGAAGTGTCGCTCTATCAACAGCTGAGGCCGAATATGTCGCCTTAACTGAGACTGCTAAAGAAGCAATCCATCTAAGAAATCTGTATAAAGATTTAGGAGCCAGCTACGAACGAATTGTCGTATTAAATGACAATCAAGCCGCCCTGAAACTGAGTCAGAACGCTATGGTGACTTCAAAGTCAAAGCATATTGACCTAAAAATGCATTTCATTCGGAACTGCATTCAAGAAGGAGTATTAGAGGTCAATTATCTTCGGACTGAAGATATGGAAGCTGATCTGCTGACAAAAGCTTTGGCTGGTCCGCGCCTGTTGAAACTGCGGAACAGCTTGGGACTGTCCTGATGGCCACGACAGTGCTGTGAAGAGGAGTGTGAGTACTGGCTGGCACTGCCCTGTCGTCTATGGTGTGGTTAGCAACCGAGCTTGTTTTATGTTGTCACAACAAATATTGAGTAAATTCGATAAAGATTCCATAGGTATTTTATTGTACTATTTTATACGATACATTCGATGCCTTACGATAGAAAAACCTCACATCTAGTTAGGTTTCTTTGTCGATCATACATACATTTTTCTTGCAGTGGTAAGTACGGTAAGTACAATCTTCTTCTCCTAATAGGTACCTATATAAAAATCTCATGTCAGTGTTTGTTATCGAACTCTTCCGAAACGGCTTGATCAATTTTATAAAAAAAAATTGTCTATATTTGATAGGTCTGAAAATAGGTCGTAGGCTATTTTTATTTATCCCCTACTCTTCACAGACGGAGTCGCGGGCAACAGCTAGTTTGAGTTGTAGCTCGTTGGTCAAACGTAGTGGTTATATTCTCTTTGGTCAGTCAGGCCTAAAGCGAGTCACACACTGCGCAGATGCGGTGAGATTTTATCTGCGTATAAAAACTTATCTGTCAGAAAGGAAGGTATCACACACTGTGCAGATGCGAGGTGATACATTCACTCTAAAATTTCGGAGCTGAGTACACGTGTTTTGTGGTGCGGATTGTTTATACCATGATGTTTTTTTTATACAAAAGGAGGAAACGAGCTTGCGGGTCACCTGATGGGAAGCAATCACCTCCGCCCATGGACACCTGCAACATTAACAGCGTCACAGGTGCGTTGCCAGCCCTTTGAGAGATAGATAGGCACAATGAAAACAATACAAATTCGATATAAAAATGCTAAAAAAGCAAAGGTAAAGTAGAGTAAGGTACGTTGGGGTAATAACGGATGTGGGGAAAGAACGTAGCAATCAAATTTCCGCCAAATTTGGCTATATTTCTTCATGTTGGCAACAATGCGCAAGACGCCATTTTATTCCGTCTCGGCCGCAAGTCTCCGCCAACCTCTCCGTGATGTCGGACGTGTGCTTCACACTGTTAAACATAGCAAGGCCATTTTCGTGATTTTTTTGTCTATCCGTTCTTACCCCTGTAATTTATTTTGTGTATTTTGATGAAACTGGTGCTTTTTTTGTGATTATATTGTCAGACTAATTAGTTTCACAAGATGGTAGTTAAATAAATCCGACTCAAACAGACCTATGATCGCTGTAGGCCGATATCCGATCTTGTCCCTCGCGGTCAAACATCGGAAGAGGTCTATCCGATCTTTACCCATTTAAAATACAGCAGTGATTGTCAAACTTTCAATTTTCATGATTATAAAATGTTCTTTGTGTTTTAAAATGTGATTACTATTATGAGCATAATACAGGGTGGCATCGGGGTCATAATTCTAACCTATTGTTTTTAAATCGGTAAATGATTGCAATTTTAGATAAAGAGATAGTTTTTGATTAGTTACAGCTATGTATTAATAATTGGCAACATTTTATATCTCTATTTTATGTAGGTACTAGTCAAAAAGGAGGCGAAATTTGAAGATAACCGACTTTTTCTTTTTCGTTACCTACTTATAACTCAATTTTTCGTATTAATAAACCGTTGAAAATAAAAAAAAGAAGTAAGTAAAAAATGATGCCATTTTCCCAACAAGAACCCAGAGCTATTTTTTTTTTAAAGTCGATAACATTAATACTGACGGTTAGTGACAGATGTTGATTTGACAAGCCACATTAAAAACAAATGTCGAAAATGGACAACCGCATATACCTAACTTTTTAATCATTTCAGGACTAATGTTTAACTCAATAGGGCAGGGAAAGGGACGTCAACATCTTTCGCATTAATTCACGTTTTTTGCCAAAAGTAATGGAAATAAAATTGTGTACTTAACACAAATTAGGATCTTTTGAAAAAAATCCTTTTGCTTTGCTAGTGACATAGAAAAGTTTGAGAGTCACAGATATGCCAAATTTTTGTATGAGGGGCAAGATCGGATACCAAAATACTAAAAAAAAAGTATCTAACGGGTATACTTAAGTTTGTAGTTATTGTAGGGTTGCCATACGTCCCGGTACGCCGGGACATGTCCCCGTTTGAAGCATGGTGTCCCGGCGTCCCGGCCGATAAGCAAATTGTCCCGGCTTAAAAACCATAATTATTGAATAGAGGGCAGGACATGGTAAACAGTAATATACCTAGCAGCAGCGCATGCACGCTGCGCTCGTAGCCGATAATGTGCATTTTCACCAATATAGCCAAAAGCGCCAATAGTCTAGTCAACATGTACCATTTTGCATGAAATTTTTGTATAATCACCGAAAATTACGACCGTATCATTCGATTCGGAACATTATGTGAAATTTTAAGGAAAAGTCCCAAAAGGGGCCGATAAAAATTGCAAAAGTTATAAACAATTTAATAAAATAAAAAGTAGGGGTTTGGTTTCTTTCGAATGTCTCGGAAACTTAAAAGATATTTGAAATTTAAAAAAAGATCTGAAATGAACAGGAAATTTCCTAAAAGAAAGTCCTTACTCTCGGAACTGTATCTATAATATTTATAATTTTCACACAGCCCTGAAAATAGCGACTAAAACGGGTAGCTTCGGCGCGTGATTCATCACTCGGACACAGTAACAAAAAAAAACATTTTAACATATTAAATATGAATATTAAGACATAAAAAAATTCGAGTACTATTGGGATACCTACGTAAATAAATAATAATCCGCCGGCAAATATCACCATGTTTCCATTAGCTTAGCCATTAAAAAACTATTTTTATGTAACTTTTAACCGTTAGAAATCAAATCATTTGAGATATTAAAAAAAATATTAATTATCTTTATACAGTTTTAATTGTTTTTTTTTCATTTTTTTATTGTTAATATAAACTAGAAAATTAACATTTTTGAATTTTTCCAACGGGGATCTATTTTCATACCTCTTAAGAATAACTCCACGAAGTGAAAAAAATCCTAGGGTTGTAGTTCAATAATAATCGGGTTTTTTATGTTACCATTCAATTCAGAAAACGTTGTTAATTAACAAATGCATAACTAATGGAAAAATAGGGATAAAATTTTTTTGCCGGTGGATTATTATTTATTTACGTATCCAAATAGTACTCGAATTTTATTATTTCTTAATATTCATATTTAATATGTTAAAATGTTTTATTTTGTTACTGTGTCCGAGTGATGCGCGCCGAAGCTAGACTACCCGTTTTAGTCCCTATTTTCAGGGCTCTGTAAAAATTATAAATATTAGAGATACAGTTCCGAGAGCACGGACTTTTTTTTAGGAAATTTCCTGTTTTTTTTTCAGATCTTTTTGTAAATTTCAAATATCTTTGATAGTTTCCGAGATATTCGGAATAAACCAAACCCCTACTTTTTATTTTATTAAATTGTTTATAACTTTTGCAATTTTTATCGGCGCCTTTTGGGACCTTTCCTTAAAATTTCACATAATGTTCCGAATCGAATGATACCTTGGTCGTAATTTTCGGTGATTATACAAAAATTTCATGCAAAATGGTACATGTTGACTAGACTACAACAAACAGAAAACCCGATAGTTGTGTTGTGTTTAGGCAGGGACTAAACCTTCAAAGTTACCTATTGCTGTAATAAAAGTTCCTTTTTTTCTACCTTTACTAGTTTTTCTTTAAATGTCCCGGTCTGAGTCCCCACACTTATGGCAACCCTAAGTTATTGGTGACTCCAATTTACATACGTTTCAGAAGGGACAACATCGGATATATTCCCTTTAGAGACCTTATTCTCTAAGCATTAAAAGCGCCTCTACATCTACATCCGGTGTTACCCCTTGATGACCAATTAATCGTTACACTTTAGAAATAGTTTGTGCTATCTTTCCACAGGTATAACATATTAACCTTTGATTTTATAATAATAACCGATGTTTGAGCCTAAACGACGGTTATTTATTAACCATTTACGCCATATTTCAACAATCTGACGCGTACTGATACCGAGGAAACAAAGTTTTTACCAGGCTCTCTCAACTAGTCTAAAATCTGTCCGGTATTACCCCAACGTACTTACCTACGAAATTAAGTTGATATTTGTAAATAAATTACATTTCTTTATTCCCGTTGAACTAAGCGCGCCTCCTATGTGTCAACACTTAGAAAAGACGGCGCCACTGTCTACGGAACTACTTATGTCAATGTTTTGACTTTTTTCAAGATGGAGGGAGTGTTAAGTGAAAAGCTATATATTATAAAATTTAACGTATGCAGGGAATCGAGAAACTAATTAAAATACTTTAAATGTCGTTTCTTTGTCTTTTCAGAGCAACACATTTGTTTAATTTGCCGGTTCCTAAAATCCGGACGAAATTGTCTTATATATACCTTTTGACCGCCAGCGTCGGCTATAGACGACAGTACGGTAATATAAAATTAAACCTACCCGCATCCGCATAAGAATCAATTTTGTTCCAAACAAAAACGATGCGTGGCGGTCAAAAGGTTAAAATGTAAATGACGGCGCTCCTAGAAAATGATGACACATGCAGTACGTAGAAACGTAACTGGCGTATTTTTGACGCAAAGTGATTTAATAAGTATAGCAACAATTTTGTATGGAAAAAATACATTTGTTATCTACTTCTTTTGTGGGAGTCTAAGAATACAGTTCCGTTCAATATTTATAACCGAACCGTATCCGTTCCGTTATTTCGGTATTACGGTATCCGGAAGATTTAATTCGAAATAAAACTTCCAAAGGACAAATGTAAAATAAATACTTTATTTCCATAAGGAAAGTAGGTACGTAAGAATAACAGCCGTTTACAATTCATTCTTAAAACACTACCTAAGTACTTTTAGACAATTTCTAATAACATTCCCTCAAACCTATCCCTAGTACAGTAACGTTTATCACAGACATAAAGAGGCAATTACATTAGGTTTATCGCAGAATGCAACATGCGGTGACCATAACAGTGCAAAGAGCACGGTAGTCGGCCGCATTCGGTGAATGACAGCTGTCACCGCCTTAATATGGCCGCCACACCAGCCTGACATATTAATGTGAAGACGACGTTCGAAATAGTTTGAAACAAGTTCGGCGATTGCGTTAGGTGACCAAATTAGTGTAATTGCCGCTTTAATCCGCACTCATCGCAATTTCACGATTAGTCCAAGATAGTTATACGATGTATAAAGGTTGAAGAAAAATGATAATAAGCTCGTTGTTTTCCTATCTCCAACCGGTTATTGGTCAAATCATTCCACCTTTAGTTCAGATAAACAGTTCAAGCTCGGTCAGCTGTCATCTCCATTATCACCTTCACCTTACAATGAGGGTTTCTGTGACAGTCTAGATGGCGCTAGTATCGTGAAGTTCATTTGGATGCGCTTAAGGCTGCGTTTCCACCAGAGATGTGCGAGGATGCGTAGCGAGGGATGTGTGGTGTGTGTCATGAACCAATAGAAACACTTCATTTAAAATGTCCTAAGTGAATGAAGTGTTTCTATTGGTTCATGACACACACATCTCTCGCAACGCATCCTCGCACATCTCTGGTGGAAACGCAGCCTAAAACACGACCTAAAACAATCCCTCATGGCCATAAAAGCCACAATAACCAACGATATTTTCGAGTGACATACCTACGTTACATAACATCTCAATATAAATTCCACTATTCCTAATAAATAAATCTTTTTTTATGCCACAAAATTTTCGATTAACTCCTTATATAACTTAGGCAAATTTAACATCATAAATGCAAACGAGTTGTATAATTATATCAACACACCTAGTCATTCACATTCAATCTCCAGAAAGTACGAAAAGCGATCCAAAACACGATAATTACGTAAAATACATTAAAATACGTAAATACGAATTATTAACACTATTATAAACTTTTTCAATTTAATTACTATTACTATTGAGACAAGATATAGTAAACAATATAAAAATAAGACAGGAAATCGAACCAGTTCCTAGTCATCCCATGCATGACGCGTCACACCAATACACTATTCCAAACTAGACATACCTTTACACAATGAAAATGTATAACTACTAATAAACAAGCAAAACTTAACAAACTGTATTAAAAATATTGATACATAAATGTCAAGTCCAAAAACAATAAAAAAATAAAATGCTTGAACATACTTAAATACCAGCCAACGGATAAACATACTTATATAAATAAATACATATTGAACATTCAATACTCGAGAGCAAGCATTTTTAATACACCAAGGCATACCTATCACCAAGGATGATATAGACTGGATTGTCAGTCGCCATAGTACGGATCGGCCGCGGTTTTTATAGTTCGATTATTAAATCTAGACGGCGCTGAAATATAGCCAGAGGCTAAACAATAAGACTACAGATATTTCATATCACTGCAAATGTATTATTGTGCACTATTTTTGAAAAATAATACATTTGTAGTAATATGAAACATCTGTAGTCTTATTGTTTTGCCTTCAAAGCCTCTGGCTATATTTCAGCGCCATCTAGATTTAATAATCGAACTATAAAAACCGCGGCCGATCCGTACTATGGCGACTGCCAATCCAGTCTATATCATCCTTGCTATCACATATTAAAACACAAGTAAAAAGTGCTATCTCAAAGAAAAGAATACTAAACAACTTTGGTAGATGTAACTTTATGCCTTACGACAATTAGGTCATTTAACATTAGTATAATTATTTTTTTACATTGAAAGAATAGAGCCTGTAACCGGATTGGTCGATTCAATCTTAATTTTATTTCTAATCGTAAATATACATTGAGTTTAGAAGTTTACTCGAAAATCAGAATAAAATTGCAGCAATAAACGATTTCTTTCGTATTCCTTTGAAACGTTTCTGAACAAAAACCAAATTTAAATCGTTTTCTTTCATAAAACGTAGCTAGCCGTTTTTTTTGTTTTCCGAGTTCTTGGCTATGAAACTACGAATATTTACCAAGTTAACGGCCGGCCGCGACTTCATTAGTCTACAATAACAATAGAAATATTATTTATTGACATATAATTGACAGCCAGAAAGTCCAGAAACAAGTAGAGCTAATCTACGATAACATGGCCCGCCCCTCCAAAATTCAAGAAGTCTTCAATGTATTTGTGAAAGTATTTATAAAGCACCACCAAAACTTTCAACGCTTGTGTGCGTCAAACATCAAACAAAAGCAGATACTCGGATTAATTGTTCGACTAGTCGTGTGACATACACATAACACATTGAAATAGTAATTTGGAGGGGCGGGCCTTGTTTTCGTAGTTTATCTCTACAGTGAGATCACAAAAAAAAGCAATGTAGACAATAGGCGGTCTTATATCTACTATCCTTACCAATTAAAAGCCATCTTTCAAGAGCAAGCATTTAGATACAGATTGTTTCTTTCCCTGCGAAGAATTCGTTTTTCGCTATCCCGTGGGAACCATGCAATTTCTGGGTTAACAACCGCTTTAGCTTAGTTGGTAGTGACCCTGCCTACGAAGCAAGAGGTCCTGGGTTCAAATCCCGGTAAGGGCATTTATTTGTGTGATGAGCACGAATATTTGTTCCTGAGTTATGGATGTTTTCTATGTATTTAAGTATTTATTTATCTATATAAGTATGTTTATCGTCGTCTAGTACCCATAGTACAAGCTTTGCTTAGTTTGGGACTAGGTCGATTTGTGTAAGATTGTCCCCTAATATTTATTTATTTATTTATTTTATTTATTTATTTTAAAAAGTAACCATGCTTAAATCCAGATTAAAAAATGTTCGTTAAAATGATAGCGAAAATGTTTGCAGCGGTTTTCGACTCTGTAGTGACCATATTCGTTGTTTTGAAATTGTTTCCATTTCGTTCTCGTTCCAAACAATGAACGGTTAGAAACGTTAAAGGGGGTTATTTTCAATAACGTTTCCGAGCCTTGCTCATGTAGTGTGACACAAATTAAGTATCAGCAGTTTAAAATCCTTATTACTAAGTTTCGTATTTGACGGTAGGCACAGAAGCTAACTGCTGCACCAATAGTTCGATATTATGGAATTTGTTGTTAGCTACGATCTCCAACACTCCCTTTACGTGATCCCACATCCCAGCCAGCAGGAAATCAGCCCAGGTTAACTAAAAAAAAAAAAGAAAATTAAAGGAAGTTGTTATACAAGAAACGTGTTTTTTTTTTCAGCGTTTTTAACTCGATCTTTATAATTTTTTCACTGAACTATTTTTAAAACATTTTGTACGAAGGTATAGCTAGTGCGATTCACGAAGACGCTTGAATTTGTCAAAATTAGACGTTAATGACATTGCAATAAGAACCATGGTGCGCGTCATCAAACTCATCAATGACTCGATCTATACGGAAACCCTTCGTGTACGAGTCCGACTCGCCCTTGGCCGGTTTTTTAAGTCAGTTAAGAGCATAGAATAGCTTCATACCTTGCTAAGAACTAGGTGGCCTCGGTTAGTGGCTATTACTGCGTCAAGTTTAGTCAGATACAGCAAAGCCACATCCTCATTAAATGCTGCTACGTTCCGGGCTTTAAATTCTGGGTCCTGCTCTCTCTCAAGAGATTGTATTTCTGAAAAATTTAATAAAACAAATCATTCTTTCTTTACAGAAAAAAATATTTATTACAAATGTAATTACGGAAATAACAAAGGTTTTTTTTTTAAATATCAATGAGTAAAATGTCATTTTTTGTTGCGGACTATCTGTCTGAAATTTGAAATAAATTTGAAGTCTTTCTAGCTTGTTAGCTCGTTACTTCGCCCGGCCGTGTTCGAATTGACGTCAACAAAGATAATCGGGGGATACATTTTTATTAAATTACATACTCTGTTGTGCAAGTTGCTGTGTTCTCGCGGTCCGCACAAAATGGGTCGGCGGTCCGGAAGCATATCGCAGTCTGCCATTTGGCGACCCATTATATACTCCTTGCTTGAAGGGCTTACGGGAAATAAAATGATGAAACAATGTCTTACTGTTAAGAAAATCAATAAATACATCAACGATCTTGTCAATTTCCAGGTCTTCAAATGGATCGGCACCAGAGAGACCATGGCTTCGTCCGAGGAACCGTAGCACTGCTATGCTGTGCAGGTTGTACCGGTGAGACGGACTGTCTGGTTTTTCTGTTGAACAAATAAATGGGGAATTCAGAAATAGGGTACAATAAATTTTTTTTTCTCAGATTTTGAGCAGGTCCATGATTGATTATGAGCAGGTCCATGCAAAAATTTCTAATATTGGAGAAAAAAATATAGTTGTACCCTATTTCTGAAATTACCCAAATATGAAATGAAGATGTCAAACAATATTTTTTTTCACCCAGAACTAATTGACAGAGGGAGCGTCTCTGTTTCAGCTTGGGCTAACTCAACTAAGTCTCGAAAAAAATTGTGAGCTGGTTTGATAATTATAAATTATTAATTATGAAATTGATTTTAATGATTCAGTTTTTGGATCTTTTTCAAAATGATGGGGTTATGCCTATGGGGCCACAGTGTTCACTGTATCAAAACATCCACCATATCTGAAAGTCCACTTTGTCAGTGTTCCCTGTGTCAAATAAGTTATAACTATAACAAACATTTAAACATCTTATGTTGTCTGTTGTAATAGAGGCAGACCAAAGCGGAGATGGAGGGACAACCTAGATGTTTATCACGTGGGATGGCAGGAGCTCGCGATGAATAGGCAAGAGTGGAGCAAGAGAGGGGAGGCCTTTGCCCAGCAGTGGGACACCAAAACAGGCTAATAAAAATAAAAAATAAAAAAAAGTCTCTATACTGTCCATAAAACATGTTATTTGTTTTAAGTCTCCTGTCTACTCGTCCCTTAGAATCAAATATTTTTAAACCAAATAGTCTCCTCAAGCGTGTCATGTCTTTATGTTGACATTGGCAAAATACGCCTTGCTAAGACAGCAAGGACGAAAGCCAAAAAAAGGAAAACAAACATTTCATACAAACCTTTCTCTTCTGGGCTAGTTTCTGTCAGATCTTGCCCAGAATATGCCAGCAACATTGCTATACTTTTTTCAAAACCCTCTGTTGGGAGTATACTGTAAGACAAAAAAAAATTTATTAAAACTGTAAAAATTAAAAACTGATAAGTATACAAATATGTTAGGACTAACAAGTTTGCTATGAAGTATCTTTTAGTATTATTATTTTTTCAACTTAATTTTTTCCATTTATTAATTTAAATAATGTCCAAATGGATTCCTATAATGAATAATAATCTTAGAAAACCATAGTGGTGCATGTTTAATAATGATCTATCCAATGCATTACACTATACATACATACATGTAGATAGAGGAGATACCGTAACAAGAAAAAATTTTTACCGCTCTGTCCAAATGGATATTATTAACAAAAAATTGAAAAAAAATTAGAACCTCCTAGCATTAACAGTTGTTAAGTTAGGCCGCAAATGGACAGATAGGCGAAGGGGCAGTAAGACATAATGAAACTATAAGGGTTACTTATAGGACAAGAGAACCCTAAGAGAAAGGAAGTGAAATGAAAAATAAACATATTATGCAGTATTTACGTCGAAAAATTGAAAACATTGACGAAATAATTTCACTGACGAATAGGTATTATAGTTACAGAAATTAATTAATGAAAATCACAGATAATAATACATACTAATCATAAATATAATATTGAACATCAACATGAAATAAACAATTCGGAGGTTAATAGAGCGCTGTAACACATTACCGGCAAAAATAAAACACTTGTTGAATGCTTGCATACAATAACAATACTTACATATCTTTGCTCTCTGATTTATCAGTCTTCTTCGTTTTAAACAACTTTCCTAAACTACGAAACGACATATTGGTAATGAAGAAACAAAACTTTAAGTACAATTCCGCAATAAATCCTTCTATCGACTTTTTAGTCTTAAAAAAATATTTTTTTGGAACTAAATAATCGTCGGCTGCTCATGCTATCCGTCTTATCATTAGTTTGTTCGAAAATTATAAAACATTCTTGCTTTAGGAGTCATGATCTTTGTTAGGAACTTATTTTAGGCTTCAGGGGTCACTTCATTGCTCCACATTCAAACTATAATTTGTTAAAAAACACAAAAATAAAATTAATGAAAACCTTGCAAACGCAAATCAATCAAGCAAGTGTCATTTTTCGTCGTGTCTCGAGTCTGACAGTCAGTGACATTTTTGTATGCCGGTATTGCGAACTCAATTAAACAAATTGCTACCTATTTTGAGATTGTTCTCTAGTTTCTCTACTTTCAATAATACAGACTTATTTAAATCTATTGATTCTAAGCTATGATAATGAGATATGAGGATATGAGTATCAGTCAAATTAGAAATGGAAAATTACATCTGACTTCCTGCTCAATAGGCTTCTGTCCTTTTGCTTATCCAATGTCCAAAGAAATAAAAAAAATCCGATAGCAAGTGAAGTGACACTGACAGCTGAGTGAGCCCGCGTCGCATCGAGTTTTGTTTTGTATTATTGCACGATTGATTATCGAATCTTATCTTTACACTACTTTGCGGAACAAATTTTTATGTATAGATAATTGTTTTATTGATTGAAAGTTTTGTTTCGCCCCTTAAACGACCAACCATGAGTCAAAGAAGATCGACAAGACCGGCGGCTCCAGCTGCTCTTATTGAAGAAGAAGAAGACGATTCCACTTTAGCAGAGGCTGTCAATGAATGCGCACGGTACATATTATGCCGAGAAGGAAGCAAGATACCCATTAAACGCGCCGATATTGCAAAACACTTGGCAACTGCATGTCAGACTCCGTCAGGCGTTGTTTCCAGAGTGATACTTCGAACGGATAAATTACTTGAGAAGGTTTGTAAAGCGACCGATAGTTGACTGGATATTAACGACCGCTTTAGCCTAGTTGGTTGTGACCCTGCCTACGAAGCAAGAGGTCCTGGGTTCAAATCCCGGTAAGGGCATTTATTTGTGTGATGAGCACGAATATTTGTTCCTGAGTTATGGATGTTTTCTATGTATTTAAGTATTTATTTATCTATATAAGTATGTTTATCGTCGTCTAGTGCCCATAGTACAAGCTTTGCTTAGTTTGGGACTAGGTTGATTTGTGTAAGATTGTCCCCTAATATTTATTTATTTATTTATTATTTATTTATATGAGTGTTTAGTGACCATGACTATAAAGGTAGTCTATTCAGAGTCAAATCTTAGTACCTCTAGTCTACTAGTTGATTTCTCATTTGTTTCCACCATTTTTAAGGCCTTGGTAACTCAGGTGCCTACAAAAAACTGTAACTTGGTGAAAAAACAGGATAAAACTCGTTCAATCATGTTTCTCCACTAAACTAAGAGTGATTCCTACACAATATTTATTGCATGTATGCGAATGGAACAATGTAGCATAGTAGCTCTAAAAATATGTTTTCCAATTTTTCACATGAAATTTGAGGGTCCGGGTAGGTTGAACCTAATCTCACCAAGAGGGGAGGTGGTTCAAATCGCCAAAATTGCCTCAAGTAATTAATGGACATCACCACCACTATCCCAGCCTATGTCTCACTGCAGTGCAACTTCACACACACCATTGAATTTCTTCTCAGGTGTGTACAGGTTTCCTATAAATGTTTTCCTTCACTAGGTAAAGCACATGATAAATTTCAAATGTAATTTTACACATAAATTTCGAAAAACTCACAAGGTGCAATCAGGGACTTGAACCCACAACCCTCTGCTTGAGAGACAACAAGTCAAACCACGAGGCTACCATAGCTTTTTTAATGGATATCCCCTAATGCAAGGGTTTTCAACCGGCGGCCCGCGGCCATGCGTCCATGGCGGCCCGACATTGTATTGACAAATTTAAATTCACATGTCTACAAATTATACCTATTTACAGATTAAAAAGAATAGAAATTAAAACAATATAGATTTATTATGTTGCGGCCCCCCAACCCAATATCAGAGTATACTAGGCCCTTGACTTCAAAAAGGTTGAAGACCCTTGTCCTAATGCATTTACTGTAAATTACAGGTGTATGGGTACAAACTAGTCCTTGTGGCTGGGAAGGCACAATACATAGTGGTGCTCAAAGAAGAATGTGAATCCCTTCCTTCAAGTATCTCGGACACCCAGCAGCGGATCATGCTCATGGCAGCTCTGACTCATATATTTATGTCTGGAGGAAATGTTAAGGAAGGTAAATAATTAAAAAGCAAAGAAAAAACAGACTGGCCATCATTATCTATTACGAGCTGCTGCCCGCGACTCCGTCTATCTGTGAAGAATTTGTTAATCGCTATCCCGTGGGAACTATGCAATTTTCCAGGTTAAAAAGTACCCTATATATTAATCCGGATTATAAACTAACTGTGTGCCAAATTTCATCAGAATCCGTCAAACCGTTTTAGCGTGAAAGAGTAACAAACATCCATCCATCCATCCATCCATACTTAAAAACTTTTGCGTTTATAATATTAGTAGGATGATGGTCAATGCATTGGATCTCTGTGATGCCTTAGATCTGGTATGCAAAGTATGTGGATCAAAAGCAGGCATAAGCATAGACAGGTGTAGTGATATGCTTGTATCAGCTCAATGAGCTGCTAGTGTATTATTTTAAATAATAATAATAAATAGCATATCTACTATGTTTCAAATTTTGTTGTATTAACCTTTTGCATTCCGTGAATTAACAAATGAAAAGAAGAAAGCTGCATTCCAGTCATGTTTGTCCTAAGTAATACCATTGTTACAGATTAAATTAAAAAGTCATAAATTTGGCTCAGATCTGCGTTCCGGCGCCCAAGAGGTTAAATACTTTAGATGTATATGTAATTTAATTACAGTGTACATCTGTTTGAAAAAAATATACTGTGTTGAGTTTCTTCCCAAAATTCTTCTCAAAAGGGTTTTTCTGAATCTGTGGTAAACTTTATGTAATTTTGCTGTAGTAAAATTACATAAAGTTTACCACTGACAGATGGTTTGCCTTCATTTCATATTCAACTTTAACAACCTACAAATAAAGCCAATTTTAGAATACTGTTACCCATGTTTGCAGATTTTGTAATAACTACTTTATTTGTATGGTGTTAAAGTTGGAAATGAAATGAAGGCAAGCAATCTGTCAGTGGTAAACTAAAAGTAAACGTATTGTAGATTCTTCGACATTCATAAGAGCTTCATTTGAATCCTAAACTGTATAAAACGCACCTTCAGGACAAGACTGACTCAATCCAAATTACAAAGTTTATTTTTGAAATGAGAAAATTTGGATTGAGTCAGTCTCGTTTTGAAGGTGGGAAAAATATTTTGATTTTGACTTTGAGGTGGTGTTGATGAGAAATATAAATGGATTTGTTACGCAAAGACCCTGCAACCGTTAGGTCCTATGTGCTACCCTCTCTACAAGGCTAATAATTATAAAGTTTGTGATAAAAATAAAAAATAAATATTAAGGACCATCCATGATTCACCTCACACCAATTGCAGACAAATTCAACAAAACATTAAATTTCTAACTTCATTTTAATACGTTACGGACAGTACGTCGAGAGACGTAAACTAAAACCCTCGTAATATGGCACCTCGTCTGTAGACGGGAATTTAATTTTCATTAAAAGTGGCGCTCCGTCCACAGCCGAATATTTGTCATAGTATTTATAGGGAGTTTATGACTCTGTGCCGTTTTTGGATGTAACACAAACCCGCCAGTGCCACAGCAAGCACTCATAATGGTGCACACAAGTTTGTATCCGTCACACATACAAAAAAAGACCTCGCGTTGTGGCACTACGTCTGTAGGCGGACAATGTCAATACAAGGCCATCGTCTGTGGCCGTTACTGCCGCAACACTCACTCAATTTGTATGGAAAAAATCTGTGCCACAGCACAAATTGTTGGATGAGGTCTTGTGTCCGTGAACGTGTAAGTTAGTTTGAAAATTCCAGATGACATGTGGAATTTCCTGTCAGAAGCTGGGCTGTTGGATGCGAATGATTACGCCGGGAAGAAGAATTTCGTCGCCACATTCACTAGACAATTGTATTTAACAGTGAACAAGGTACTTCAATTTTTTTGCTTATGGCAACTCTTATAGCTGCTTTAAGTTAGCAACAACTACTGCCAATGTTTCATGACATGATGTATGTTATATTTGACCAGTTTTTATAGGTTCTGATGGTTGTGATTGTTGTTCACCAACTAGGTACAATCAACCCATCTAAAAAGTCAAAATTATGAGCTGTGGAACATTAATTCTTGTTTATAATAGACATATCTACATGCAAAATTTACTAAACCCTTCAATCTAAATATTACAAAAAGATAAAAAAGAAAACCACTGTTAATATTTTAACTATAACTATGCTATTTCGCGCAACATGTTATAGTACATTGTGCATCAAGGGCCGTAAGTAGGGGATTACTAACGAGAGTATACTAGAAGCCCGACGCTGAAGACGGAGGGCTTTTAATAGCTCGAGTTTGTAATCCCCTTACTGCCCGTGATACACACAATAATTTTTATCACATTGCGAGAAAAAAAAACCAAAAATAAAATTATTTTTCTCTAAACATTAAATTTAATAAAATAATGGCTACCCGCCAATACAGATTGTCAATTTATTTGAGTCATCTACCATAGATAATGTAAACGGCCAGATTCTGCCAACATGTTAAAAAAAATACTTTCTAAAATATAAAAATAACGAGGTTTCATGAAGCGTAGATAAGTTTTGTGTTGTAAAATTCGGTTATAACTAAATTTTAAAGATATAAATAAAACATTGGCTGACTTGAAACCTCCTTAGTCTAAAATGACATACCTACTAACTTCTTTGCAAATTTTAAAACTAAAGTTAGAACTCCCTTGGTTAGAAAAACTGTATGTAAATCCATAACTCCCTTAGGAACAATTTAGGCCATTGTCATTTAGTATACAGGCATGGATTAACACCATTAAATAAATAAATAAATAAATATCACAGGACAATTCACACCAATTGACCTAGTCCCAAACTAAGCAAAGCTTGTACTATGGGTACTAGACAACGGATAAACATACTTATATAGATAAATACATACTTAAATACATATTAAACATCCAAGACTCGAGCACAAACATTCGTATTTTCACACAAATATCTGCCCCGACCGGGAATCGAACCCGGGACCTCAAGCTTCGTAGTCAGGTTCTCTAACAACTAGGCTATCCGGCCGTCTAAACGACGTTGACGAGCAAGTGTCATGAAAAATACTTACCTAGGTCTAAATACGTTGGGCGTTCGCGAGTGGCGAATACGTTGCATACCTACGTCGCTCCGCTTCTTACGTTCGCAAATCGCCTGTGTTATATGGTTCTTAAGATACGCGCTTTCTTTAAAATAGTACGATTTCCGTAGCTTAGTTTTCAACCAATTGATATGTCTATTTCAGGTTGGGGAAGGTGAATTCATGAAGAATGTTTTTGAATGGGGCAAGAGAGCCACCGAAGAAGTGCCTAAGCTATTTGTGCTGAACAAGATGGCAGAGGTAAGTTTTTGTCTTGATCAACTATTTTTTACAAAACAACAAAAATCAGCCATTAAATTTTAATGGCAAATTTTTGTTGCTAAGCAGTTTTGAAAACTACTAATTACCTACATAATTATGTCTGTAATAAATGTAATAATAGGTATCGAAATCTGTCACTTTGCGACAGAATACCGATGTTTGATTAAGTAAGATCAACTATAGTAGTTGTTTGTTGTATAAAACTTCCATTAAGATTAATTTATTTGGGAGGATCAACTATTTCTTGTTGTTATTCTGTCCCGTCAGCGAGGGGACAAAAGTAGTACAGTTTGATTAGAAGAAATGTTGTGTCACTAACATGCTTATTAGATGAACAATCGTAGAAGGGGTTTAAAACTACCACAAAAATGCATGTTTGGCAAATTTTAATCAGATAAACTTACGGTTTAAAGAGTTACTCAGGAGACCGTCACTATAGCAACAAGTTACAAAGAAAAGTTGATCCACCCAATTATGCGTAATATCTGCCGTCGTAATATGTAGCTTAATGAGTTAATATTCCAGCGTTTTTACCGGTCTGGTCAATGTCATTAAATTACCAAACCATGAGTTAATAACCTCAACGGAAACTCAAGCCGCAACAACTTATATCAAACTCGGTTAGCCGTCGGTACTTTTTTCGTTTTAATTAAAAACTAACTGGGCGCCATCTTCCAAATGTTTTGTTCTCTATCTCTCTCTCCCTCTTTCCCGTCTCTTTTCACTACAATTTCTGTGACAGTAATGATGAAAAATCGCTGTTTGTTAACCCTTCTACGTCATGTCATCATGACACTTGAAGTAAAAAATGTAGTTTATTTTCATATTAAGGCTAAGCTTTCTTACCGTTTCAGGCATTTGAAAAAACGCCTGACCACTGGTCGGAACAGTTCAAACAGGCCAATGAAGAGGCGCAACAGAGAAGCTAACAATAATAGAAAATATCTTGAGCTTCATATACCCTTTTTTTAACAGAGAACCGCCTGACCTAGTCCCAAACTAAACAAAACTTCTACTATGGGTACTAGGATAAATATACATAAATACAAGCTCAAATGCACATTAAACATTAATGACTCGGGAACAATCATTCGTTCTTTTTGTTCAAATTCAAATATCTGCCCCAAACGAGAATTGGACCAGAGTGGCCGTTTTGCGTAACGGCCGGGCGCTCGGCATCGCTTTCACCATCTTAAGGTGCGACCAAACCACATGAATAAATACAGAGCAGAAGAAAAGCTTCCGAACAGTGCTCGAAATTCTTACCTATTATCATAGGGTTATCGCTCAGTAAAAAAATATATTAAAAATCAAAATATTTTATTCAAACAAGTACCTAAATATCTAATATCTGTATATCTACAAACACTACAACAGGTAGGCATCTTTAAAAACAACCGAACACCCGAACTATGTAGCTAAACGCTAAACGGTCGCGTCGTCGCTGGCGGCACACCTGAACTTTGTCTACTCACTGAGCTAGTTCAAACCGGTTTGTCTCCGAGCGGGCGCCGGTGCACGCCCCCCCCCCCCCCCGTCCTGTCTGTGACAGGTCACGCACACATATGTTGTGCGTGTAGTAGTGTAATGTGTGCGCGACGTTGTTTGAACTTTTTATTCTGCTCCGTATTTATTCATGTGACCAAACCGCCGCTTAAAAATCGGTGACGTTACGGAATCGCAGTGACGCACCGTAAACGTCACAACTTTACTATGGAGAGCATGCAGTAAATTCTGACGTTTACGGTACGGAATCGCAGTGACGCAACAAACACGACCGCCGATGGAACACCATATAAATAAAGTAGTTATTACAAAATCTGCAAACGTGGGTAACAGTATTCTAAAATTGGCTTTATTTGTAGGTCGTTAAAGTTGAATATGAAATGAAGGCATACCATCTGTCAGTGGTAAACTTTATGTAATTTTACTGTACGCTCGTATTTGCCTGCCGAGCGAACTGACTGCTTCGGACCTCCTGCGATCCAAATTCAGTGGGGCTGTCGGTTGCAAGCGCGCCGACGCACGTTCGTTCACAGCGGCCTGGATTATGTATTTTGTTAGTTCTAGTTCGTATTCATATAAAAAAGTATTCTACCTGTTAAATTATGTGCACTGATGGATGCACGTTACGTAAAAGAAGTAACAAAAACTTGTCTTTTATAATTAAGTTTAACCGCGTATGCAGACAAGGCAGGAAGTTTATTACCAATTACATAAAAATTAAGCATTTGTTATTTTTAAGACTTATTTCACTGTACTTAAAAATACATAAACGAAATAAAATATGGTGGCCATTTTTGCATTACATAAATACTCTGTATACTCATTATATTATATATTTATCCAACCAGCCAGCCCTTGGAGTCACTGTTAATGTCGGCTATGAAGCGATGGGGAGTCGATTTCAAAAAATTATTAAATTTAGTTAATTATTTTTGTGTAACGGAGTTACCCATATACTTTGTATGACTAACTTTCGTTACACAAAAATAACGATCGTGATTTTTGTTTTGATTAAGCCGTTAACTATGTACAATTTTTTTGAAAACGATAATGAGGATGTCTATTTTTTTGGAATGTATAGTAAATTGTAAACCATATCGAGATAAATGCTTTTTCATAGTCAAAGTCAAAGTCAAAATTCTTTATTCAATTTAGGCATCAATTGATGCTCCTATGAACGTAGAAGAATCTACCACCGGTTCGGAAAAAACCCTGTTTTAACTCGTTTTCTGTAGTTATTTAATTTTAATATTATGTAATGAATTTATCACATAACAAATAAGCAATGACCTTCATTTGACATTGATGTAAATTGCGTGACCGGTCCAAGTCGTACTTTATTCTGTGTAGTTAGAATTCTTCACAAAATTATGCGTGGATTATACTACGGAGTTTGATTTGGACCCGCTGTCTGACATAGATCTAGCACTTTGACAGCGACAGTAAAGTGACACTAGTTACAGTGTACCACTACGCAAAAAATAGTTAATAGGGTTGCCTTATCGTACGCATTTAGATAGATTTAGAAATTTGGCAGTGTGGGAGCCCTCAATCATAATCTGATGTCATCAACCAAAATAGTTTCAATAATTAATTTCGAAAAAAGTAGTGAACTAAATCACAAAATATTGAAATTAGTTTCTTATAATTGACTTTTCTATGCAAAAAAAAATATAAAAACCACTGGTATTTTTTTTAGACATTCCCATTTTAGCATGCAACCATTCCTACCGAGATGGAGTAGGCTATAAATGCTGTAGGTAGGTATTCAAGATTTTCTACGGATTCATTTATCTGTAACCTACGCGCTTGCGAAGATATTCAACGGCATGTGTGCAGCTCCCTTTCCGCACTGAGCCCGCTTGGGAACTGTGGTCCAAAACCTCTCATGGCGGCGGCTCGTGGCGGTAACGGTTGTAATATTCTAACTTGTATGAACGGTTGTGCGGTACCGTACCGCGAACTCGTTCATAAAAATTAGAATATTACAACCGTTATCGCCACCGCACCGCCACGCCTCCGCTGTCTGTGCGTTAGGAACTTATGTAACGGAATAGTGTTGTGATAGTATTTTTTTATTGTTTTAGTACTTAACCTCGTATGCCAGAACGAGGGTCCGCGTCAGGTTCAAGGCTCGTTTGTTTCAAATAGTACCAATGTTACAGATTCCAAAAAAAAATACAAAAAGACAGCCTTAAATCTGACGCGGATCCGCCCTCCGGCGAGAATACGAGAGGTTAAGGTGCCTATTATATTTATGGAAAATAATCTGTGATCATTTTGTTAAGTCCTAATTAAAATTACAAAACGATAGTCTTTGTTCTCATTTTATGTGTATTCATGGGCCAGTCACGATCAAAGAATTTTAAATATGTACTAGCAGTTAGGCAGTTAGCGACTTGCGGAGGGTCCGTTTATCACTATCCTGCGGGAACTGTAATTTTCCAGGGTAAAAGTTCTCCTATGTCCTTCCTGGGGTCTACTATTTCCTTACCAAATTTGATTTAATCGGTTCAGCAATTTTAGCGTGAAGGTGTAAAAGACAGACAGGCAAAGATTATTTCACATGTAAAAAATCAAAAAATTCATACTTATTATAGTACTATACATGACGAAATAGAAATTCTATAAGTTTGGTAGCGGGCTTATTTTAATACAGCAACACTGATTAACTGTCAATCATTGACAGCTCTATGACTTTTTTTTATTATTCGTTAAATTTGTGATTTACGGTACTTTCAATTCAACTACGCCGGGTTCGAAATATTAAGATAAATATACTTTTGATAATAATAAATAACTTCATTTCAATGGGTAAGTAAAACATGTACATTTTCCTTTGTGAACACTGCTTCCTTTCTAGTTATAATATACTCTATAATTTTTTAGGTCCCACAATGTGGCAAAACCCCGGTTTTGACGAAGACCTGTTAAAAAAATATGGATGTTCCGACGATATTTATAAAGCTCTAGGCAGCAGTGATCTCTCTGATATCGTCGTTACAGCTTTAGAAGTGCTAAACAAGACTGGAACCGTGCCTCTAATAAAAGTCGATAAAAAGTCTGAAGCGATTTCATCAGATTTTCGTAAGAAAGGTAATGAGGCATACACAAATAAAAAATATCAAGAAGCACTAATTCTATACAATAAAGCTCTTCAGTATGCGCCTGTGAACTCTAAAGAAATGAAGTTAGCATTTAGCAACAGATCAGCTCTATTTATGACTGTGAAAGCTTACGGAGCATGTATGGGGGACATCAACATTGTTTTCGACATGGATTGTCCTCCTGAGATTTTAGCAAAGCTGGAACAGAGACATAAAGAAGCCTCTAACGCCATGCGCTCAGAAGACTCTCACTGGAAAACACTGCCTAAATCGGGTTATACTTTTTGCGAACTAAAAGAGATGCCGAACCCACAAATCACCTGTGCCACTAAGAATGTTGGTGTTTTTATGGAAAACGACATTCCCAAGATAGTAGCTGCAAACCATATAAAGGTGGGTACAGTGCTAGCCTTAGAACCACCCATTGTGAGCCACTTGGACCCTGGCAATTTGATGGTGGCATGTTATTTTTGCCACAGGCTGGACTACAACCTGGTGCCCTGCGAAGGTTGCTGCCATGTTATGTTTTGCAATGAATACTGCATGCAAGATTCCATGGATCATTACCATTCTGTTGAATGTAAAATAATGGATCTGTTGAATTACATTGATTGTAACGAAGCTTTACGTTTAGCTATCAAAGCTGCCATCAAAATGAAGCTTAAACGTTCATGGGAGAATGTTATTGATGCTACCAAATTGTTTGGCAAAGAAAGAATGAAGAAAAGTGCTGTAAATGTCATCTTTAGTCATGTCTTCTCTTCTTCTTTGTTGCAAGTAAAAGAGGAGAGGCATTTCATACATGGAGCAAAGTATAACGCAAGTTTTAAGATAGCAGCTGTTATTCACTATCTAGGATTGGAAACAAGTTTTTTTCCGTACTTTAATGAGCGCTGTGAAGCAATTAGATGTTTTGGAAGGATTGTCATGTATTTGTTCCTGTATGCTAACCCCACGTTGATAGTCAATGCCGTGTCCATCAATGATGCACCACAAGTTGAGTTCCATAAGTTGCACAATTTCGGATTCTTCTCTTTTACTGGTAAACTCAAGCACAGCTGCTTGCCAAATGTTATGACCGTGGGCCTGAATGACAAAGTTGCTTTGATTGCGCTACAGCCCATCTCACGTGGAACTGAGCTCACCATTGCCTATACGTAAGTTGTTGTGCTGTTTTGTTCATAAAAATATGACTAAATTTCTGCTTACATTACTATACCACACGTGTGTTTGTTTACATGTAATTGCTTACACATGTAAACAAACACAGTTTGATAAATAATCTTGAAAATGTAGCCTTTTATTTTGAACTAGCTGTTGCGCGCAAGGCTCGCTATCCCACGGGAACTATTATTTTTCCGAGATAAAAACTAACCTATGTCCTTTCCTGGGACTCTTATCTCTACCAAATTTCATCTAACTAAATCAATTCAACAGTTAACAGGTAATAATAGCGGGCTATTTCCCGCAACTCTGTCTTTGTGGGCCTATTTTGCGTATGATTCAACAGTTAAAGCATGGAGGTAACAGACAGACATACATACTACCACATTCGTAATCTGATACATAAAAATCTTGTGTCACGGTGTTTGTTATCGAACTCCTTACGAAACTGCTTGATTTTTATGAGACTTTTTTCTCTATACTCTGTAGGTCTGAGAATAGGTTGTAGGCTATTTGTTATACCCTTATTCTTCGCGGACGGAGTCGCGGCAGGGGGGTTTCACTCCGCAGTTTAGGTATGTTCGGCCGGCGCTCCTCCCGGGAGGAGTATGGCAGTAGGTTGTCGCGCGGCCTTCAGTACGCACGCTAGCCGCGTCGCGCGTAATTAAGCATCTTTTTTTTCTGTGATTTTTGCAACAAACAATGACTTCTAAACGATATTATAAATAACTTACTTACATACTAAAGGTAGTTTACTGAATTAATACACACTTATCTTTCTTGATTTATATACCTACCAAAATATGGGCGAGTGGGAACCCTGTGCCCTTGGTTTCGGATCAGCGGTGCCCAACGGAATATGAACGCTCGTATCACACGATAAGTTTTAATTTCGCGTGCACGCAGTAGGAGTAGGAAAGTTTTTATACCTAAAGTTGACCTTTGTTCGAGAGTGATCCTTCTGTACGTTAGTACTATTACTTATTCTGTGGTCGCGGGCAACAGCTAGTATTAGTATACCTTATTTTGCATTTTAGCAATCATTAAAACAAACTATCTATTTTAGAGGCCACTGGTTAGACAAGATCACTACGGACAATAACAAATTGGGCCAGCAGAACATGTTCGTCCTGTATTCTACAGTCTGCAGCTGCAACATATGCTCTGGTGCCTGGAAGCGTAAATCCAGCGCCCTAACCCCGGTACAGAGACGCGGCTACAACAAAGTCTGCCTCCAAGAACCGATAGACTTCATAAATTTTCCCAAACTCTACAAGAAATTGTGTAGAGCTGTCACGTTGCTTCATAATGTTCCATTCTCGCAGGAATATAATGATGTGTATAGGTTGTTACGTACTTGCATACTGCATTTTCAGCATGTTGCTTCAGAAAATATTGCTTTGGAACACGCTCGCCCGGCAGGCCAATAGGTGCAGGTCATTGTTTTTGTTGTTTTAAGAGGGTTTATACCTGCTGAGCTGGCAACGTTGCATTTTTGTTAGTTTTTCTCGATTATTCCATAAAAATTGAATGAAAATTAAAAATGTTTTGTATACAAATCGTTCTAATATATAAGTTATTGTGTCTACTGCAATAATAATTCATGATAGACTTTTATTTTCTTTAAAAAGGAACAAATTATTACCAAACGGTTTTTAAAGAAAATAAAAGTCTTATCACGAATTAATATTGCAGTAGACACATTAACTTATATATTAGAACAATTTGTATACAAAACATTTTTAATTTTCATTCAATTTTTATGGAATAATCGAGAAAAATTAACAAAAATGCAACGTTGCCAGCTCAGCAGGTATAAACCCTCTTAAGACTTATTCATAAGTTTTCATAACTAATTTCATATAGAAGCTGAAAATTTCTTACTTTGTTTTCATTATACCAACTTTCTATTTTAATGCAAGCGTAAAGTGTGGCAGTAAGGGAGCGTCCATTAATTATGGTAGGCGTTTTTGAGGATTTTTTTACCTCCCTCTCCCCTCTGGTGAGATATCGTGAGATTCGCCTCGACTGACGCGAGATTTTTCTAAAAAATTATATTGAGTATAAATGCATTAAATATTTGAAAAAAAAAACTGCACAATTAGTAATCTAAACTGAAATATAACTAATTTTCTCGCATTCTGGCACTAATCTTTGTAAGAAAAAAATTACGTGATATTTGCTGAGACCCTCTCTCGCCCAAGTAAGATTTGGCTTGGCCCCCTCCCATCTGAATACATCATGTAATTAATGGGCGCCCCCTAAAGAATAGGAAAATGACAAAAGGACATTTTCAATTATTTTTCCAGCATTAGGTAGTTTTGGGGTTTTAATACTAAAAATCATGGTATTGATTTTGATGATTTGCAAAATGTCAGTAATCCATAATTTTTTTGTCACTTTTTTGTGATGAGCTATATACAGGATATTTTTTTATTGAGTGCACAAATTTTAATATGTGATTCAGTGTCGTTCAAATCAAATTCATAATTAGCAGTAATGCCAGCTATAAATATTTATTTATTTATTTATTTATTTATTTATTAAAGTAAACAGAACACTATCATTACAGGACACCCAATGCGATAGTATACCGAATCAATTATATACAAATTAGCTTAATTAAAAATTAACATAAAGGAATAGCATAATATTGTAATATTGTTAAACCAGATAATAATAATAAAATTTTTAATATAAATATATCTAATAATAAATTATTAAATCGAATTAATAAATAAACACCAACAAATTTCAGTATTTTTCGTTATAATATTAATCACTTATTTTTTTTTCATAGTTCGACCAATTATTGGATGAATTACTATGAACAACCCAAATTTCAAAAAACCTTGAACAGATAATCGTGATCTATCAACGATACTGAATCACGTATCAAAATTTGTGCACTGATTAAAAAAATTACCCTGTATATTATGAACTGTAAAAATCACAAAACTGCTTGAAATAAGAACACTTCTGCTGCTGTAGTAATCGTAATAATGAATAAAAACCCCAAAATTTCCTCATAAAAAAAATTAAAGGGTACACTAAATTAAAAAACAAAGTAAAATACGGCTAATAGATATTATATTTATTCAGAATAAAACAGAAGCCTTGATTTATATGGCGGCGAATATCAGTACTCTTTGGTTACATTCTGATCTTTATTGTCTTAGCCTAATTATTGTTGACACGCTGCTTGTGTTAAAATATAATGATTTACGGATTATATCATCTTATAATTATTTATGCTCCTACCTGACGCTTCAAAGTTAAAAACAGTATGGAGAATCGTAGGGGAGTGTACCTTCACAAATGTATAAAATAACTATATTAAAAAAAAACTTAAAATTTACTATTTAGTACCTTTTAATAATAATTGTACCGCCCAGTGCATAATTATTAAGTACAATGTGAAGGTACACCTACCGTCCTGACTATCAGTATGGCGGGTGTATGCCAATTTACCAAGAACGTGTTGATTATTGGCAAATGCTAATACCAGAAAAATGTAATTGTACTTCAATATACAGTTGAAATAATAGCAATCTTATTTGCAATTTGCGAATTATACACATTCAATTTTTCTACCATTTAGATTAAAAGTTAGAAATGTAGGGCAATTAATAACATGTTTAAGGTACCCTCAACTACACATTACAAGTAGAAAATAATACACATGTATTCAATAAATCATAAATTAGATTGCCCAAATTTTATCTGCATAACAAAGTACAAATTTAGTAATTTTTTTTGGTGAAAATTAGGCGAGACTATTGAACTTGATCGATAGTATCGATACTATCGAAAGTATCGTTAGTATCGATACTATCGAAAGTATCGGTAGTATCAACACTATCGACCAAGTTCAATAGTATCGCCTCGCTATCGATAGTATCGTCAAGGGTCGAAAGTTTCGATAGGACTATCGATAGTATGACTGATTTTCAAGGCCACGATAGTATAGCTTGTCTAATTTAAAATGACGCGCGCTACCACCGCATTTTCACACAGGATAGTTCATGCGATTCGTCGATCGTAATGTTGCACACTGGTCATAGTATGTTATGGTATATAGTTCACGGAATACTCGGCGCTCCCAAACAGATGAAGAGTCGTAATTAATATTTGCACGCACGTATGAAAATCAACTGACTCAGTAGAGGGGCGCGCGTCATCTTAGCTTAGACAAGCTCTATCACGATACTAACTACACGATTGTTTCAATGAACTTTAAACTTTATGTCACTTATTTCTGACAGAGTTCGATGTCACATCGGATTGAGCCGCAGAAAGTTAAATTAAAATGGTACAGTCACGAGCTTTAATTTGGTACCCACTTAAGGCAGACAGTGACAGGCCTGTCATATTGTATAGGAATTCAAAGGATATTTTTCCGAAACGGGTCCCAAATTAAAGCACGCGACCGTACAGTATAATGAGTTAATGCTCTTCTGCTTCTGATCTAGGAGGATGACATGCAATAGTGGCTTTAAACATTACTACTTATACCTACTTACTTCTATTCAGGTCAGTGATACCCTAAGGTGGTCTATAATTATATCAACTCCCAGGAGTCTATGTAGGTATGCGAAAAAAAGTTCAAGGTTAACTAGCATAAATTCAAGCAGGCAATTTTACCTAAATCCGAAAAATGAGGCTAGGGGTCGACGAGACCAAAGTAAAGGGACCTCTGATTTAGATCATAGCATTTCGAGTCGCTGCATATTGGAACAAGCCAAGTTGCGTGCGGAATTCATCGTAAATTTCATAATGCTCCTTAGTATTTACTAGCTGTTCAAGCTTGCTTAACACAGAGCATGTATCTTTGAAACGCACAGGATCTCGCACACTAAACCCTGACACATGCTTAGAGTTTTTCCATTTCTGTATAATCTTCTTCTGTTGAGGGGTTAGGTCTCTGTTGAATAACGTCTTACCCCAGGATTCACGGCAAATGCGGCAACTGCATACATTGTGAAAGTGGCGATAAAGCACTGATGCTCTTCTGTCTCCATAGCACTGATCATAGTAGTGGCCTCTGTAATTAAAAAAAAAAATTTTGGTGATGCAATTAGCTACGAAGCCGAAATGGAACTAAGTAAAATCAAGTTTTTTATAAACTGGACTTCATTCTAAAATGTAATGAATATAAATATAAATAATCTGAAAAGGTGCCAAGATTGGCAATGACAGTTCTTTAAAACCTCGATTTTTGGAATGATCAGTGAATTAATAAACCTGATTTATAAATCTGTAGATAGATGAGCATGTATGCTGGGGCATCTGATACGACATGACAGTTACATAAAGACTATTTTGGAAGGGCGAATAGAAGGCAGGCGAGGCAGGGGAAGACCGAGACGGTCATTTATAGATCAAGCTAAGGAAAAAGTCAATGTCATGTCGTATCAGGAGCTGAAAACGCTGGCAGAGAACCGAAAAGAGTGGCGATTACTCCACCGACAAGAGCTAAGCTCTTAAATTAATGATGATGATGAGATAGATGAGATTCCCAATTGTACTGTGCTGGGAACAGCTTTGCCAGAATTCCTTACTTTTGGCCAGGACAGGCTCGGTCCCGCTTTCCAAGGATTGCCCGACTATGCGACGCGGCATATGGTAAAATGGTAAAGTAACGTATTTTCATTAAGAGGGTACGATGGCTGAGAGAATTTTGAGAAATAGGTAAATAGGTAGGTAGGTAAATAGGTAAATAGGTAGGTAGTACGGAGAACTCCCCTGTGGCGTTCCCGGCACTGAATGTGTTAATGAAATGTCGCTGTCTCGCCCAAACCCCTCCATGTCAGTACAGCGAGAGCGGGACAACTGCACCTCAGACCGTTAATAGGCGCGTAAAATTGATCAAAACAGCATTTCGTAATCCCCTGTTTTCTTCTCGAAAACTGGACCAATAAATTTATTTTTTTCATAAATAATTAGAGGACAGATTTAGCTATGCCTCTATGTATTCCTTTTTTTGTTTATAGGAGGGATTCTTTTCTGATGAGTGTCTGAAAATGACGTTGAAATTGGGCAATTTTTTCAGTTTTTGAAAGCTCATATTTCTTATGTTAATTGAAATATGGAAAAAAACGAAACATAGGGGCATAGCTGTGGTAGATACAGATTACACAGTAAAAAAAATTTGGCTCTTAAGCCATTATCCAGGGAGGAAACAGGGGATTACGTTTGTATGGAGAAATAGTGCGCATCGTACCCTCTTAAAATAACTTCTATGTGGATTTTTGGCTATCTATTGTCATGTAAACTTAATTTGGAATTCATGTCCTTAATAATATTATGGATATGAAAGTAACTGTTTGTCTGTCTGTTACTTACCTCTACACGCTTAAACCACAGAACTGATTTAGATCAGTGTTGTTGCGATAGCGATATTTTATCTTGAGAAATAGTCGATGGGGAGTGCGCGATAGTACTATCGAAAATATCGACAAGCTGCAATACTATCGATAGTATCGTTAGTGAAAATAAGGCGATACTATCGAACTTGGTCCATACTATTATTGTTAGTACCTATCGCGTCAAAAAGACTATACTATCGATAGTGAAAATTAGGCGATACTATTGAACTTGATCGATACTATCGATAGTATTGATACTATCGATCAAGTTCAATAGTATCGCCTAATTTTCACTATCTATAGTAGCGTTACTATCGAAACTATCGGCTATCGATAGTATCGATACTATCGACTAGGTTCAATAGTATCGCCTAAATTTCACTATCGATACTATCGAGTCAAGGGTTGATAGTTTCGATAGGAATATCGATAGTATGACTGATTTTCAAGGCCACGATAGTATCACGATACTATCGATAGACTATCGCTATCGCTAATTTAGATGAAATTAGGTTTGAACAGGATAGATTTCACCCCAGAAAATTGAACAATTCCTGCGGCATATCAATAAATTAATACTTCGCAGACGGAGTTGTAGGCAACAGCTACTAAAAGGATAAATATTTAAAAACCAGAGTTTATATGATTGTCACGATTTTTTTTACTCAATAATTTTAAAACTCCGTTTTTGGCCATAATAAATCTGCCTATGTCGCTGAAGAAGAAGAAGATGTTCGGTGGGATACAGTGGGAAGGTTTTGGATATCATTATCATTTAGCATACTTTGATAGTTACTGTATATTAATACAGCCAGCTTAATTTACTAATAAGAAATGTATGAAAACTTAGTTTTTTAGTCAACATATTCTTGCTATTGATATACAGTTAGTAGTCAAAGTAGTCACACTAACAAGGAAAGGTATAAAGGTACCCAACTATCTGGCTCCGAGTTGATTTATCTAATATATAAAAATCTAGTGTCACGGTGTTTGTTATCAAACTCGTCCGAGGTGGCTTGACCGAATTTTAAGAAACTTTTTTTCTCTATACTCGGTAGGTCTGAGAATAGGTTGTAGGCAATTTTCTATACCCCTAGTCTTCGCGAACGGAGTCGCGGGCAACAGCTAGTCTAATGTATAAAAATGTTGTGTCATGGTGTTTGTTATTGAACTCCTCCAAAACGGCCTGACCGATTTTTATGAAACCTTTTTGTCTATATTCGGTACGTCTGAGAATAGGTTGTAGGCTATTTTGTACACCCCTAAATGATATGCCAAAACAACGTTTGCTGGTTCAGCTAGTTTTGATATAAATTTTGAAATATTTAAGAGTGGTCTAGGTAATAGGTAATAACGGGCTAATTTCCGCAACTCGACGTCTTTTACGCGCCTATTTTGCGTAAAGAGTGGTCTAATATCTAATATATAAAATTCTTGTGTTGCGGTGTTTGTTACCAAACTCCTCCAAAATGGCTCGACCGATTCTCATGAAATTTTGTGTGCATATTGAGTAGGTCTGAGAATTGGTCAACATCTATTTTACATACCCATATTCATTGCAGACGGAGTCGCGGGCAACAGCTAGTAACACATATACATATTTCCTTTTTTTTTGCCTAATTAATTTCAACCTATTTTGAGAAATTGTACTCCAGAGTACTGATTTGATTGATATAACAAAATAAATTCAAAATAAATCTTTCCTTCTGAGTACTTACATTTTAGAAACTGTTATTTCAGACATTTTTTTGATATGCTTAACAGCCACCAAAGCCACGCGGTTGTTGAGTCCAATGACAAGCACATTAGGGTCGCAAGAATGTTTAAGTTTGCCCGTTAATGCAAACCAACCAGAGTGAGCAGGTGCATCATCGCTTCGAACTTGCAGTGTAGTAAAGTTATTAGCTGTGCTATTTATGTCCGTTGCATAAAAACTCATCCCTAAACGCATACAAAGTTCAGCAAAGCATTTCTTTGCTTCCAATGCTGTTTGTGATGCAGGAAAAAAGCCAGGGATTTTTTCAAGATAATGAAGTACTGTGGCATACATAAAACAACAGTTGTACAAAAAACCATGAACAATATGTTGGTCTTCTTTGAAGCACAATATAGATGAATAATTCTCAACATTAAATATCTGGCCCACAGAACTGCTGTTGAGTCTGCTGGCTCCAATACTATTAGACTCATCAATCAGCTTGTTCCATGTCTTGCATTTCTTTATTAACTTAAATACAGCTTTCATAGTCAGACGAAATTTGTGTCCAGTACCTACTCTTTCCAATACACTCATGATCTGACATTCTATATCATGATACTCACTCACACAATGTTTTTGGCATTCTGTGCTACAAAACAGGGCAACGCAGCAATTATCACATGGTATCAGATTGAATGTCATTTTTTGGCAAAAGTAACAGGATACTAGTGATTTGTCTCTGCAGGAATATGTAGTGAATGCTGTTTCTACTGCTACTACAGTGCCAATCTCAATGTCTTTTACAGCTGCAATCCTTTTTTCACCACATCCTGATACTATGTCCACATCAGCAGATAAGCAAGGGATTTCTGGATGCTTTTTCACATTAAAGTTAAAGAATTCTTCTGGAAAGCCACCTACTAGACAGAAAGTTCTAAAATGTTCATTCACCATCATTTCAGAGCAAGAGTTCTTTCTCATATTTAGCTTTTTCACTAGGTCTCCGGTACATCCCAGTTTCAAACAAGTTTCTATGTCACAATTTGAAGCACTATATGCTGTTAGTTTATGGAGTAGAGCTGATCTGTTACTAAGTGCATACATTAGTTCCATTGACCCTTTAGGAGCAAATAGTAAGGCTTTGTTATAACATTCTAACGCCATGAGGTAGCGTTCACTGGCGAAATGCTTATTTCCTTCATTCCGAAAAATACTGGAGTGGGCTGCATTCTTTTCTGTTTTCAGAATGTATGGCAGAGATCCAACGTTGCGCATACCTTGGAGTGCACCAAAAACCGCCGCCGACATGTCCATGGAGCTTATAGCATTGTAAATATGATGAACAAAGCTGGTGCTCTCGAGGAGATGAAGAGAAATCAAGATGTTATCTGTGAAGTTCATTCTTGATGCAAGTGAAAATTGGCTGTCGGTCAAATATTTCTCTTATCAATCGTATGTCTTGTACTCTTAATTGACCACGGTACGATAACTAAAATTTGAACTAATTTTGTGTATGAGATGAATATAAATTACTTTAAGGTAGGCGTGTATATCAGGAGAGAAGTTTAGACGGTGGCGCCACTATCTGTCGTGCATGTAGTTTTTATTTATAGTCGGGGCCATAATTCGAGAGACAACTTTGACAATTCATTTTGCTTTAATGTTGCCACAGACAGGGTAGTGCTGTTCGTGTCGATAATAATAAAAACATTACGGCTTTGGCTACCTGTGGTATTTATTTTTTACTAACGGTGATATGATTAAATTAATTTAACAATTTACATTTCAATATAAGATATCATTAAAGGAAGTAAAAAACCCGTCTTATATCAAATCATATAGTCCAGTCGACACTGATTATCGATATCGGCCACATCACTATTTAATTTCGTCTAACCCTGGTAACCCTTTAATTGTCAAGCTTGTCTCTCGAATTATGGCCCCGACTAATAGTAAATACCCCACCAGAGACAAACCACAGACAAACCAGAAAAAGTCGAGCTTAAGCCTACCACAGACCGAACCGAGCGCGGGATGTGCGCGGCCGACGGAGGAGTGTGCGCAGTGTGTTGTATAACAGAATCATATACGATGATACACAATGCGGCACGGAGCACGAGCAAAATGCGCCGCGCACGCCACGCCGCCCTCCATAACAAATTGTGACAAGTAATAGATTTTGGAGCAGTGTCGTTGCAATAGCGTTAATTTCGCTATCGATATTTTCACCTTGAGAAATAGTCGATATTGCGATAGTACTATCGATAGTGAAAATTAGGATACTAACATGGACTTAATACCTAACCAGGACTGAGTGCTAACTTTTATTAGTCAATCAAAAGTGACCCATATTACCAAGTCATACAGTTTAATAATGGCAACTAGAGACAGCGGTCCGAGAGATTATATACAAACTAGAGAAACTAGTGGATTGTGTCCCACTCGCACCATTACTTGATCACCCTAATTAGAACGAGATGCAATTCACTAGTTTTTTTTTTTTACGGCCTCACTTTTTTGTCGCAGTACTCAGTCCGGGTTAGGTATTAAGTCTATGGATACTAACGATAGAATCGCGTCAAAAAAATCGATAGTATCGATAGTTTTGCAATAGTATAGAGAAATCTTAGAGAAATGTTCAACTATCTATAGAGCAAAACTATGGACGCCTAACCAGAGGCGCTACTACGAAAATCGAAGTTCGTATCGTACTATCCCTCTCACTCTCGTGTCAAATCATATTAGCGTGAGCGGGATGGCACGAAACGAAGTTCGAATTATGCACTTCGTGGTAGGGCCTCAGGACTGAGTACTGCGACAAAAAAGTGAGGCCGAAAAAAAAAACCAGAGAGTTGCATCTCGTTATAATTAGGGTGATCAAGTAATGGTGCGAGTGGGACACAATTCTCTAGTTTCTCTAGTTTTTATGTTATCTCTCGGACCGCTGTCTCTAGTTGCCATTATTAAACTGTATGGCTTGGTAATATGGGTCACTTTTGATTGACTAATAAAAGTTAATACTCAGGGGGGTTACTACGAAATTCGAAGTTCGAAGTTCGGATCGTGCGGTCCCTCTCACTCTCGTAATAAATACCATTAGCGTGAGCGGAACGGCATGAAACGAAGTTCGAATTTCGCGCTTCGTAGTATAGGGCCCGTCCTGGTTAGGTATTAAGTCCATGGCATAGTATTATACTACTATTCGTTTTCCTCAATAGATAGTATCGATTTTTTTGACGCCGCTATTTTGGAGTTTGATCGTGACTTTCTGGAGTAGTACGTTGGTCACTAAATAATAATAATAGCGGTTTTAGCGAAGTTTAGTTTTAGTGATGTGGGTGTGTGTTTTTGAATGTTTTGTTATGACGTTGTCATGCCGGCTCCACATGCTCGATGTTTGCCACAAATACCAAAAATCACCAAACATCGTCCGAAATCACTCAACACAAACACGGCATCCCCACGCTTGGCAAACACACTACTCTTGCACGTTCGCCAAGTTTGGGGATGACCACTACTGATACATTCTGAAACATCACAAACACTTTTGTCGAACACTCTTTGATTTGTGCAAAAAACCGACACCACCGCCGATCACTGGCAAACACAAACAAAAACAGGCAAACACCTTCAAACACTTATCCACACGTTCGTGTTTGTTGTTTGGTGTTCGCTGTTTGCTGTTGTTTGCCAAGCATGTGGAGCCGGCAAAAGATGAAGACGAAAAGGGCACAGTAAGCTTAGCTTTGGCTTAGCTTAAGGTTGGCTTAAGGCCGTCGGCAGCACACTTCGGTGTGTGGTAGTCTTTATTTGATAGGAAAAATTCTCTATTCTGTGACACAACACAACACCATGGACATAATATTACTATCTTCTATACATATAATAAATCTGTAACAAGTCGGTGTCTGTACATTGAAGATATTTGAGAAAAACTGTCACTAGGGCTATTTATTAGCACAATAGAACCCAAAACAATGATTTTTAGAATTATTGTCTGTTTGTCTGTGCGTTTGTGCGCGCTAATCTCAGAAACGGCTTAACCTAGAAGGATGCGGTTTTCACTAATATGTTGGTATTTTGTTGGATTAACATTTAGTGTTTGTTTCATTTGAATCGGTTCACAAATAAGAAAGATACGTCTATTTTAAGAATTTATCGAACAGGTTTTTTGTTTGAACGCGCTAATCTCAGGAACTACTGCTCCGATTTGAAAAATTCTTTCAGTGTTAGATAGCACATTTATCGAGGAAGGCTATAGGCTATATATCATCACGCTAACACCAATAGGAGCGGAGCGGAGCGAAAGAATGTTTCAAAATCGGGGGTTTTTGAAGTAAAACTTCTATAGGCATGCTTGACTTGGGAGAGTACGGTGTTGAATGTGAACGCGGGTGTGCGGGGGGGGGGGTAATTTTTTTGATATCGAGGAACTAAGGAGAGCCATAATTGCTGAAAAAGCAAATTGGATAAAAAAAAAATAAGCTGCCCAAATTACTAATTCCACGCGGACGGAGTCGCGGGCAAAAGCTTGTATATAATATTACTCTATGACCATGGATGAGATGAGATGAGATGACAGTTCGTCAATTTAGAAATGGCCACACTAGATCTAAAAAGTTGAATTTTGAAAGTATCTAATTTAACGTACCTATTTAACGCATTCTCGAGCTAGCGCCTGCCTGCGCCGAAAACGAAATTAGATAGATATTACACCAGATTTAAGTATCCAACTACGTTGTTGTTGCATACGTTACAATAAGAAAAAGAATTTAAAGCAAATTAAACAAGGGTAATCGTAAAAGGAAGGGTAAGCATTTCAAACTAAACAGTTTTATGATATTTTTATTAATTCCTGAGTATTCAATTAGTCACTTTCTAATTTCAGTAGAAAGCATGACATTCATAAATCTCGTAATGAAATTAACCGAAGTCCTCAAAGAACAAAGCGGTCTTGACGATGTGTACGAAGCTTGTCGCACCTTGGACATGGCTGGCGCTGTCATCACCGCGTTGAGAGTTCTACACAACAATGGGCATTTACCCGAAGTTGCGACCACAAAGAAAAGTGAATATCAGTCCAACTCATACAGCGAGAAAGGAAAAATCTCTAGCAAACGTAAGTTATACCGAAGGGCATTAGAACTTTACAATAAAGCTTTGTTACACGCTCCTAAAGATTCTAAACATCTAGTATCAGCATATTATAACAGATCATTACTACTGTATGAACTAAAAGCATATGAAGAATGTCTTACAGACATAAAAACTTGTTTTCAATTCCAATGCGGAAAAGAACTGCTGAAAAAGCTAAGTAATAAAAGGAAAGAGGTTGAGAAAATTATTTCAGAAAATGAAAATTTTAACTCAAATTTTTTCAATAGGGAGTTAGCAGAGAATATCTTCAAGATTAAGGGAGACATACATCCTGAGATACCTTGCTTGACAGCTGATGTAGATGTAGTAGGTGAATCTGGTGAAATGAAGGTAGTTGCTATAAAACATATTCCAGTGGGCACTGTACTTGGATTAGAGACCGCATATACAACTGATGAACAGGAAAAGTCATTCCTTAGGTGTTATTATTGCCAAAAGATTGCATTGAATTTGACTCCCTGTAACAACTGTTGCTATGCTCTGTTCTGTAGCAATACATGTAAAAAACTTTGTCTAAGTGAGTACCATCTGATAGAATGTCAGATCATGGATGTATTGCATACATTTGATAATGGTAGCAGATTTCGATTAGCAATCAAAACAGTATTGAAACTAAAATCTCAATGCAAGCAGTGGAGCACTTTGATTCAAGAATCTCAAAACATTGGGGCTAACAGATTAAAAATCAGTTCCAAGAAACAGTTATGTGATGTTAATAATTGTTCTTCTATTTTAAGCTTCAATGATGACCGTCATTTCATTCATGGCGCTCTGTTCAACAGCTGTTTTCTATATGCCATAGTAATCTATCACCTTCAAAAAATCAGTGGATTCTTCCCTAGAGGAATAAAAGATAGTTTAGAGGCACAGAAATGTCTTGCTAAACTCTTTATAACATTAGAGTTAATGTGGCCCTGTGCTACAGAGATATATAATTCAGCAGAGAAGATGGGTCATGATCATAGCAAACTTTCTTCAACTGTACCTTGTCATTATGGGTTTTTTTCCTTTACCAGCAAACTGAAACATGCATGTGAGCCCAATGTTTTACTTTTTGGACTGAATAACCAGGTGTGCTTAATGGCTATTCAGACTATCAAACCAACATGGGAGTTAAAGATCTCACACATGTAAGTATACACACAATATAATATAATATATATAAGTGAAGAAGTATAAAATAAAATAAATAAATAAATATCACAGGACAATTCACACCAATTGACCTAGTCCCAAAGTAAGCTAGGCAAGCTTGTGTTATGGGTACTAGGCAACGGATAAACATACTTATATAGATAGATACATACTTAAATACATATTAAACACCCAAGACCCGAGAACAAACATTCGTATTTTCCATACAAATATCTGCCCCGACACGGGAATCAAACCCGGGACCTCAAGCTTCATATTCAGGTTCTCTAACCACTAGGCCATCTGGTCGTCAATTATAATTAGTTATAATTAGTTAATTATTATAATTAGTTATATATTAGCGGTCCCCCGACCTGCAGGCTTATTGTCTGACACGCTAACGGTTGCTTTTGCAATCACTATTTCTTTCTGTCAAGCAGTGTTAAGATGGTGACAGAAAGAGATGGTAAAAAGCGAAGGCAAGCGCCTCTGGCTGTGTCAAGAACCTACTTTTAATGAAGTTGAAACGAAAATTGTCAAAAAATTTATTTTTTACTTTTTAGAGTTTGTAATGGTTACTTAAAAAAAAAATTATTCAATTATTTTTAAATTACTCGCGGGCCCTACTTAAATTGCATTTTTCTTAAATATGAAAATAATACCCAATGTACCATCGGCCCAGACGCCAGCTAAGCACCTTAAAGGCCCAGTTTGCGTGCAGTGGCTAGTTCATACCAATCCATACAAAAAAACTTCAATGGCTGCAAGCAAATTTGTTTTGAAAATGACAAGCTGACGTCTGGCCCTATACTACGAAGCGCGAAATTCGAACTTCGTTTCATGCCGTTCCGCTCACGCTAATGGTATTTATTACGAGAGTGAGAGGGACCGCACGATCCGAACTTCGAACTTCGAATTTCGTAGTAACCCCCCTGGGGCGATAGTACGAGTAACAGCTAAAAATAATTCAATTTTATGCCGAAAATACCATACTTACTTACATCATTTTGAAAAAAAAATTTTCGCCATTATGTGGTGGCGGCCATCTTGGATTTGAAATTTATCATAGTGTATAGTATTCTACTAGTCAAGCCCTTTCATCTGACACCCATATCCATATTGAGGGATTTGTGAAAAAAATATGTAGGTAATCCGCCATTTTGTGGCGGCGGCCATCTTGGACCGATTTTCATCAAACATAGCTAAGAATACTACCGACTAATTCACCTTTCAAATAAAAAAAAAACAAATCGAAGTACGTATATTTGTGATCATGTTGTATGGGTCAGGAATGAAACGGTTTCAAACTAATTCTGCTAACTAAATACCCTACTTTTCTTTTTTACAGTGGTCACTGGTTAAAACACTCGTATACAGGAAATGAACGGATAAAGAAGATTTTCCAAAATTTATTCATTATTTGCAATTGCCGCGTATGCAAGGAGGGCTGGAACAAGAATAATACTATGAAAACTCCCTTGAGCAAGTTTCAAAAGACAGCTTTAGAGAAATGGCAGCAATTATTGAATACAACAGAAGACACGGTTGATGCCACAATCGCGAGTGAAACTTGCAACACCTTAGCTGTGCTACATAAGCATGCACGCAGTAAGGATTATCAGGAGGTTTTTGATAGCTTCTGTTCACAAATGCGAGTGTTTCAATTAATAAGTAATAATCGTTGGATTGTGGAGTAATTGCAGATTGTTTAGTCAGTTAGATTATAGGCACAGCTGCCACATGGATACAACTGTCTTTTACGGTCAGCTGCAGAAAAAAGGTACCCCCCTCGTGTGGTTACCGCCGTTTCAGGGGGTCCCTTTGCTTCTGACTGTATTGTACTCACTAAACTAAGGATTAAAGCTACTAAAACTATTTATATTCTTGTTGTGTATGTAGTTATGTTATATGGGGATGGATGGATAGATATGGATGTTTTTCGAGACCATGAAAGAAAGATTTAAGCACTATTTTATATATAAGACTGATGATAGCAATTTAGTATAGTTTTCTACTGCACTAAGATTTTCTGGCAACCTTTGTGTTAAAATTTAGAGCATTGCTCTTTTCATTTTTTTTTTTTTTCGATAGTTTGATGGCTAGAAACTTAATGACAGCTGAAACATGAAGCTTGTCTCTTGCTATTGGTAAAATAGAAGTACTGTAAGTACGTCTGTAACGAGTAATCGGCTAATTATTTAGTAATTTAACTGAAATGTAATAAGTAATTACATTATTGTATTTTTATGTTTTGTTTGCAATCATTTAATCAGACGTTTTATGATTTTTTTTAATCAAACATGACATTGTATGAATTGCTTCGCTTATATTGTTTCTTTTTTTTTATTGTAACAACTATACATATATATTTATATATTTTTTCCCACTTTCTATGAAAGATTTTTACTTATTTACATACACTACCTACTTACTTGCCTTTCTTGTAATTCTTTTGTATTTTCTTTTCAATTCTATGATTCTATAATAAATATATATATATAATAATAATCCTTTGTAAAGTTGTCACAGACTAATGCTTTTTTGAATTCCCCAACCAACTTCAAAAAGAGGAGTTTCTATGTTTGTTCGTCCGCGGTTTAACTTAGAGACTACCTATTAAGTGTAAGCAAGTACAAAATAAAATTTAGAAAAAAAACTTAGGGTAAGTACCTCTCATAGAAGTAAGTGGGGGTGATTTATTTTTCTCGTCTAACATTGTAGTTCGGGATATCGTTGGATTCGTTGGAAAGGTTTTTTTTATGTGACAGGCGAGGGTCCCCCCCTCTTAAATTAAAAAAAGTTAAAGCTTAACTGTTGGTTTGAAAATTTAAAAAAAAATGACTGCTTGAGAGTTATTAGTAGCTTAAGAGGAAATAACAGCCTATATTATGTAAGTTTATAAAAATTAACAAATTGTATTTGTAGGTAGTTTAATAAAATTTTCTCAAACATGCAATGAAATATTGACGTTATGTTCCTTATAATAGGCCGCGAAGTATCGCCTTTCAGTCGTGGCTAGACGAGAGGTGCAATGTGCTCTTTTTTAATTACCTTTCCACATAAATTTGTGAAACGGCATCATGGCGTTCAGCCTTAAAAAAAACTGTAAGCAATATTTGCTTTTTGGTGGAAAAAAAATCCAAAGTCGTCTCTAAAATATAAAATAAATCCTTAGTACGGCATAAATACTGCACGGCAGGTCATGACTTTTTAATGTTAATAAAACAAGATGTTTTCTAGGGCCTAGTGTTGCTACATTTTTAAAATATGTATCCATTTTAGTAATACGATGAAAATGCCTAAATACACGCGCGGTCTGACCAACCTATCTTGAGTCGTCGTGCTTCCCTCTTGTCCGTATAGTTAGTTGCGTTAGTTAGGCCATCGGGCGGGGAACTCGTGTCGCTCAAGCGCTTACGCACGGCTTTGATTCTAGCCGCTCTCATGCACACATACACGAGTGCATAGAATACCTAAAATCGGTTAGCGCCAAAAGCTCGGTAGGGCCTTTATGAGGAGATAAAAAGAAAGATTACTTATAGTCGTTTGACCTACGAACTCTGAAGGAGAGGGAGGGTCGCGGGTTCGAGTCTGGGCTCGCACCTCTTGAGTTTATCGGAATTTACGTGCGAATTTGAAATTCACCATGAGCTTTACGGCGGCGGAAAACATCGTGCGAAAACCTGGACACTTGCGAAGATATTCAATCCCTTGTGTGAAGTTCCCAATCCGCAGTCGGCCCGCTTGGTAATTACGACCTAGCTCTCTCATTCTAAGAGGAGGTCTGTGCACTGCAGCGCGACGTGTATAGTCTGGAATGATGATGAGAATCTCGATTCGGAATAAAAAGTAGCTTATTTGTTATTTTGGTATACAGATACTCACCAGCTTAAACGGCCGATACAGACGGACATTCCAACTTCCGACAGTATATAATAAATAAAAACCGGCCAAGAGCGTGTCGGACACGCCCAAGGTAGGGTTCCGTAGCCATTACGAAAAAATCAAGTAATATTTTTCTAAGGATTTCGTATGTGTACGGAATCATCCAAGTTTAGGTATGTTTTATACCTTAGGCTACTATTTACTCTTAAACTACAAATAATTTCCAAGCAATCTTAGCCGCTATAATTTTCCTAGTAAATTTGATATATTTACTACCCTTCTGAATTTTTTCAAATTTTTCCACCCAACAGTTTAGATTTTAGAGGGGGGGGACGGCCGATTTTAATGAAAATTTTCACTTTAAAGTTGAAAATATTTCGCAAACAGATCACTGAATAGAAAAATCATGTTAGCAACCCCACAATGGTTTTAAAAGACCTATCCAACGATACCCCACACTATAGGGTTAGCCGAGAAAAAAAAATCACCCCCACTTTACGTCTATGGGAGGTACCCTAAAAAAATTTTTTTTACTTTTTTTTATTCAATCACTTGTCGGCGTGACTGATATATATATTGATGCCAAATTACAGCTTTCTAGTACTAACAGTCTCTGAGCTTAGCCGCGGACAGACAGACAGACGGACAGACATGGCGAAACTATAAGGGTTCCTAGTTGACTACGGAACCCTAAAAAGTACTCTGTGCTGCCGACTGTCCATACATTTCAGTCGCAGCTAGCGTGCAGTTTTGCAGACTGCGATGAAAAATGTATTGGCAGTCGGCAGTTATGTTGCAGTTCGTCTCTATTAGCCCTAAAGCTCGCAAACGCACAGGCAGCGGAGGCGTGGCGGTGACTGTTGTAATATTCTTACTTGTATGAACGGGTTCGCGGTACGGTACCACACAACCGTTCATATACCTAAGTTAGAATATTAGATAATTTATTGAATCAGGCGTTACTTTGCGGAGGTCCATATTAATGAACTAAAACAATTACTTTGCTCACCCGCGACCTTACAATAGTTACGTTTATGCAAGAAATGTGCGTTCATGCAGTTCCTCCACCTCCACACTGTACGAACACACACTCAAGGATAGGTGTTAAATATGCCTTATAAATAAATAAACAAAAAAAATTCAAGGTAGTTTTAAATATGTCAATAAAAGTTAATTTTTGTGGGGTAGTTTGAGAATAAGAAAAATAAAGTGGGTACTTGAGAAGTTACAGTGACAAGTTAAAACATTTGTTTTGGTTTGTTAGTTTAACGTTTGGTAGCATAGCATACGGTTGTGGTAACTCTGAAGATGAGCTCTGGTTGAGTTCGAAACGCGTCAGTGTAGCTTGGTGGTGGTGATGGTTGGGTTTATGTGATTTGTGTGTGTTCGTACAGTGTGGAGGTGGAGGAACTGCATGAACGCACATTTCTTGCATAAACGTAACTATTGTAAGGTCGCGGGTGAGCAAAGTAATTGTTTTAGTTCATTAGAATATTAGAACCGCCACGCCTCCGCTGTGCCCGTGCGTTTGGAGCTTAAAGGCCACAACAAACCGGGAGCGCAGGGCGCTGACGGAGGGTGCCTAGCGCGGTCAATAACACTGAATCAAATACGGTGTGCCGCGCTGCCGGTGTGTGTCACCGTATATTTGATTCAGTGTTATAGAGCGCGCTGGGCGGACACGCTCCGTCGGCGCCCCGCGCTTTCGGTTTGTGTTGGTCTTAAGTCTTCAATTATGCGTTACACCGATACGCATCGAACCGAAGCTTCACCGTCGCTGCTAGTCATCCGTACCGCCGGGAAGGTAGACATACTTCAACAGCAGAGCTCGGATCGTCTCTACGGAAAACTACGCCTTCCTGGCGAATTTTTGAGGCCTACGAAGGGCAAGGTAGGTATACTATAGATAGGCGATAGGCTAGCAATCAGTCACTAATATGTACCACTTTTATTAAAAACAAAATAGAAGTCGTTAGTTTTTATTTATTAAAAAATCACATACAATTAGTAAGATATCAACACTAAATTAAGAATTATAAGCAGGTATTTATTGTTTTGTATTCTTGTAGACGATATGAGGTAGGTACTTAAACTTAATATTCCAAATAATCTACTACATTTATAGGATGTCCCAGATGTCGACGTCCAGCCGCAACCAGATGATAGGCCAACTTATACTGGCCATCAGAAAATGTAAAAAAACCAAGTTACGTAATTTAAAAAAATTAACGCCTTTACAAATAAATCGAGAAAATCATCACTCTGTAACAGTCTTTTCGCTCCTGTTGCTACAAATCTTATTTTTTTTGTTATGTAATCCTGAATAATGGTTCTGTGAATCGTTGTTTAAAATTTAGAGTCAGTCAACTGCTTCATATTCGAAGAAAATGTCGCTTTTTGTACAAGTATTGAAAATTAATATTTCGCCCAATTTTAACTGACTGCGCATTTAAGAGGGTACGATGGCTGAGAGACTTTTGAGAAATAGGTATTTTAATGAAATGTCGCTGTCTCGCCCGAACCCCTCCGTGTCAGTGCAGCGAGAGCGGGACAACTGCAGCTCAGACCGTTAATAGGCGCGTAAAATTGATCAAAACAGCATTTCGTAATCCCCTGTTTTCTTCTCGAAAGCTGGACCAATAAAATTATTTTTTTCAAAAATAATTGGAGGACAGATTTAGCTATGCCCCTATGCTTTCCTTTTTTTGTTTATATCAGGGATTCTTTTCTGATGAGTGTCTGAAAATGACGTTGAAATTGGGCAATTTTTTCAGTTTTTGAAAGCTCATATTTCTTATGTTAATTGAAATATGAAAAAAACGAAACATGGGGCATAGCTGTGGTAGATACAGATTACACAGTAAAAAAAAATGGCTCTAAAGGCATTATCCAGGGAGGAAACAGGGGATTACGTTTTTTTTTTTTAATGAGTCGCTAGAGGGGCCAAAGACGCGAAGTCTTTGCTATTTTTTACTTTAGGGTAGGAAGAGTGACTTGTGCTCGGGAAAAATCCCTTCGGACGAACTGGGAATGGAGGGCCCAGACAGTGTCCGACTTGCACGGACTAAAAAACCCGGTCACAAGTCCCCTTCTCTATTGATTATTAATACAAAAAACGTGTGCTTTATATTTTGAGGAGGGTGAGGGGTGAGGGGGGGATTACGTTTGTATGGAGAAATGGTGCGCATCGTACCCTCTTAATGAGGATTTCAAATTGATACTTGCTAGATTATTACAAAAATTGTGGGCAATGATTTTTCATTCGTAATGAAATCCTAGTTAGAATGAATTTTTCGTTTTGTTTCTTGCCAAACTCATATGATACATTTTTTCTCAGTACTGTCAGTTAAATTTGGGGAAAATATTAATTTTCAATACATAGGTACTTGGTTGGGCAAAAAGTAACATTTTTCCGAATATGAAGCAGTTGGCTCTAAATTTTAAACAGCGATTCACAGAAGCATTATTCAGGATTACTTACATAGCTAAACTAAAATAAAAATAGATTTGTAGCAACAGGTGAGAAAAGACTGTCACAGGATGATGATTTTCTCGATTTTTTTAAGTGCCTATATATATTTTTTTAATTATATAACGTTGATTTTATTTCTGACGACCAGTATAAGGTGGCATGTCTTCTGGTTTTGGCTTGACGTCGACTTCTGGGACATCTTGTATACATAGTTACTAAACATGTGCCTTTAAATTTAGGTGCTATGTTAGCATCTATTATTTATTACCGCTGATTATTACTGACAATGAGACATTATCATTACTACTCATTACAGTAACAGCTATCCTTCCCATATATACCCTTAGCACTACTTGCATGAAGTAGTGCCAAGGGTTGCGGTTATTGTACGACTCGTAAATGTCGGCCCGGAATGAAACTTGAAAGACAGTAATTTACGATTTGATTACGAGCAGGGGGGGCACACTTACATATATCACACTTTTCATGCGACTACAGCGATCTCTGGTTGTTTGGTAAAGAACTAAATTAGCGGCCATCTTGGTTGACTTGTCAAACTTGTCAGTTGTCATTCATCGGCCATGGCCATGGCGTACCAAATTGTACGGTCAAGGACTTACATTGATAGGCCACTTGCCAATGTTCGTATTTTAGCCGTATAGTGCAAATCGGGTTTAGCCGCTTATACTTCGTATATGCTGATTTGAATTAGACGGCTAAAATACGAATAGTGGCAATTAGCCTATCAATTAAAATTACGCGTAATTATAGCTGTACATCACTACCAACATATACATATAGATAGGTATACATCTATAGATACGTCACATTAGTTCTTCACCAGGGCGTAGGGCAGCAGCACCTTCCATACATGCATATTTGACCATAGAGTTGCCACTCTTGTTCATATAATATTACAATACTCTTTGATTACGAGGGTTTTCTGGCAGATTGAACATGATAGATGGCGTTAATATCATGAGGTCCGTTTGACGTCTTGGTTGCTAGTGCCTAGCGCGGTCTATAACACGGAATCATTATATACGGTGATACACACCGGCAGCGCAGCACAGCCGAGCGTACATGAACAAGTGTTATGCAACGCGCTGGGCACGCTCCGTCGCCGTCGCGCGCACGCTCGCGCTGCGGTCTGCGGAGGGCTTTAGTTATAAACCCAAACAAGAGGCAAATGTCAAAGTTGTCAAACGGACCACACGATGCTGCGAATAGATGTCACAGGAACCCTCATTCGTGCTGCTAGACTGCGACTCCACTGGTGCGTTGCGTCGTCGCAACGGTGACGCTGCGATATTTTACATGTTTTTTTTATGACATGCCACATTGATGCGTTGCGTCGTCGCACGCGACGTTTCGACAGATCGACGTACAAGACACGAAGCGGGGATTAAGGTGCGACCAAACCGCCGCTTAAAAAACGTCACCGTTTTTTAAGCGGCGGTTTGATCGCACCTTTAAGCAGCGGTATGGCCGAACCTTTAGGGTGATCGCTGTCTCTAACAGTACATTTTGTCGTGCGTCGACGCAGCGCAGGTGTGGCAAACAATGCGTTGATTCGTTGCGATGATGCGACGCAACGCAACGCACCAGTGGAGTCTCACTCTTAAACGCAACTTACGTAAAGGCATGAATTACCAGGGGCCTGTTGCATAACAAAGTACAACTTATATTCCAAGCGGAACTCCCTTTCTAGTTAATATAACTGAAGCGAGAGTTCCGCTTGTAATATAAGTTGTACTTACTTTGTTATGCAACAGGCCCCTGGTCATACATTATTGTCGTTCATTCCAGATCAACAATTACAGGTGGTATGGAATTTTAGTCATTTTGCTATTTTGGAACATGTCTATAATTGACAGTCACTATTACTAACAATACTACAACCAATAGTGGCTTTACAGTAAAATTACATAAAGTTTACCACTGACAGATGGTTTGCCTTCATTTCATATTCAACTTTAACAACCTACAAATAAAGCCAATTTTAGAATACTGTTACCCACGTTTGCAGATTTTGTAATAACTACTTTATTTGTATGGTGTTAAAGTTGGAAATGAAATGAAGGCAAGCAATCTGTCAGTGGTAAACTAAAAGTAAACGTATTGTACACATTTTAAGTTACAGGTTGATTCACAAGAGTTGGCACGAATGGAATGAACGAAAGCAATGTCACTTTGACATTTTTGTAGGAAAATGACTGATGCATGACATTTTCATATTTGTGTGTTCATTCACTCATTCGATCCATTCGTGCAGATTCGTGCCAACTCTTGTGAATCGACCTGTATATCTACTTATTATACTATTTAAACCAGTGATACTAAAAGTGGTCTAGGTATACTACCTATATCAACTTCCAGAAGTCTATGTATGTGAAAAAAAAATCCTGAAATATATATTTAGATCATATCATTGAGAGTAGCTGCATATTGGAACAAGCCAAGTTGCGTGCGGAATTCTGCATAAATTTCGATATGCTCCTTAGTATTTACTAGCTCTTCAAGCTTGCTTAACACAGAGCATGTATGTTTGAAACGCACAGGATCTCGCACACCTAACCCTACCATTTGTTTATATTTTTTCCATTGCTGTATAACCTTCTTCTGTTGCGGGGTTAGGTCCCTCTTGAATAATGTCATACCCCAGGAATCACGGCAAATGCAGCAACTGCATACATTGAGAGTGTTATGATAAAACGCTGATGCTCGTTTGTCTCCATACCTGCGATCATAGTAGTGGCCTCTGTAATAAAAAAAATATATTTTTCTGTGATGCAATTAAGCTACAAAGTCGAAATAGAACTAGGATGGTAGTCAAGTTCTTGATAAACTGGAATTTCTCATTCAAAAATGTAGCGGTATCTGAAAAGGTGCCAAGTTTGGCACTGACAGTTCTTTAATTTATACAGATTTATAAATCTGTAAATTAATGGGATTCCCAACTGTACTATGCAAAACAATACTGGGGTGTGATACAGTTCTTAGAAGGGTTTAGATGTCACTTGACGTATTTAGATAATTACCAGACAGGCATTTAGGGGGCAAAATTTAATGACAAGTAGGGAGTTCCTTTATCGGTAAACTCAACTATCGAAACTTTTCCTATACACCGTGAAATTTTATTGGTTGTTTTCCCGAAACGAGGTGATTTAGTTTCGATTGTACAATCGATTTATAATTACTATTTTGACTAGAGTCAAAAATCCAATCGTGAAAAACGAAAGTCGAAAATGACCGCAAACCAATAGTACCTAACGCTTCGTTGGTACAAGTAGCGTACGATCGTACGATAGGTTAGGTACCAACGAAGCGTTACTATTGGTTTGCGGTCATTTTCGACGTTAGTTTTTCACAATTGGATTTTCGACTCTAGTCAAAATAGTAATTATAAATCGATTGTACAATCGATACTAAATCACCTCGTTTCGGGAAAACAAAAAAAACAACCACTAAAATTTCACGGTATATACTTACTAGTAATCGCCCGCAGCTTTGTTTGTAAGTTTGTATTATTTTGTAAGTCTTATTTCGGAGACAAATATGATAAAGTTTATACAAAGCGTATTTTAAACGTTAGCTGCTGGGTAATGAGTAATATTGCACTATAAAATATTTACAATACTTAAACCTCGTAAGGCCCAAAATGCTAAATTTAATGTTTGTAAAAATTGTTGATTGACAATAAGTTTAAAATTATGATTGTCAAAATTTGATGTGGGCTTTACGAGGATAAAGAATTTTTATTATGTTGTTCCATTTTTATATTTTCTATAAAATTTTATTTTTACAAAAAAACAACTTGGAGCAATCTCTAGTATATGGGAAAAGCGTTGATAGTTGAGTTTATCGATAAAGGAACTCCCTACTTGTCATTAAATTTTGCCCCTTAAATTTCCATGTCTGATAATTACTTTATTAAAAATAAATAAATATCACGGGACAATTCACACCAATTGACCTAGTCCCAAAGTAAGCTAGGCAAGCTTGTGTTATGGGTACCAGGCAACGGATAAACATACTTATATAGATAGATACATACATAAATACATATTAAACACCCAAGACCCAAGAACAAACATTTGTATTTTTCATACAAATATCTGCCCCGACATGGGAATCAAACCCGGGACCTCAAGCTTCATAGTCAGGTTCTCTAACAACTAGGCCATCTGGTCGTCAAACTTATAAATAGCTTAAGCCAGCTTAATCTAATATATAAAATTCTTGTGTTGCGGTGTTTTTTACCAAACTCCTCCAAAATGGCTCGACCGATTCTCATGAAATTTCGTGTGCATATCCGGTAGGTCTGATAATCAGTCAACATCCATTTTTCATACCCCTATTCTTCACAGACGGAGTCGCGGGCAACAGCTAGTTTACTTATAAGAAATGTATGAAAACTTAGCTTTCTAGTCAACATCTTGCTATTGATTTACAGTTAGTAGTCAAAGCAGTCACACCAAGTACTTACATTTTAGAAATTGTAATTTCAGACATATTCTTGATATGTTTAACAGCCACCAAAGCCGCACGGTTGTTCAATCCAATGACAAGCACATTAGGGTCGCAAGAATGTTTAACTTTGCCTGTTAATGCAAACCAACCAACGTGAGCAGGTGCATCCTCGCCTCGAACTTGCAGTGTAGAAAAGTTTTTAGCTGTACTATATATTTCTGTCACATAAAAATTTGTCATCCCTAAATGCATACAAAGTTCAGCAAAACAATTCTTTGCTTCCAATGCTGTTTGTGATGCAGGAAAAAAGCCAGGGATTTTTTCAAGATAATGAAGTACTGTGGCATACATAAAACAACAGTTGTACAAAAAACCATGAACAATATGACGGTCTTCTTTGAAGCATAATATAGACGAATAATTCTCAACATTAAATATCTGGCCCACAGAACTGCTGTTGAGTCTGCTGGCTCCAATACTATTAGACTCTTTGATTGCCTTGCTGCATGTCTTGCATTTCTTTATTAATTTAAATACAGCTTTCATAGTCAGACGAAATCTGCTTCCAATACTTATTGTTTCCAATACACTCATGATCTGACATTCTATATCATGATATTCACTCACACAATGTTTTTGGCATTCTGTGCTACAAAACAGGACAGAGCAGCAATTATCACATGGTATCAGATTGAATGTCATTTTTTGGCAAAAGTAACAGGATACTAGTGATTTGTCTCTGCAGGAATATGTAGTGAATGCTGTTTCTACTGCTACTACAATGCCAATCTCAATATCTTTTGCAGCTGCAATCCTTTTTTCACCACATCCTGATACTATGTCCACATCAGCAGATAAGCAAGGGATTTCTGGATGCTTTTTCATATTAAAGTTAAAGAATTCTTCTGGAAAGCCACCTACTAGACAGAAAGTTCTAAAGTTCTTAGTAATGAAAAGCTTATTTTTAATAAATTAATAATTCAATAGTCTACTTTGAGTATGAAATAATTTAATTTGATATAAAAAAATAAGTTAAACTATGTTCACATAAGGTGGAACATTACAGATTGACGTCTGTAAGGTTACACTTGGAGTGCACCAAGAACGGCCGCAGACATGTCCATAGAGCTTAAAGCATTGTAAATATGATGAGCAAAGGCGGTGTCCTCAAGGAGATGGTGGTGGGAAATCAAGTGGTCATCCATGAAGTCCATCCTTGTTACAAGTGAAGTGGATTTAAGTAAAATAATATCTCTTTTAAAGAACTGTTATACTTAATCGTATGTCTTGTATTATTGTAAATGTCCACGGCACGGCACGGCACGATAACTAAATTTTAAACTAAGAACTTTTGCGTATGAGTATGTATAGATACCATAGGCGTAGGCGTGCATTGGCTATAAGTAAGTATTATAGTTTCACTACAATACAAAATGTGGTGCGTAGTGTGCACATTCCTTCCTTCGTTTAATTTATTGATAAGAAATAAATCAAAGTAATCAAAGATAAATCACTTTTTCATAGAAGGTGGCGACGCTAGTTGTTTTCAGTAAATACCCCACCACTCCCACCAGCAGTGTTGCCAGCCAGATCTTGACAAAGTAACTAGAAATCTATACTTACTAATATTATAAAGCTGAAGAGTTTATTTGTTTGTTTGCTTGAACGCGCTAATCTCAGGAATTACTGCTCCGATTTGAAAAATTCTTTGAGTATTAGATAGCACATTTATCGAGAAAGGCTATAGGCTATATATCATCACGCTAACACCAATAGGAGCGGAGCACCAATGAGGAATGTTTCAAAATCGGGGGTTTTTGAAGTAAAACTTCTATAGGCACGCTTGACTTGGGAGTATGGAGGTGAATGCGAACGCGGGGGATGGTGCGTGGAGGGGGGGGGGGGTAATTTTTTTATATCGAGGAACTAAGGAGGGCAAATGATGAAAAAGCAAATTGCATAAAAAGAATAAGAAGAAGAAGAATAAGCTGCCCAAATTACGAACACGGTGGTATAGAGCGCGCGCAGACAGAGAGCGGTCTGGCGTTCCGTGTTCAGAGTTCTGCGTTCTTTCGAATGTACTGAGTCCCGATAACGCACACAGCAGGCGGTCAGTACCTCTACCATGAGTTTACACTAGTTAACGTGACCGTACTCGCTAGCGACGGCGTAAATTATTTGTATGGAGAATTGTACAGCGCCTCTAGCGGTCACTTACGGAAGTACAATTCTCCATACAAATCATTTACGCCGTCGCTAGCGAGTACGGTCACTGTGAACTAGTGCAAACTCATGGTAGAGGTACTCAGGGGGGGCACACTTACATATATCACACTTTTCATGCGACTACAGCGATCTCTGGTTGTTTGGTAAAGAACTAAATTAGCGGCCATCTTGGTTGACTTGTCAAACTTGTCAGTTGTCATTCATCGGCCATGGCCATGGCGTACCAAATTGTACGGTCAAGGACTTTCATTGATAGGCCACTTGCCAATGTTCGTATTTTAGCCGTATAGTGCAAATCGGGTTTAGCCGCTTATACTTCGTATATGCTGATTTGAATTAGACGGCTAAAATACGAATAGTGGCAATTAGCCTATCAATTAAAATTACGCGTAATTATAGCTGTACATCACTACCGACATATATATATATATAGATAGGTATACATCTATAGATACGTCATATTAGTTCTTCACCAGGGCGTAGGGCAGCAGCACCTTCCATACATGCATATTTGACCATAGAGTTGCCACTCTTGTTCATATAATATTACAATACTCTTCGGAGGTACTGAACTCTCGAGCGGTCAATACACAGAACTCTGAACGCGGAACGCGGAACTCCAGACCGCTCTCTGTCTGCGCGCGCTCATAGGGTTGTCTGCGAAAAATCAGTCCTGAATTCCGGTTGTCGAGTTTTAAAACGTGAAATATTGCTGCGAGTGAATACGTGCGACACGACGGAGAGGTCCCAGCGAACCAATATTTCACTTTTTTAAACTCGACAACCGGAATTCAGGACTGATTTTTCGCAGACAACCTTATACCACCGTGTTCGTAATGAAATAATCTTTATTTTAATTTAACTTTAATTCATTAACCAGACCGGTGCAAATTACTTGTATTAGCCAACCCACTTGCAATATATTTATTAACATATTTAATTTAACACATAATACTTTTCATTCATTAACCAACTCGGTGAAGGTCGTATTATGGAGGGACCCCGTACTAGCTACCGCGGCTTGAAAAAACAGTTGCAAATCGAGGACGCTTCCGAAATGCAGCAAAAATAACGCTCCGTTGCAACTCACGTGTATATATTCGTCTGACTTGTGTTATTGTGTTAAATTTACGATACAAACTTGGCAGGTAGTGTTAGTGACCTGTTGGATTACATATGTAAGGATTAAACCAGCTGGAGCTTCTTGTGTGGTGTGCCGACGAACCCCGATTGTACCAGGACCCGTACGACGTGGTTGTGGGAAGATCGAAGCGGTAAGTCGCTGGACCCAGTTAGTTATCCTACAGTCCCATAAAACAAACGTAATTTTTTTTGCTCGTTTTGGCTCGATATTGATAACGGCAACAGGTAGACGCTTGAAACATTCACAGAATATTTAGTTATATATTAAGTTTAAACAAATATTTAAGGGGGGCTCCCATACAACAAACGTGATTTTTTTACCGTTTTTGTAGGTAGATTCGTGCGTGTACCTCTACGAGTCCGACTAGCACTTGGCCGGTTTTTAGTGTATTTTTTTTACATTTATTTTTTGCCACTAAAATGAACTGAGTAAGTAAGTAGGCACAAACCAAACCAACGCACGTGAACGAGCCAAACGAATTAAGGATAGAATTAAGCACCTATCCTTATAACAAGTATATAATAGATTGTAAATTTACCATGTTTCCTGCTCTTTTTCCATAAAGCACTATCTTATCACACAATAGACACAAAATTGTACATTGATTATATAGGTACAAGCTGACTGGATATAATTTTAGACTACATTTCTTACAAGGGGATAAAGTACACCTCATTTGCAGCAAAAAAGTTGATGTGGTACACTGTCGGAAAATTATAATTTTCCAAGATAATGGCGATTTAATATTTTTTCTAGGTGTGCCAGATTTCGTTTATTATTTCTACGGATTCGAAATAAATTAACCTACAAGGAAACTTTTAATTAGTGTAAAGCAACCTGACGAAGTTAAAAATCACCTGAAAGTTGCAAGAGTAATCTTCTGGCAACACTGTCCACCAGTGACAATTCATTTCATACCTCACTGGGTGACAGTTCGCCAATTTAGACAGCTATTCTCTCTAAAACATTTGAATTTTGAAAATTGCCTCTATCTATTTAAATGTAACGCATTGTCGAGCTAGCGCCCGCGCCGCGCACGAAATTAGATAGATGAACCGCCAGATTTAAGGCTCCAATACGTATACTTATTAGCATACGTTACAATAAGAAAACGAGGGTAATCGCGTTATAATCGTAAAAGAAAGGGTAAGCATTTCAAACTAAACAGTTTTATGATATTTTTATTAATTCCTGAGTATTAAATTAGTCGCTTTATAATTTCAGTAGAAAGGATGGAATTAATAAATTTTGTGATGAAATTAAACGAAGTCCTCAAAGAACATAGCGGTCTTGACGATGTGTACGAAGCTTGTCGCACCTTGGATATGGCTAGCGCTGTCATCACCGCGTTGAGAGTTCTACACAACACTGGGCGTTTTCCCAAAGTTGCGACCACGAAGAAAAGTGAAGATCTGTCTAACTCGTACCGCACAAAAGGAAAAAACTTATTTAGCAAACATAAGATATATAGTACAGCATTGGAACTTTACAATAAAGCTTTGTTACACGCTCCTAAAGATTCTCTACTTCTAGTATCAGCATATTATGACAGATCATTACTACTGTACGAACTAAAAGCATATGAAGAATGTCTTAAAGACATAGAGACTTGTTTTCAATTCCAATGCGGAAAAGAACTGCAGAAAAAGCTAAGTAATAAAAAGAAAGAGGTTGTGAAAATTATTTCAGAAAATGTAAATTCTTATTCTATACATTTTTTCAATAGGGAGTTAGCTGACAATATCTTCAAGATGAAGGGAGACATACATCCTGAGATACCTTGCCTGTCAGCTGATGTAGATGTAGTAGGTGAATCTGGTGAAATGAAGGCAGTTGCTATAAAAGATATTCCAATTGGCACTGTACTTGGATTAGAGACTGCATATACAACTGATGAACAGGAAAAGTCATTCCTTAGGTGTTATTATTGCCAAAAGGTTGCATTGAACTTGACTCCCTGTAACAACTGTTGCTATGCACTGTTCTGTAGCAACACATGTAAAGAACTTTGTCTAAGTGAGTACCATCTGATAGAATGTCAGATCATGGATGTGTTGCAGGCAGTTGATAATGGTAGCAGATTTCGATTAACAATCAAAACAGTATTGAAACTAAAGTCTCAAAGCAAACAGTGGAGTAAATTGATTAAGGAATCTCAAAACATTGGGACTAACAGATTAAACATCAGTTCTCAAAAAGAATCATATGATGTTAATAATTATTCTTCAATCTTAAGCTTCAATGATGACCGTCATTTCATTCATGGGGCTTTTTACAACAGCTGCTTTCTATATGCCATAGTAATCAATCACCTTCAGAAAATCAGTGGATTCTTCCCTGCAGGACCAAAAGATTGTTTAGAGGCACATAAATGTCTTGCTAAACTCTTTATGACAATAGAGTTGATGTGGCCTTGCATTACAGAGATATATAATACAGCAGAGATGATGGATCATGAATCTGACCGTTACAAATGTATTTCAGAGGTACCTTATCATTATGGTTTTTTTTCCTTTACCAGCAAACTGAAACATGCATGTGAACCCAATGTTTTACTACTTGGACTGAATAACCAGGTGTGCTTAATGGCTATGGAGTCTATCAAACAAACGTCGGAGTTAAAGATCTCACATATGTAAGTATGCACACATACATTATATAGAATAGACCCTACCTAATTCTTTAAACTTTTCAACGCTGTCATAATATATAACAGCTCTCATTCATACGCCATGACATTGGAATGTCAAACGCGAAGTTGAAACCTATAGAAATGCATGTAGGTAGATATCGCTCTGCACGCCATGATTGATATTTATCAGTGTTTGGCGTTTAACCTGCACTGCGTTTGGCTAAGTAAAGTTTTTTGAAGAGGTGCTAATTATATATTTTTTCGACAGTATAGTCGTCTTCAAGACCGAGAAACTAAAGCTGTTTTTTTTATCTCCTACTATTTATGGAAAAAAAAATTTAAGTCTTCGAGATGACATTTGTGAGATTTAATGGCTGTCAAGCGGTTCGTGCTCAGTACTTAAGAAGACATTACAAGTACTTAGTAGAAATAGAAAAAAAAAACGAAGTCAACTGTCAATGTCAAATAAAATCTTACCGTTTGCGTTTCATTTACTTTGCGCTGTCCAAGATGCAGTTCTAAAATAGTGATCGAAAATATTCAATCGTGATTCAATTGCAAAAGAAACGCAAACGGTTTGACATGGACAAAAGTGACAGATGACTTCGTTTTTTTTCTGTTTCTACTAAGTACTGAGCACGAACGGCTTGTCAGCCATTAAATCTCACAAATGTAATCTCAAACACTTATCTTCAGAACGCCAACTGTCGAAATAAAATATAATTAGCACCTCTTCAAAAAACTTTACTTAGCCAAATATCAGCCTAGAAGATATTCTGTTTAGGTTTTTTTTTATTATGAGAGGGAAGCAAATCAGCAAGCGGGTAATCTATTGGAAAATGATCACCACCAGCCATAAATATCAACAACTCAAAGAGAATCACTGATCTGTTGCCGGCCTTTAAAAGATACTTACTTAATCCTTTTCTTGAAAGGTTAATTATTTAGTTTTGTTATTTTTAATTTTAATTTCTTCTTCTGTGCCTTCTCCCATCACTTGGTGGGGTCGGCCCTACTCATTTTTTGGCGCCAGGATGCTCTGTCCTGGGGTTGTCTGATGTCTAGCTGAGCTGGCCCTGTTCCATGTCCCTGATATTGGTTGTCCACCACATGTCCAATGGTCGCCCTCTGCCCCTTTTCTTCTCCGGAATGGCTAAGGCTTTTTTTAACATACTCTATCACGCCTCATCACATGCCCAAACCAAAAAGTTTTAATTTTGCATATTAAATTTTAATTTACATATTAACTCGTACATAATCTATGAGACTATCTGTGACAATGTTCCGTGGTGGGTTAGGTCAGGAATTAAACTGTTTGACAGTACATATTTATCTTTTACAGTGGTCACTGGTTAAGACACTCATATACAAGAGATGAACGGATAAAGAGGATATTCAGCAATTCATTCACTATTTGCAATTGCCGTATATGCAATGTTGGCTCGAACTACTTTGACGTGGATACTTTGGAAACTAGCCTGATTCGAAACACATTACAAATAGAAGAGATATTTCTTGAGCACTGGCATGAGATGTTGGAAGACATGAAACTCACAGAAGCCTACATCACGAAAACTTGTGGAATTTTAACAGTGCTGAAAGAAAAAGGACTTAGTACACATTATAAGGCTTTTTTTCATGCCTTATGTGCACTATTGGGTGTGTGTCAATTAATTGGTGATAATCACTGGATTGTCAAACATGAAAATAAATAAAAAGCTTATTGACAGCAATAGGTAAAATAGTACTGTAAGTATATCTGTAACAGGTAGTCGACTTATTAATACTAATTTAACTAAAATGTGAAAATTATTTAATTGTAATTGTTTTTCCTTTTGTTCGCAATTATTGTAATCAGACATTTTATGAATGATTTTACTTAGTCGCACATGTAATATATTATATTTAATTCTTTATATTAATATTTTCTATTTTAATGCTATGCCTTACACTTAGCCTTACATGAAATTGTGTTTATTTATTTTTTCCAACATTTTATGAATTATTTATTTTATTACATTTTATTTTATGAAAGATTTAACTTTGTTATTTACATTATATTACTTACCTGCTTACTTGCCTTTTTTATTTAATTTTTAATTTTATGGTTCTAATAATAATAATAATAAAGGCGTAGGGATGTGACGACCCCATCGCCCGCTGGTGTTGTGGTGTCTGTCACCAGCGCAGTCAGTCAAAAGGCGTAGGGATATGACGACCTCATCGCCCGCTGGTGTTGTCGTGTCACCAGTGCAGTCAGTCATCGCAGGGCGGCTTGTGGCGAGCTGTTGGTGCGTAGCGACACCACGAACCCGAGACCTCCAGGGGTACACATACACACATGCGCTTATACACACACTCACACACAGTTACACACCCACCCCGCCTCTAGTTTGCCTTTGTTGGTCGCCTAGAGTGGAGCGCAAGAGCTAATGCTCGAAGGATGGATGTGTTTCCGTAAGTGGCGAGTTGGCATTTTGAAGTTTAAAGTACAGGAACACCTCTCCATCCTTAGCCGTTCACACCAATGTTGCCGCCTCGTTGCCCCGAGTGGGCAATAGTTTGAGGGGCCCATTTAGTGAATGGCGAGTCACCGCCTACCAAAAGTTCAGTTTATGAGATATTGAAATGGTAGGTGTCCGTTATCTCACTCCATAGCCCGGTAATCCTGTCCACAACATCCCAACCCCATAGCCCATTCCATGTCGATTCCTACCTGGCAATAGATTGGCAACTGTGGAGGACTGTCCGCTAGCACATCCACATGGTGTATTAGGGGATAGACCTCCATAGATGCGCCCATCTCATTTATATTATATGGTACCAAAGGCCTCTTCATGTTGGCTTCGGCCCCATGAATGCCTTTCAAATGACCGGGTCCCCATGGGCCCGTGATCGGAAATCCGTACCAACATAATAATAATAATAATAAGCATTTTATTTCGGACGGTGTCCATAGGGGTTAGTGTACAAAGGAAGGAACTTAATACCTAGTGTTAGTGCTTACACCTACTAAAAACATTTATACATTAACTGGGTGCGTGTAGCTTCGTCCATCGCTGGAGCAAAGACGAATCCCATCTGTCGGATGTCGGGTGTCGGATGATAATAAAAATCATTTGAAAAGTTGTCACGGACTAATAGTTTTTTTAAATATTACCTAATAATCCTTTTTATCGAATATTTTGCATTAATAATAAGAAGCCAACCTTACGCGTTACTCTACGGAAAGACTTCCTATATTCGTAGGTGTGATCATATTATTAAATTTTTACTTACTTGAAACAACATTGTAGATTTTTTTTGAAAAAAAAAAGAAAACTGACCGACGGCATAAAATTAGTAAAGTACCCATAATAGTGGTCCCCCATTTTAAAATCAACTTATTTACGTTACAGTCTGTCTTTGGGTATGAGTAGGAACCAAGTTTTGAAATCGTATAAGGATATCTGAAATATCTGTGTAACGAGTGGGGCTCATATTTTCCGAAAATAAATTTTTCTTCGTGGCAATTATTCCATTCCCATATTTTCCCAGTGGCATTTTTTCCCAATATTTTATTTTCTGTGGGCATTATTTCTCAAAATTGTTTTTTTTTCTATTGGCATTATTTCTCAATCTTTTTTAATCTCAATGGAAGATAAAACATTGGCTGACGAGGATTAAGTTTATTGCGAGAAGAAGATGGCTAAAAGTGTGGGAAGTGTCGCCTGCTTTGATATGGAGACCGGCAATTGGCAAACGTATTGTGACCGGCTGGATATGTATTTTCTCGTCAACAAGGTGGGCGATGATTTGAAGCTGCCGACGTTAATAAGTGTGATAGGAGACGCTGCATACGAGCTGATGGTGAATCTTTGTAACCCGCGAAAACCATGTGATTGCGGATACGCCGAAGTAATTGATATAATGAGAAATCATTTACAGCCAAAGCCGTCGGTAGTTGCAGAACGATTTAAATTTCGCCAGTGTCGTCAAAGTAACGGCCAATTGGTCGCAAATTTTATGGCCGAATTAAAAAGTGCGTCTAAGTACTGTGATTTTGGGTCGACATTGGATGACAATATGAGGGATCAATTTGTTTGCGGTGTAAAAAGTGATTTGGTTAGGCAGAGATTGTTCGCAGAGGAAAACCTATCTTATGGAAAGGCGGTTATGATTGCTACTACATTAGAGGCCGCTGAACGGAATTCACATGCGATTGGCGAGAAGGATTGCACCGAGCGGAACGACTTTGTAAACACAGTTCATAAAATACAACCGGTGGGTGCAGGTCGCAGGTTATGCGATGCTTGTGGCGACCCCCGGCATCAAAAGTTCGAGTGCAAATTTAGCCAGTACGTGTGTGACGTGTGCAAAATTAAGGGACATCTGCGGAGAATGTGTCCACAAGTGATGCGGAGCAGTGAATATCGGAGTCCGGGCAACGTGTGGGGCGGAGCGCGTCGCGGCGACGGAGGTCGCGGCTCCGCCGGCCGAGCCCGGCCAGGGCGCGCGGGCGACCGCGGCGCGCGGGGTGCTGCCGGGTCCGGCCTGCACTGGCTGCAGGACCGGGATGCCGAGGCGGATCAGGATAATTGCAACATAATTGGCCACGACGGGGACGAGGAAGTTACTATGAATTTGATGTCGTTGAGTCAGTACAAGCCGGTGTGTATTTCTATCTTAGTAAACAACCAGCCTTTGTTAATGGAAGTTGACACTGGGTCGACGTTATCATGTATAAGTAGTGATACATATTCTCAGTATTTTAATACCTGTAATTTGCACCCATGTCAACTTTTACTCAGATTTTATGATGGTTCTAGCATTCGGCCACTTGGTTATCTCGAAGTTGATGTAGTTTACGAAAATAATAAGAAAAACTTAGATTTGTATGTAATTAATAACGGCTGTACTAATTTACTTGGACGTCAATGGCTCACGGAGCTGGGGATTAAAATGCCTCCTTGGAGCGTAAATACGATTAAATACGACGTATCTAATAAAAACAAGGAGTCTTTAGTTTCGGATTTACTTTCCAGACATAAACCGTTGTTCGAGGATGCCTTGGGCCGTTACACCGGCGGCAAGGCTTCGCTGTGTGTGCGGGAGGGGGCCCAACCGATTTTTTGCCGCGCGCGGCCGCTGCCGTATGCGCTGCGCGCGCGCGTCGACGCCGAGCTGTACCTCTACCATGAGTTTACACTAGTTTACGTGACCGTACTCGCTAGCGACGGCGTAAATTATTTGTATGGAGAATTGTACAGCGCCTCTAGCGGTCACTTACGGAAGTACGATTCTCCATACAAATCATTTACGCCGTCGCTAGCGAGTACGGTCACTGTAAACTAGTGTAAACTCATGGTAGTGGTACTGGACGCCATGCTGGCCGCCGGTGTGGTCGAGCCCGTGGACCACTCCGACTGGGCCACGCCTCTCGTCATTGCCAGGAAAGCTGACGGGGGTATAAGGGTATGCGCTGATTATAAGATTACCTTAAATAAAGCGTTACTAGTCGATAGATACCCGGTTCCGAAAATCGAAGACTTGTTTACGAATTTAAGCAACAACGTGTATTTTACAAAATTGGATCTCTCTCACGCGTATAATCAGTATGAATTAGACGAAGCCTCCAAGTGTTATACGGTGATAAATACCCACCGGGGGTTGTTTAAATATAACCGGTTAGTATACGGGCTGTCGTCAAGTCCGGGTATCTTTCAGAAGATGATGCAACATATGTTACGGGGCATTCCAAACGTCATAAATTTTTTGGATGATATATTATTCACAGGAACGGACTTGGAATCGCATTTAAAAACTATTAATGAAGTGTTTGATAGATTACATAGCTATGGCTTGAAATTAAAAAGAAGTAAATCAAACCGATCGTAGAAATGAGCTCACCGCAGAACGTGGCCGAATTGCGTTCTTTTCTCGGAATGGTAAATTTTTATGGTAAATTTGTGCGCAATTTAAGTTCATACTTGAATCCTTTGTACCAACTAGTAAAAAAAGAGGTACGTTGGAGCTCGGACAAGCACCACGAGGCCGCCTTTAGACAGGTTAAGAAACTATTGGTGAGCACGGAGGTGTTAGTGCATTTTGACATGTCCCAGCAGTCTATAGTGACGTGCGACGCCAGCTCGCGAGGCCTAGGCGCCGTGCTGGCGCAGCGCGCGCCCGGCGGCGGCGAGCGCGTTGTGGCCTATGCCTCGCGCTCGCTAACAGCTCACGAGCTGCACTATAGTCAGATCCATAAGGAGGCTCTAGCGATAGTGTTTGCGGTTAGTAAATTTCATCAGTATCTGTTTGGTCGTAGGTTTACGCTGCGCACGGACCACAAGCCGCTTGTTACTATTTTCGGCCCAAACAGCGGGGTGCCGACTACCGCCGCGAGTCGGCTCCAGCGCTGGGCTATAGTGCTTTCCGCATATGATTTCGATATCGAGTATGTTTCGACCGAGAAAAACGTAGCCGACGCTTTGTCTCGGTTAATTCGATCGCATAAAGATGAGGCAGCAGAAGAAGCAGGTCAAATACCGGAACAAACTTATTTACACTTTGCGACGGACGCTTTATTGTTAGATTACAACAAGTTAAAAAACGCAACGGCCTCGGATGCTATTCTGAGCAGAGTTTTAAGTTATATTAGGGACGGTTGGCCTCAGAAATGTGAGATTAGGGAGTTAGGGCCGTATTTTAATAGAAAAGACGAACTTTATACAGAATTAGGATGCATATTATGGGGTCATAGGGTGGTAATTCCGACATCATGTAGGGAGAAAGTATTGAAAGAACTTCATGAAGTGCACATGGGCATGGTAAAAACAAAGAGCTTAGCTCGTAGTTGTGTGGTGGCCAGGGCTCGACGAGAACATCGAGGTGCGATGCCGCGAGTGTGGCGTGTGCGCCGCCGCGGCTGCCGCGCCGCCTGCAGATGCGGCACGCCTGTGGGAGTGGCCGGACAGACAGTGGGCACGTTTGCACATCGATTTTCTCGGCCCAGTCTGCGGTCAGACCTATCTCGTCGTAGTAGATGTATATTCGAAATGGATCGAGGCTATTAAGATGAACGGTACTTCGGCCGCGGCAGTTATAAGGGTACTGAGGGAGTTGTGGTCTAGGTTCGGTATTCCGAAGCAAGTGGTCAGTGACAATGGGCCTCCGTTTTCGAGCGCGAACTTCAAATCTTTTCTAACACATAATGGTGTGGAGCCGGTGTTTTCGGCGCCTTACCATCCGGCTTCCAACGGGGCCGCAGAGAGCGCAGTGAAGATTTGCAAGGCGGTAATTTTAAAAGCATTCAAGGACGGCATAGACACAGAGACAGCCCTGTGGAGATTTCTTTTGCAATATCGGAATACCGAACACAGTGCAACCGGGGAAAGCCCTGCGAAGCTTCTAGTGGGACGTTCGTTACGCACGAGGTTAGATTGTTTAAAACCTGAGCGGGCGGATCGGGTCCGAGCGGCGCAGGAGCGGCAGCGGCGCGCGGCGGGCAGCGCCGAGCGCGAGCTGCGCGTCGGCGAACCCGTGTGGGTACGTCAGTACCGCGGCGCAGACAAGTGGACGTAGGGCACGGTGCTAAGTAGGCGCGGCGACACCGATTATTATGTCGAATCTAGTGATGGAACCGGGATCCATAGACATATAGACCAGTTAAAGACTAGGCGAACGATGCAAAATGAAAAAGGTAACATCGAAACCAAGCGCTATTCCCTTATATTTCCTGGCAGTGACGAGCCAACCGTGCAGACAGAATCAAGGTTGGCGGGCACGGCCGGGACCGGGGTGGGCGAGAGCGTCGAGTGTGACCGTAGCTTGGATTGTTCGGCGACCGACACGCGTGCGCCCTCGCCCGCACACACATCGACTCCTCACACATCAGCAGGTCCATCGCTGGACCCGGACCCACCTGCGGGGACCCAATCCTCTCCTAGAGGTGCGCCGGGAGTGACTAGGACTCGAAAGCCTCCCCGTAGATATGGGTTTGAGGATGTTTTTCGGAATGTAACTTAGCATTAAGGAACCAAATTTTAATGTATAAATTTTAGATTTAAGTATGCAATATTAAGGTATATATTTAAGGTGGAGGTGTTATATATGTAGGTACATCATAAAATGTAATCGTCTGACGTACGGTGTTAGTCGGAATAAATCTGTCAACCAAACTGGTGTTTCCTTTGCCGTAGCCCTAGATAAAACATTCCTGGGTAATTAAGAGAATAGAAAAAAAAGAGAACAGTAAAATAAAACAGTGATAAATAATAATAATTGGGAAAAAATGCCATTTGGCTAAGTAAAGTTTTTTGAAGAGGTGCTAATTATATTTTTTTTTCAACAGTAGTCTTCTTCAAGACCGAGAAACTGTAGCTGTTTTTTTTTATCTCCTACTATTTATTGGAAATATTTTTCTAAGTGTTCGAGATGACATTTGTGAGATTTAATGGCTGACAAGCGGTTCGTGCTCAGTACTTAGTAGAAATAGAAAAAAAACGAAGTCAATTGTCAATGTCACATGAAATCTAACCGTTCGCGTTTCGTTTACTTTGCGTTTTCCAAGAAGCAGTTCCAAAATAGTGATCGCAAATATTCAATCGTGATTCAATTATCGTGCATAGGTAGTGGAGAAATGCGTTAAAATTGAAAATCCGGATTTTGTGCGGAGGTCGTTAAACACACCAAAACGCAAAAAGCAAACGAAACTCAAACGGTTTTTTGACATGGACTAAAGTGACAGATGACTTCCGTTTTTTTTCTGTTTCTACTAAGTACTGAGCACATGAAAAAATCCGTATTTATTCATGTGGTACTGAGTACGAACGGCTGGTCAGCCATTAAGAGGGTTTATACCTGCTGAGTTGGCAACGTTGCATTTTTGTTAGTTTTTCTCGATTATTCCATAAAGATTGAATAAAAATTAAAAATGTTTTTAATTTTCATTCAATTTTTATGGAATAATCGAGAAAAACCAACAAAAATACAACATTGCCAGCTCAGCAGGTATAAACCCTCTTAAATCTCACAAATGTCATCTCGAACACTTAAAAAAATATACGCAGTAAACAATAGGAGATAAAAATAAAAAAGCTGCAGTTTCTCGGTCTTCAGAACGCCAACTGACGAAAAAAAAAATTAGGACCTCTTAAAAACAAGGTCGCGGGGGAGCAAAGTAATTGTTTTAGTTCATTAATATGGACCTCCGCAAAGTAACGCCTGATTCAATAAATTACCTATCTTAAAAACACTTTACTTAGTCAAATGAAAATATGAGTAACACTGTGTAGGTAACGAGTTAATGGCCACAGGTTATTGTCCAGCTATGATTGCTACTACATAACATAATTATATTATTATTTGCGGATTTATCTATACTAACATTATAAAGCTGAAGAGTTTGTTTGCTTGAACGCGCCAATGTCAGGAACTACTGGTCCGATTTGAAAAATAATTTCAGCAATAGATAGCCCATTTATCGAGGAAGGCTATAGGCTATATAAGATATAAGTATCATCACGCTAAGACCAATAGGAGCGGAGCATCAATGATGAACGCGGACGAAGTCGCAGGCACCAGCTAGTTTTTTTATAAAAAGCTGTGGTGGCCTAGTGGTTTGACCTATGGCCTTTGAAGCAGAGGGTCGTGGGTTAGTTTTTCGGAATTTAGGTGCGAAATTAAATTACATTTGAAATATACCAAGGGTTTTATGTACTTTATATTGAAGGGAAACATAGTGAAACCTGCACGCACCTGAGAAGAAATTCAATGGTGTGTGTGAAGTTCCCAATTCGCACTAGGACTGCGCGCGTGTGAACTACGGCCCTAGCTCTCTTAACCCTTAATAAGGTAGGGGCGATTTAGCGACCACATGCATTGAGTTGGAAATTCAACCTTATTTATTTCACTATACGTCACAATTACCATTGTACTTATTAAAAATACGACGTATATGTACAGGCTGGAACGACGACGGTGATGATGATTATGATTTTTCGTGTTTTTTTAATAAAAAGACACTTAAAGATCTCTTACCTTTTATTTAATGCTAAAAAAAAACGAAAGTATAGTATACGGCTAGGATAAGACGCATTAATCGATTTGCGTTCTGTGTGGCAAAACAATGCGTCCGATATTCATACCTACATATACTTAACTTGTATACAGGGTTATTTGTAATTCACTAGCACCCTTTTAACCCTGAACTCCTACTCCTACCACTTAAACAAATGTTTTTTGTTTTACGGCTTTTGTCATAACTTAATATTTTAGGTGTAATAACGTTTTGAAAATTTGAAACTACCTCTTATTATTACGATACTCCGTGTATTTGTATGGGAGAAAAAGTGCTTCATTTAAAAAGTAGTAAAACAAAAAACATTTGTTTGATTGATAGGAACTCAGGGTTAAGAGGATGTCAGTGAATTACAAATAACCCTGTATATGCAACTGTACATAATTAATTAGGCCTTAAAACACGCTGCGCCACGTTTCATTAAACCACACTCGTACTTTAAGGACCCTTATTACGTAACGGTTTTTATTAACTAGTATAAGTATACTGAATTTTAAATTTTATTTTTGACTGCGCATATAAAAGTTATCTGATATGTGCCTACCCACATTACTAAAAAATGTATATACCCTGGGCCCAGGGCACAGCAAAATACTTAAATACTTATAGGCTGGATTTAACCAAACTTTTATTCCGAGCATAATGCTTACTCTCAGATAGTAATGTCAAATTACTTACTATAGCAGTTTTACATTAGGTACTATCTGAGAATAATAGTAGAGGAGACGTGGAAGATCGACCTTCACCGATCTGTTAACTCAATCACGACATATTTTTTATCAAATACATTTTATAAACAAATATGCCTATGATAACTTGCCTATCGAAAAGTGTTCATTGTTTTTTTTTTGTTTTATTGTTGAGTGCCTTTAGCCATCTTCCAGCTCCATCATCAGACCCTGGTTACCATCTGGGATCAAAGTACTCGTCAAGACGAATGAAACGAGTCCATATTCGATGGCGTAATTCGTAATTTCATTAATTCAGTATGGCCAAAGGCACTCCACAATAAAACGACACAACCCCATCGAGTTTGGACTAGTTTGATTCGTTTTGACGAGTACTTTGATCCCAGATGGTAACCAGGGTCTGATGATGGAGCTGGAAGATGGCTAAAGGCACTCAACAATAAAACAAAAAAAAATAGCTATGAACACTTTTCGATAGGCAAGTTATCATAGGCATATTTGTTTATAAAATGTATTTGATAAAAAATATGTCTCATTGAGTTAACAGATCGGTGAAGGTCGATCTTCAACGGCTCTTAGACCATAAGCGTTATTCTCGGAATAAAAGTTTGGTAAAATCCAGCCATAGTAATAGAAACCAGGGACCACAAAAAAAAATATTTATAAGAAAATTTATTAGGTATACACCGTGAAATTTTAGTGGTTGTTTTCCCGAAACGAGGTGATTTAGTATCGATTGTACAATCGATTTATAATTACTATTTTGACTAGAGTCAAAAATCCAATTGTGAAAAACGAAAGTCGAAAATTACCGCAAACCAATAGTAACGCTTCGTTGGTACCTAACCTATCGTACAATCGTACGCTACTTGTACCAACGAAGCGTTACTATTGGTTTGTGGTCATTTTCGACTTTCGTTTTTCACAATTGGATTTTTGACTCTAGTCAAAATAGTAATTATAAATCGATTGTACAATCGAAACTAAATCACCTCGTTTCGGGAAAACAACCACTAAAATTTCAGGGTGTATAAATATAAAAATATTTTTCTTCACATTTCTTCACTAGCAACAAGTTTTGGGGTACTATCTGATTTGATCCACTTATTTTATTTTAGGTTTATGTGGTTATGTGGTTATTTAGTTTAGCTTCTTCCCAATTAATTTTATAATAAGTTTTTGTTAAAAATTTAATTTTCAATGCAAGCTTTTTTGCTGACTGTACTTTTTGTTGACTGTGTTTGCTTGCATTGTCATCCAACCTACATAAGCATACCAAATTTCAAGTAAATCCGACCACTGGAAGTGGGTCAAATCAACTTCCAAGATTTGGCCCATACATACATACTTACATACATTGCAAGTTAATAAAAAGCTTTTAAAATCTGAACTCAAACACTACAAAAATTCACAGCATTTGTAAAATAAATCCTAAGGATCTCTTGCACATTGGGAGCTTCACTGATTATTACTATACTTACCGCAATGTGAATAGGATTGAAAGAATTGTCAATATATCTACAGTACATATTGATGTAAATATGAAATAATCTGTCCGTTCCATTCCCAGTTTCATTGCGGTCTAATAATACAATGTTCCTACTCTTATTGCTATACACACAACTATAGTAGTGGCCATAATTCGAGAGACAACTTTGACAATTTATTTTGCTCAAATGTTGCCACAGACAGGGTAGTGCTGTTAAAAAAAACATTACGGCTTTGGCTACCTGTGGTATTTATTAATTACTTACGGTGATATGATTAAATTAATTTAACAATTTACATTTCAATGTAAAATTTCATTAAAGGAAGTAAAAAAACCCGTCTTATATCAAATCATATAGTCCAGTCGACACTGATTATCAATATCGGCCACATCACTATTTAATTTTTAATTTCGTTTAACCCTGGTAACCCTTTAATTGTCAAGCTTGTCTCTCGAATTATGGCCACTACTATACTAAAACAAACAGTAGCGTAGCGTAGGGGGGGGGGGGGGGGGGGGCGATCCGCCCCAGGCGGCACGTTTAGGGGGCGGCAAATATTTTGTAAATATTCGGACAATTCCATATTGTAGTTTTTTAAATTGGCTAAGTAAAATTTTTTGAAGTAGGCAGGTATACAAGAGGGCGGCAAAATTTTCTTCCACCCCGGGTGGCTGACACCCACGCTACGCCACTGGGTGGAAAATAGAAATTACTGTCTACCTAGCAAGTAATCACAACATTACTAGTTACCGCATATTGACACAAGCTCAACTGGACACGGAGCTCTTTGTAAACAGCACAGTGCTCCTTAGTCTGTACTTTGTCTTGAAGCAACATGAAGACCCTGCATGTTTCCTTGAAATATGAGGGTTCTCTTTGTGCAAGTATGTTTTCTTTCAAACGCTCCCATGAAGAATAAGCCTTCTTCTGCATTTGTGTGAGGTTACTTTTAATCAGATTGTTGATGTTCCAGGACTCCTTGCAAACACGGCAAGCACAGATTCCGAGGGTAGTCTGGTAAAGTTTCTGTACCCTATGCTTCCCTTCATACAAACGCTCATACCAGTGGCCGCTGTAACAGAATAAACAGGGATAAAGCATGACTTCAAAAGAAGTTTTGCACATTAATATTATAGGTAAAAAAGTCTTATGGTGTCTGTGTACCATCCATAACATGTGTTATTTGTTTTAGGTCTCCTGCCTATTCCTTCCCCAAAATCAAAATTTCTTAAACCGAACAGTCTCCTCATGTGTGTTATGTCTCTACGTCGACATTGGCAAATACGCCTTGCTAAAGTAGCAAGGGTGAAAGTCAAGAAAAAAAAAATATATATTATAGGTATAAGTACGTACATGTGAGAAATCCTTAACTCGGCGTTCTTTTTTATAGGCTGAATAGCCACTAATGCCACTCGATTGTCAAGACCAAGTACTAAAACATTGGGCTCACAGGCATGTTTCAGTTTGCTGGTAAATGCGAACCAACCAAAATGACTGGGGAAATTAGTGATCAGATCGCTACCAATTAACTCCTCAGCTGCATTATCTATCTCCGTAGTGGAAGGCCACATCACCTCTAAAGTGATCAAAAGTTTAGCAAAACATTTCTGTGCCTCTATATGTTCTTTTGAGTTTACGGGGAAGAACCCACTGATATTCTGAAGGTGATGGATTATTATGGCAACATCGAAACATATGTTGTACATAATTCCATGGATGAAATGTTGCTTGTCGTTGAAGCTTAGGATTGAGGAGCAATTCTTGACATCATATATCTCGTTAATCGAACTGGTTTTCAATCTGTTAGCTCCAATATTATAAGATTCTTTAATCAAAGTGCTCCACTGCTTACATTGAGTTTTTAGCTTCAACACAGATTTCATAGCTAATCGAAAACTGCTACTCATGTTTACCGAATCCAATACATTCATTATCTGGCATTCTATGTGATGATACTCATTTTGACAGAGTTTTTCACAATTTTTGCTACAGAATAGTGCATAGCAACAATTTTCACAAGGAAACAAGTTTAATGTATTTTTTTGGCAGTAATAACATGCAGAGTATGCTTTATCCTGGAGAGAATATGTTGTGAATGCAGTTTCTATTGCAAGAACAGTCCCAATTGAAACATCTTTGGCAGCTACTGCCTTGGTTTCACCATCTTCACACATTACATGTACATCAGAAGATAAGCAAGATATTTCTGGATGCTTTCCTTTATTGAAATTGAAGTACTCCTCTGAAAAGGAGCATCTCAAAATACTATCCTTAAGAGTTTCTTTCCAAAGCATCATCTGACACTGTAACTTTCTCTTCCTTAGCTTTTTCAACAAGTCTTCTGTACACTTTAGTTTCAGACAAGTTTCGATGTCATTGAGAGAAGCAGTATATGATTCTAGTTGGAGATGCAATGCTGATCTGTTACTGTATGCTTGCACAAGCTCTATAGAATCTTTGGGAGCGTAAAGCAAAGCTTTATTGTAACATTCAAATGCTTTCTGGAATTTCTGACCAACGTAAAAAGCGTTCCCTTTGTTACGATAGGAACAGGACCGCTCTTTTGTCTTCTGGTTATTCACAATTACGGGGAAGGTCTGAGTGATGCGCAGAATTTTTAATGCGCTGAAAACACTACCTACCATGTCCTCTGTTCTTAAAGCTTCGTACAGTTCATCGAGAAGGCACTGACTGTTAAGAATATGATTAAAGAGCATCGGATTGTTCATGAAGTTCATCTTGGCGCCTGAAGTAAGAAAAAATAATTACAAATCTAATGAGAATTAAACACATTACGCTGAGTAATAATAATAAAGTTGTAGTTCACGTACTAAAATTCTTACACTTTATTTTACTTGCTTTTTGCCGATACGCTCGGTACCTAGATGATTAGTGCTTTTGTTTACGCTTAATTTCTGATTATTGTTTCCATAAATTTCACAGTTTTAGCAATAAATTAACTAATAATTATATCAAAGTTTTAAAATATACCGTGCCGGTACGTACACCACAGATTACGAGATTAGATAGAAGTAGCTAAGCCAGCGGCAAAGACCAGCGGAAACGGTAATGACGTTCCGACTTGATATTTTTTAAAACTACACCCACTGGGTAAAATTGTATTGTTTCCTCTTTATATTGCACAACATCAGCATGTATGTATTATACCTTATACATACAATTTATGGCTTTTAAATAAATAAAAAATAATAATAGCCTAGATAGAAAATAGTAACTTCCAACGAAACTGCTGAGTTGTTTGTAATACGTTGGTTAACCTGTGATTACGTTAAAATTTGTATAGAAGTTGTGATGATTATTAAATTTGCTTACCTATGGCCTACTATGTCACGTTCACGTCAAACGAAACGTCAAATCCAGCTGCTAAATTCGACAGCAAGTTCGACAGCATACGGCACGGCGGTGGCAGTCTGTCATTTTCAAGTTTTGGTGAATAGTTGCGTACTTAACAGCCAGTACTATTTTGTAACATATTTAAGCAGGTTTTGTGAATTAAGTATTTATTATTTACAATGAGTCAAGCAGCAGTTGAACCGCCTAAGGAGCGGTACATTCCCAATGGACTCAAGTTCGCTTTCGGTGGCCTTGCTGGGTACGGTACACTAATTTATTATTAGAAACCTAAATTTGTCCTTTATTTCAAAATCAATGTCACGAACCTTTCTCTAGGAACTATTTAATTCATCTGCAATATTAGATGTTTGATGTTAAATTACAACTTTTAAAAGTTTCAGTTTTCAGCAGACAAGGTCTTGTAATTAATGTTACATTCATAATACCATACATTGTTTCATTTGACAGAAATTCATCGTTTGGACTTGACTTTGTTGCACAATCTACTTGCGTTGTAATTAAACATCTAAATATTAGATCTAAACCCTATTACATAAGCTGTGATTTTTTTTCTGATTCCATTTTACAGTATTGCCATTTAGAATGCTTCAAAGCTCAGAGAACTGTTATGTGATGTGAATGCCAGAAGTTAATAGAATGATGCTCCCAATTTTTTAGTTTTTTATTTTATTTAATACTCAAAGAAAAAAAGTGACCACAAACATACTTATTCATCCCCAGGGAGGACCATGCTTTTGTGAGGTCCTGAGAAATAATACTTGGGGGCCTACATAATTAATCAAATAATTGTGATTTTGTCAAAAACTGTTTTTGCTAATGATACTAAGGGGCGGTTTCACCACCCATTGGTTAATTTTAACTGACGGATAAATGTGATGCCGTCTCTGTCTATTCAAACAAAACAAACAGAGACGGCATCACATTTATCCGTCAAATAATTTGATCAATGGATGGCGAAACGGGTTAAGTCTCAGGGTTAATTTGAGGGCCCTTTGCATCCACCCCTATTCATCCCAGCATTGGATCTAGATAAAAAATTAATGTCTATGCATTCTGATTTTTTGTCTGAAATATTAAATTTTTTGTTCATTTTTCTGTAGTGTTTTTGGTGTTCAATCTATACTTCTATACTAATATTATAAAGAGGAAAGATTTGATTGTTTGTTTGTTTGTTTGCATTGAATAGGTTCCAAAACTACCGGACCAATTTCAAAAATTCCTTTGCCGTTAGAAAGCTACATTTCCACAGAGTGACATAGGCTACTTTATACTGTGGGAAAATACCTTTTCGAAGCTATTTTCGAAGCTGCGGACGGAAGGCTAGTAAAGAATATTTGTAATGTACTTATTATATTGTTTTCACAGCATGGCAGCAACGTGTGTGGTCCAACCATTGGACTTGATTAAGACCAGGATGCAACTGAGTGGAGGCGCGCGCTCCTCGTTCGCGGTGGCTGGAGAAATTGTGGCTCGGGAGGGCTTCGTTTCGCTGTACACGGGACTCTCCGCTGGGCTCTTGCGACAGGCCACATACACTACCACGAGGCTTGGGGTTTACAATATACTCTTCGATTGGCATAAAGAGTGAGTAAATTCATAGTAAAATGAAAAAATCTTTGTTACAAAAACCAATCACTGTGGTTCAACACAATTCACGATACATTGAATCTAATTGAAGGAAAACATTGTGAGGAAACCTGCATACATCTGCGAAGAAATACAATGGTGTGTGTGAAGTCCCCAATCTGCACTGGGCCTGCATGGAAACTACGGCTCAAGCCCTCTCATTCTGAGAGGAGGCCTGTGCCTTGCGGTGGGAAGTGTATATACATACTTCGGTTTTTTTTTAGCATTAGAAAGAGGTAAGCGATCCTGGCGTGTCATTTTATTAAAAAACTTGAAAAATAAATCACAGCAAACGTAACAATTAGCTAGGACATATGGTCATTAACATTCTTTTGCTTTCATAATAACATTCACTATTTTTATAAAAGCGTTTTTCAATAAAAAGTCTAAGCAAGATTGTTTACCCTATTTCCAATGTTAAAACAAACAAAGTATGATGATGATGTGAATGCAAGACCGGATAATTAAAACTTAAAACCTTCATGGCAATTAGGTACATTTCAAATTTACCATGAGCTTTACGGTGAAAGAAAACATTGCGAACAAACCTACACACACCTGTGAAGAAATTACACGCGCAAAGTTACCAATCTGCACTGGGCCCGCATAGGATCTACCGCCCAAGCCCTCTCATCCTGAGGAGAGGCCTGTGCCCTGCAGTGGGACGTATATAGGCTGGAATGATGATGACATACTTTCCAGACAACTTAAACCATTTAAGTATCCTTATAGGTAAACTTTGCTTGTTTGTTAGTTAGTATATAGGTGGTAATCTCTGGAATTAATTACTGGACTAATCAAAAAAATCCTCAATCACGTAAAGCTATACTTACTATAATAATAAATTAATACTATATCTCTGGTTGACATCTAGACCACTGTGCTGGAAAATTTCAATGATTTCCATTAAAATTACAGCCAATTTATCTGTAGGTACTTCTGAAAATGACATGAGCTAAATTTAAAGAGATGCTTAGATTTTATCATTCTATGTTGAATTACGTAGATAGGTATAAGTAATCTGTATCTATCGATCACGCCGCCATAGTGTGACCTATTATATAAGCGGTTATACATATAGATATATAATTAGACTATGACAAGGATCCGTAGGCTGTGGCTTAACACAGAGCTGAGAGGAGACGGTAGCGATTAAAGCTCCAAACGCACAGACAGCGGAGGCGTGGCGGTGCGGTGGCGCTGACGGTTGTAATGTATGAACGAGTTCGCGGTACGGTACCTACCTACCTACCTAACTTGTAAGTTAGAATATTACAACTTTACCGTTTTTGTAAAAAAAATATTTGATGAGCACATTACAAAAAATTACTGGTCAAACTTTATTACTGGAGGTCCAAGTAGCTTTTTCCAAGGTCTAATTTGTCTAATTTTCACTGTTATTATTACAAGTTGACCCTTAAGGAAAAAAGTTACGCGGTATTGCAGTTTCACCGACGATAAGGATTCCGTTTTTGCCATTTTGGCTCCGGAACCCTGAAAAACAGTTGCCGGTGGATGTCGGCCGATTTGATGGAAATAATCCGCTATGATCAAAGCGTCGCCTTATCATACATAGCTTCACAGATAACGAATTGCGTCACAGCGATACGAATAAGATACCATAGCAGTTAGAACTGAAAATTAACGTCCCATTGGCAAAGGTCGTTGCCTGGTTGACAGTGCTAGAAACGTTCGAGCAGCTTTACACTGCCGCGGTGTATCGAGCATCGATAAGTCGTTTGTCTTTCGGCCCCGCAATGTAATGCTATCAATGCGATTGCTCGCTATTTCAATTTGGATCGGGCATCATAGTTTGTCAACAAAGCAACTCACGATACGCCTGATGAAATGAATTTTCCATGTTAAGTAGGTAGGTAGGTACAGTCAAGGAAACTGAATCACGTACTAGGGTGAACCCTTTTCATTTCAAATGTCATGTTGACATTCCATACATCTGCCAAAGGAATTATCGTGAAAATGACTATCAAAAAGTTCCACCGTAAAAGGCCTTCTACACGGTCGGGACCAACCGCCAACCATCGTGTCCTTGGTCGGGTTGATTTTAAAATGGACAGTGTAGAAATCGGTTGACCCGACCGATATTTGGTTGATGTCAAGGGCCTTGGTCGCGAGCGCATTGTCCGTGGTCGGCCCCAACCGTATGGAACGCTGTCGGCCGACGCGAGCGACACGACGGTCGGCGGTTGGTCCCGACCGTGTAGAAGGGGTTTAAGCGATTCACTTTCCTTGATTGTAGGTAGGTCGGTAGGTATTATAAGTAGGCGTAGGAACAAAGGCCCAAGCCTTCTCTTTCTGGGAGCCCTATGCCCTGCAGTGGGACGTATATGCTTCGTTTTTTTTAGTATTACAAATAAGGCAAGCGATCATGACATATCTTTTTATTGAAAAACACTTGAAAAATAAATGACAGCAAATATGTAACAATGAAAAAGGGCATATTATGGTAATTTACATTCTTTTGGTTTCATAAGGAAGGAATAGTTATTATTTTTTAAAAAGCCAATAAAAAGACTCATCGAGATTGTCCACCTTATTTTAATGTTAAAACAAACGAAGTAAGTATAGTGAATGCTAATCAAACGTAAATGATAGACCACTTGACCTGTTTTAAAGTGGTCAATCACTGGTGCATGGGCAATTATTGGGTAGCTTACCCTACTAGTAGTATATTCATGACCCTACCCTACCCTACCAGCTTACCCAAGTAGTAGTATGGACTGGGCGAGACATGGTATTGTATATTTATAGACCTACCTACCTAACTACCTAAACATATACGTGTGAAACTATGCAATTATGCAACAAAAACGTCATACCTGCTTGCTTGCGCGCGATAATATTGCTTACGAGTTATTTTACAAAGCGCCGTTGCATATTATGTTTGTTGCTAAAAGTATCTTTTTTCATAGTCGAGTTCATTGCTGAAGTTTTTCAAACCCAATTGTAAACTCAAAGTATCGGTACACACTTTAGGTGCATTCGGAATTACACTTAACGGATTTCGATTTTTTTTTGTTACTATGTTTATACTAGGTTGCTCAATTAAAATTTCAATCTCAATTTTTATTGTTTAGTTTTGTTTTTAAGTCTAATGATAAGAGCTAATGTTGATTTCATACCAAATTAAAATTGTATTAACAAACAGTTCATGTGGTTCGTCTCAAATATGCAGGCCAATTTGCCTGTCATTATTTGTGCTTCTACTCCTTCGTTAGACAATCTACTATTGTTACACTGTGTATACATGATTATTTAAAAGCTAAAAAGTTTTTCGGATGCGCCGGCGGGATTCGAACCCACGTCTCCCGGGTATGCGCTCCAGCCTGGGTGTTCTACCAATTGAACCACGACGCTCCCAACCGACTTCACCAAATTCTTAATCGCTTACATACGCCAACAGTGGCGTGTGGAAAATAAATAATATTTGAATAAAATAGATGTGGTACATCATTTCTTACGCATTTCCAATGAAATTTGGAACGTAGGAGTCATAGCTTCTAATAGTTGCGATGGATGTTACCACACGCGACTGTTGGCGTATGTAAGCGATTAAGAATTTGGTGAAGTCGGTTGGGAGCGATGTGGTTCAATTGGTAGAACACCCAGGTTGGGGCGCATACCCGGGGGACGTGGGTTCGAATCCCGCCGGCGCACCCGAAATACTTTTTCGCTTTTAAATAATCTTAGATTCGGTGAGCAGCCGTATTGCTAATAAAAATAAATAATATGTGTATACATGGTTTTACACGATGTTTTCACTGCATTTGCTTGGCGTTGACCCCTGAACTCTGAACTTTCTAGCGATAATAGCTTCATAAGGAGAGTATTGTGATAACCAGCGGTATGAATGAAGCCACGTATGGATTACTTTCGCTTTCAGTGGATACAAATATCGAAGTAATTAACTGATGTAATCATACAATAAAGACTGTTTCTAGTATTTCTATTTCATCTTCAGAAGCTCTTTTATCTATGTATAGATGAAATTAAATATCACGGGACACACAATTGACCTAGTCCCAAAGTATGCAAAGTTTGTGTTTTGCACGTGTTATGGCTGTTATGTTATGATGGGCAACGGATAAAAAAACATACATATATAGATAGTACGTTCTTAGACGACCAGATGGCCTAGTGGTTAGAGAACCTGACTACGAAGCTTGAGGTCCCGGGTTCGATTCCCGTGTCGGGTCAGATATTTGTATGAAAAATACGAATGTTTGTTCTCGGGTCTTGGGGGTTTAATATGTATTTAAGTATGTATCTATCTATATAAGTATGTTTATCCGTTGCTTAGTACCCATAACACAAGCTTCGCTAAACTTACTTTGGGACTAGGTCAATTGGTGTGAATTGTCCCATGATATTTATTTATTTATTATTTATTAAATACATATTATACCTACACCCAAGATTCGAGAACAAAGACTCGTATCTTTCATACAAATATCTGCCCTCACGCGGGAATCTAACCTGGGACCTCATGCTTCGTAGTTAGGCTATCTAACAACTAGGCTATCCGGTCGTTTCTGTCACCATCTTATACTACAGAACGCTAGTAAGAAAAATTGCGTAAATTGCATTACATTGCGAGGCCGTGAATCGAACGAGTTGGAAGTAGCCGTCTGTGCGCGGAAATGTACTGCAACTTAAACAATTTTTCTTACTATACTATAAAGGTTTATGTACTTTATTAAGGGGCTGTTTCACCACTTTTCTTAAAGTTCGGATTAGCTTAATCATAACCTTATTTGACAGATGGAATTAAAATTTCTGTTTCACCAGTCTCGATTAGCGCTAAGTGACGGACAAACTGTTTCTTAATTTGACCATCAGATCAGGAGGCATTTAGCATTTTTATCCGTCACATAAAGTTAGTTTATTTTTTTGTGGCCATGGTTGGAGAGCCCTTCAGCCGGTTTCAGAAAAATAAATCAAAGTATTTTGTTTAAAGAAAGTAGTCATGCTAAATTGCATAAAATAATTGAAATATCAAGATTTGAATAAAAAAATGTAGGTACACTTTTAGTATGTAAAAATAAATCCAAAATTTCGTAATATTTTTTAATTACACTTTTTTTCAGTGGCTCAATCGTTTGTTCTACCTGAACTTGTATATCACCATTAAAAAAAAAGTTTATCTGTCAAATGGTTTGGCGCCACTTTTCGATTCGTTTTACGTGATTTTATTTTTCTTTGTTATTGTTAACAAAGTATCGTAAATAAATACCGTTTTTGGATCAATTATAATGTTACACATTTGTTTATGCAAAAAAAATAGATGTATTTAAAAATTATATAGTTAACGATTTCTTTTGCTTTAATAATGAGTGACTCTTTGAACAAAAGTGTGCGAACAGGAACGCGTGGTTGTGAAATGCGACGTTGCCATTCCGACTTTTTGTTACACCCACGATTAGTTAAGTGGTACTTAATTTGCACAGGACCGGCGTGGTGAAACTGAAAAAACACTAGCTGACAGATTTGTCCAGTAATTAGTTTATTCATTGGTTACGTAACTAGCACTTTGACAATAAGGTGGTGAAACACCCCCTAAATGTAAACAAACTCCATATTATGCGACTAAACTAAATAGTAGGTAGGTACGTCGAAAATGTGACGCGTGAAAGTCAATTACAAATATTTCATTTGGCTGGCTAAGAGGGTTTATTCCTGCTGAGCTGGCAACGTTGCATTTTTGTTAGTTTTTCTCGATTATTCCATAAAAATTGAATGAAAATTAAAAATGTTTTGTATAGAAATTGTTCTAATATATAAGTTAATGTGTCTACGTACTGCAATAATATTTCGTGATAAGACTTTTATTTTCTTTAAAATAAAAATCACGAATTATTATTGCAGTAGACACATTAACTTAATATATTAGAACAATTTGTATACAAAACATTTTTAATTTTCATTAAATTTTTATGGAATAATCTAGAAAAACTAACAAATATGGAACGTTGCCAGCTCAGCGGTATACACCCTCTTAACCCGATGCCATAACTGTTGGTCGTGTTGGCAGGTAACTACACTTTTATGTTTATAGTATAGTGTAATTGCGGGCTAAGGGGGTGTTTCACCACCTTATTGTCAAACTACTGGTTACGTAACCAATGAATAAACTAAGTACTGGACAAATCTGTCAGCTAGTGTTTTTTCAGTTTCACCACTCCGGTCCTGTGCAAACTAAGTACCACTTAACCAAGACACTTAACTAATCGTGGGTTTAACAAAAAGTCGGAATGGCAACGTCGCATTTCACGACCACGCGTTCCTGTTCGCACACTTTCGTTCAAAGAGTCACTCATTATTAAATCAAAATAAATGGTTAACTATATAATTTTTGAATACATCTATTTTTTTTTGCATTAACAAATATGTAACATTATAATTGATCCAAAAACGGTATTTATTTACGATACTTTGTTAACAATAACAAAGAAAAATAAAATCACGTAAAACGAATCGAAAAGTGGCGCCAAACCATTTGACAGATAAACTTTTTTTTAATGGCGACATACAAGTTCACGTAGAACAAACGATTGAGCCACTGAAAAAAAGTTTGTTATTAAAAAATATTACGAAATTTTGGATTTATTTTTACATACTAAAAGTGTACCTACATTTTTTTATTCAAATCTTGATATTTAAATTATTTTATGCAATTTAGCATGACCTCTTTCTTTAAAAAATAAAAAATACTTTGATTTATTTTTCTGAAACCGGCTGAAGGGCTCTCCAACCATGGCCACAAAAAAATAAAGTAACTTTATGTGACGGTTAAAAATGCTAAATGCCTCCTGATCTGATGGTCAAATTAAGAAACAGTTTGTCCGTCACTTAGCGCTAATCGAGACTGGTGAAACAGAAATTTTAATTCCATCTATCAAATAAGGTTATGATTAAGCTAATCCGAACTTTAAGAAAAGTGGTGAAATAGCCCCTAAGACTAGTAAGGGTAGGTTAGGATAGGATACCGATAGCGGTAGAAACGTTATCACCCCTACCTTACTAATTAAATTGGGGAAAACCATATCGAGATAAATGCTTTTTAACTAGTGTTCTGTAGTTATTTAATTTTAATATAATTTAATGAATTTATTACATAACAAATAAGCAATGACCTTCATTTGACATTGGTGTAAATTGCGTGACCAGTCCAAGTCGTACTTTATTCTGTGTGGTTAGAATTCTTCACAATTTACAAGTGGATTATTCCACTTCGGAGTTTGATTTGGACCCGCTGTCTGACATCTAGCACTTTGACAGCGCCGCTAGTGACACTAGTTACAGTGTACCTACCACTACGCAAAAAATAATTAAAGGGGTTGCCTTATCGTACGCATTTAGATAGATTTAGATATTTGAAAAAGTAGTAAGTAAATGAAAAATATTGAAATGAGTTTCTTATAAAAATAAATAAAAAATATCACGGGACAATTCACACCAATTGACCTAGCCCCAAAGTAAGCTAAGTAAAGCTTGTGATATGGGTACTAGGCAACGGATAAACATACTTATATAGATAGATACATACTTAAATGCATATTAAACACCCAAGACCCGAGAACAAACATTCGTATTTTTCATACAAATATCTGCCCCGACACGGGAATCGAACCCGGGACCTCAAGCTTCATAGTCAGGTTCTCTAACCACTAGGCCATCTGGTCGGCTTATAATTGACTTTTCTATACAAAAAAAAAATATAAAAACCAGTGGTAATTTTTTAGACATTCCCAATTATGGAACGAAACGTTAAGCTTAAATTAAATAATGTTCAGACGGAATGCCGGCGCGGCGCCCGGCTTCGGCACCAAGACGCTGCTGGGCGTGGCCGCGGGCTCCATCGGCGCGTTCGTGGGCACCCCCGCGGAGGTGGCGCTCATCCGGATGACCGCCGACGGCCGCCTGCCCGCCGACCAGCGCCGCAACTACAAGAACGTTGCCGATGCGCTTATCAGGTAACTCAGCTGCTTGTTATTGAATAAGGTTTTGTTCAAAATTCCATTTTAAAAGCAAGCTTTTTGGCTGACTGTACTTTTTGTTGACTGTACTTGCGTTGTCATCCAACCTACATAAGTATACCAAATTTCAAGTGAATCTGACCACTGGAAGTGGGTCCAATTCGACTTCTAAGATTTGACCCGTACATGGGTGATTCTTCAAGGTCGTGATTTTTGCTTTATTCCTCTGTCGTATTTTTTTTTACTTAGTACAGAAAAAATCATGCTCCCATGAAAATAGATTTGTTCAGTACCATAAATTTATGTTACTGAACAAATCTATTTTCATGGGAGCATGATTTTTTTTGTACTAAGTAAAAAAAAATACGACAGAGGAATAAAACAAAAATCACGACCTTGAAGAATCACCCACATACATAGGGAATAGATACATTGCAAGTTAATAAAAAGCCTGTAATAGGATGTTATGCTAAAACTTAAATTTTTGACGCTAAGCTTTTTTTGCTGGCGGTATAAGTATATATTTAATAATTAATAACATGTGAATGATCGACTGAGTGAGTGGGTGAGTGAGTAGGCGACTGAGCGAGTGAACAACAGAAGTGCGTGGGTGAGTGAGTGAGTGAGTGAATGATCGATTGAATGAGTGAGCGACAGAGGGAGCGCCTGGGTGACTGAGCGAGTGCGTAGATGTATGAGTGAATTCCGACCGAATGAGAGAGAGCCTGGGCGATTGAGTAAAGCCTTCCACACACGCGCTTCGGTGTGTGGAAGGCTTAAGTGCGTAACTGAGTGAGTGAAGTACATTTGTGCGTGTGTGTATACATATGATGCGAAATTTTTGGGTCTTTAAAATCCCGGAATCTCTTTCAGTAAAACTGGTAGGTACCAACGTACGAAAGCAATAATTGATCCTTCGTCCGATTTCTACTCATCTCCGGAGTCTATGACGAGTTGATGGTAGCGAGTGTCTGTTCGTGTGTTCCAGGATAGTGCGTGAAGAGGGCGTTTTAAAGCTGTGGCGCGGCGCGACGCCCACGGTCGGGCGGGCCATGGTCGTCAATGCGGCACAACTCAGCACCTACTCGCAGGTACGGTTGCCGTATTAGGCGGAACAGATAGGTATCTGTACAGACGTCTGAATAGACAATGAGTCTTAAGAGCGCTTATACCTGCTGAGCTGGCAACGTTGCATTTTTGTTAGTTTTCTCGATTATTCCATAAAAATTTAATGAAAATTAAAAATGTGGTGTATACGAATTGTTCTAATATATAAGTTAATGTGTCTACTGCAATAATTATTCGTGATAAGACTTATATTTTCTTAAAAAAAAAAAAATCTATAACGAAAACCGTTGTTTTTAAAGAAAATAAAAGTCTATCACGAATAATTATTGCAGTAGACACATGAACTTCTATATTAGAACAATTCTTATACACCACATTTTTAATTTTGATTCAATTTTTATGGAATAATCGAGAAAAACTAACAAAAATGCAACGTTGCCAGCTCAGCAGGTATAAACGCTCCTAAAGTGGCCAGAACTGAGGCCAGGAGAAGTGCGGTGAGGTGAGGCGTTTTGGCCACTTTACGACTGACTGTCTATCAGACGTCAGTACCTTAGTGAACTCAATTTAAAGTTGAAAATGCCAATCAGCTGTATACCACTGATACTTATTGAATATCAGAATCGAAAAAAGATGCTTAGTATTTATGTATTTTTTTTTGTAATAATGCATGGTAACAGAGTGGTAGCTCCATACAGATAGTAACAGAGTGTTCTGCGCAAAATTTGAAACTGACCCACCCATGAAAAGCAATTAATAAATGACTATAGCTAAACCGTTTAAATGAATCCTCTCCCGCGGGGTACAGAGGCGCGGGGGTAGACGATAAAGGAGCCTGCAGAGGTGCGGGCGGCGAACGCACCTCTCCCGGACCCCTTTGTCGTCATACCCCCAGCCCCTGTACCACGCGGGTGAGGACTCATTGAAACAGTTTAGCTATAATGACATGTGTTTCGGTTTTCGGTTGCAGGCACGCGAGATGTTCACAGCGTTCGTACCGGACGGCATCGCGCTCCACTTCTGCGCGTCCATGGTGTCCGGTCTCGTCACCACCATTGCCTCCATGCCCGTCGACATCATCAAAACAAGGTTCTTACCATCGTTAAATACCTCGAGGCCGAAAGACGTCCACTGCTTAACATAGGCCTCCCCCAAGGCTCGCCAAACAGATCGGCCCTGCGCCATCCGCATCCCGTTCCCGTAACCTTAACCAGCTCGTCACTCCATCTTGTTGGAGGCCTACCTGCACTGCGTCTTCCGGTCCGTGCACGCCATTCGAAAACCATCTTTTTGGCTCCATCGGCCAACAGTTCTACGAGCGATGTGCTCTGCCCACTGCCACTTGAGTCTGGCGATTCTTTGAGCTATGTCGGCGACTTTAGTTCTTGCGCGGGTTTCATCATTTCTAAGCGATCCCGCAGAGAAACTCCGAGCATAGCCCTCTCCATCGTCCTCTTGAGTGACTTTGAGCTTTCTTACGAGGCCCATCGTTAGCGCTCTCTATTTGTCACTAATTTAGACTCCATTTGGGTACAGTTCTGAATATCGAAATTAAATACAATACAATACAATACAAATATTCTTTATTGATCACCAAAAACAGTACAGTGACATTACAAAAATAAAAATTTAGGTAGACAATAGGCGGTCTTATCGCTAAAAAGCGATCTCTTCCGGACAACCAATTACTCAGAAATTAATAAATATCAACAGACGAATGTAGGTGGCAGAAATAACAGACAAGAGAAACAAATAAATATATCGAATGGGTTAAAATATCGATAAGTTTATTTTCAAAAACCGTAAACTTCGCAAGATTTATTAATACAGCATCGTAAAGAACCCATTAGGTTAGGTTAGCCCTTTAATTAAAGCATACGGAGCCATATCTGGCTTCATGCTTGCTTTATAATTTAAAATACCTAGATTGTTTTCATCATTTGAAATATAATTACTTAATCAAAAAATTTAACAAAAATGACGGTTAAATTAAAAGGCGAATTGATTCAAACGCCATCCTGGGTGATATTGAATTTTATACATTACGCTGATTCCAATAGACACCACCAATCAACTGACTTACTTTTTATGAGCTGTCAAAACACAATTCTCCCATAGAGTTTGAATGGCAATAGCCACTTATGACGTCACTTGTTCGCCAACCCAATCAACTAACTATTTATTGGTTTTAAAGCAACAACAAATCTAATTTTGCAGGTATTGAAAATAAATTACATTTAATAAAATAAATAAAAAAATATTTTATTGTATTTTGTGCATATTGACATGAATAAATAATTCCTGATAAAAAAAAACGGAAATTAATCTGGTTTTCACCGCTCAGTACCGAATTGTCTATGTAGTAAAATGTCCAGTGACGCAAATTGACCAAGAAGCTAAATGTCAGACGTCCTCGTCCTATTATATTAGCCTTTTGTCAAATTAGCATAACATCCATAACGCAGAACATCAAAATAGCAATTAGTCCGTGTAGCATAACTTCCAAACTACATATTGTCAAAAATGCTATCACCCAAAAAAAGCAAATCATCAAATCTTATTGAAAGCAGTTAGCCGGAGTAGCAGAATAACCAAAAAGTGTGTTCAGGTTTCAAATGGTCGTTATATTATCAAATTTAGATCTACATATTCAACTCAAACTCTTTATACCATGAAATAGGCGACATTATATTTTTTGGACGTTCTGCGATTTTGGCGTTCAGCTTTAAGGGCATGTTGCTATCTGGCCGTATCCCTTCATAGACGTTATGCTAATTGGGTATTTTACGATTAAGACATCTTCACACAATGGACAATTTACATAATTGGCTAAGTAAAGTTTTTTGAAGAGGTGCTAATTATATTTTTTTTCGACAGTCGGCGTTCTGGAGATCGAGAAACTGCAGCTGTTTTATTTTTATCTCCTATTGTTTACTGGAAATATTTTTTTGAGCGTTTGAGTTGACATTTGTGAGATTTTATGGTTGACAAGCCGTTCGTGCTCAGAACTTAGTAGAAACAGAAAAAAAAACCGAAGTGAACTGTCACTGCTGTCAGTGTCAAATTGTTTGCGTTTCGTTTGCTTTGCGTTTTGGTGTGCTCAGTGTGATTTTTTGACTATTTTTATCGACCTCCGCATAAAATCCGGACTTTCAATTTTACCGCATTTCTCCACGACCTATGCACAATAATTGGATCACGATTGAATACTTTCGATCACTATTTTGGAACTGCTTCTTGGACAACGCAAAGCAAACGAAACGCAAACGGTTAGATTTCATTTGACATTGACATAAGCGACAGTTGAATTCGTTTTTTTTTCTATTTCTTCTTAGTACTGAGCACGAACCGCTTGTCAGCCATAAAATCTCACAAATGTCATCTCGAACACTTAAAAAAATATTTCCAATAAATAAAAGCAGATAAAAATAAAACAGCTGCAGTTTCTTGGTGTTGAAGTCGACCACTGTCGAAAAAAAATATAATTAGCATCTCTTCAAAAAACTTTACTTAGCCAATTGGGCATGTGCTTTTTAGACCATCAGAATCGTGGTAATTTGGCTTCATAGACGATTCGGTACTGAGCGGTTTTCACCGCGGCTAAAATATTTTTTTTTTTTACTGCAGTCGTGTCTTCGAATTATTTTTTAATGGCGTAAACATCCCTACTAGGTATAACTACAATATCGCCCAGGATGGCGCTTGAATCAATTCGCCTTTTACCCCTATCATGTCTTTAAAGTTCATTTTCAAACATGCGTGCAGTAAGGTTTGAAGCATTGCCAATATTCAAATTTAGAAATGTGCATAGAGCGTTACATTTTGGACACGCTATGCAATAAAGAGTTAGGTCAGTATTTATAACAATCTGAAAAAGTTTATGATCTCAGGAAAATGGATTTTTTGTAAATTGTCTTTGTCGCTTCCCTAAAACGTCATAAATATCCTAACGAACGATGTAATAACGAAATAGCGCACTTTAAAATTAATTATCTCTTTTCAGAATCCAAAACGCCGCGAAAGGCCAAAGCCAGCTGTCGGTAGTGACGAACCTGCTGAAGAACGAAGGCATCCTGTCGCTATGGAAAGGATTCCTACCTTACTACGCTCGCCTCGGCCCGCACACAGTACTCACTTTCATATTCCTCGAGCAAATGAACGCCGCTTACTTCAAGCATACGTAAATGGATCAGGAGTTTAGAGACGAATTTATTAAAATGGTAGTGATGCGCCGAGTTGCTGTTTTGGTGGATCGAGTCGACTCGAGTCATTTTATGTGGTATTCGAATCCTGACTCGACTCCGCGATTCGAGTCCAGTGAAGACCTACTCGAGTCTATGTTTGGTATCTATTCACACTACTGTAAACAAACAATTAAATTCACTCACGGTAATAGTTTACTGACGCAAAACAATTATAATATCAAAACAAAAAGTTGCAGGTTCAAACTTGTATTATTATGACGCGTCGTCACTTCATACTTGATTCATTGCTTAAGTAAAAAGAGATTGAATTCAAGCGAGTCAATCTGACTCGACTACTAGACTCGAGTGAGTTGTACTCGCATAATAGAATCGAGTCAGCGAGTACGAAACCGATTCTCTCTGACTCGAGTACCGAATCGAGTCTGGCGTACTCGAATCAAAATATTTTTGTACTCGAGTAGGCGAGTCCTAAGCGGGAATCGAGTCTGTCATGGCAAAATGAAAATCAAAACGTATTCCGTAAGTAGGCCGCAAAGGGCTCGTTGACTTGTTTTTTTACATGCTGCCGCTCAGCGCTTTCGAAAATTTCATCATATACAGGATGTAATCGTCAAGTGTGTCCAGGCGATTATTCCGTAACTACAGATATCAATGAACTGTGAATTGATATCGAAAGTACCTAATGAGTAAAATGACATCATTAACTTTTAAAAAAAAAAAGAAAAATATCCATAATAGGGATGTTGACACCATTAAAAAATAATTCGAAGACACGACTCCAGTAAAGAAACGCTTTATTTCAGCCCTGAAAGCCAGATTAATTTTCGATTAAATGCAAAATTAGATTTTTTGTGGCTTTAAAACAAATAAATAGTTAGTTGACTGAGTATGCGAACAACGACGTCATATGTCGCTATTGTCATTCAAACTCTATGGGAGATTGTGTTTTGACATAAAAAGAGCTCATAAAAAGAACGTCAGTTGATTGGTGGTGTCAAGATCCCTATTTTGACATCAAATACTCCCATACATTTAGTTCGAGGTTAGTAGAAAAGTTTTAGTTTACTTATTTTAAAAGGTTATTTTATAATTTATAAGTTTAGTTTTGATATTAAAAAACTGTTTTTTAACCCATCAAAGTCATAAAACTATCATTTACTTGAATAATATTTATTTCTTAGTAAGTACAAAATTGACGTCCTTGTTGTACGACACAATGACGGGCTCTATGTATGCGAGTGTTTGATGTCAAAATTATGGATATTTTTCTTCTTAGTTTTAAAAAGTTAATGATGTCATTTTACTCATTAGGTAAAGTAGGGTCAACAGCATAAATAAGTGTCCATTTCTGTACCTTGTTGTTTTCAATCGTTTGACAATTTTGTATGACATTTCAAACATAACGTTAAAGTGACAAGGTACATAAATGATCACTTATTTATGCTGTGGACTGTACTTTCGATATCAGATCACAGTTTTTTAACATCTGTAAAAGTTACGGAACAATCGCCTGGACACACTTAACGATTACACCCTGTATAGCGTAAGTACGCTAACTTCTGTTTTTTTTTACAATATCGAAACGCATCACTGCGATGCGATGCGGCTACCAAAGTTTGAATGTCTTTAAAATAACATTCGTCTCTATCTTTCAAAAGCTATGTATATTTTTGTACGCCAAACGATTGAAATATCAAACTGAATGGTTACACCATCGAATGGTGTTGTTTTTTAAGCTTAACTATATGTGGAACACAGCACTTGTGATGGGAGTTGCTTCTAACTTGTTATTGTATTTTAAATTTAATTTTAATAACGCTTCAGTAAAAATATGAGTTAAAAACGCTGAAAAAACACGTAGTACGTGTTTGATGTTATAGCGGCTACATTAAAACATAATCGGTGAAAATTTCAAGTGTGACAGGCGGACGGACAGCGGAGTCTCAGTAACAGGGTACCGTTGGCACTGTTTGGGTATGGAACGTAAAATTATGCGTTAGTATATCAAAGGAACGTTTTTATAGGCATCAAAAAGAATTTTGGCCCAACTAACATTTCTCATGAATTCCATCAATCATTGCCTGTAAAATTTGGCACAGGAAAGCTCGTTTTCATATCCCCTCACAAGTGCTACGTGATTGGAATATGTAATGTTCAAATTCTGGATACGCCGCTTCGGTAATGTTCGTGTTTTCCCGAAGTCGTCCAGACGTGTGTCGAGCTTCTAGATGTTAGAATATAGAATAACCAGAAACCATGTACGCGTCTGTTGGAGCCGATGTTACTCTCAAAAAAGAGTGCAGGCTATACTGTAAAGGTTTATAGGTACTTTACTACTTGTAAACTAACTCCATATTATGCGGCTAAAGTAAAGAGTACGTCGAAAATGTTTATAGGTACTTTACTACTTGTAAACTAACTCCATATTATGCGGCTAAAGTAAAGAGTACGTCGAAAATGTTTATAGGTACTTTACTACTTGTAAACTAACTCCATATTATGCGGCTAAAGTAAAGAGTACGTCGAAAATGTTTATAGGTACTTTACTACTTGTAAACTAACTCCATATTATGCGGCTAAAGTAAAGAGTACGTCGAAAATGTTTATAGGTACTTTACTACTTGTAAACTAACTCCATATTATGCGGCTAAAGTAAAGAGTACGTCGAAAATGTGACGCGTGAAAGTCAATTAATTACAAATATTGCATTTAGCTGGTTAACCCGACGCCATAGCTTTTGGTCGTGATGGCAGCTGATGTTTGTTTACATTTAGAAAAGTACCTAAACCTTTATAGTATTACCAACTAATCCGTGAATCAGACCAAGCAATACTACACTTTATGTGAATGGCGTAAAAACTTTTTTAATCTGTATTAGTTAGTCAACCTGTAGTACCATGTTTTGACAATCAGTCTTTCGGCTCCTCGGATGAAAAGTAGTATTATTAGGTACTATATTACTGTCAAAGAGATTATTATTTTTTAAGCGCCCGGTTAGCCGAGTGGTCCTGACTACATAGCTTGAGGTCCCAAGTTCGATACGAGGCAGATAGTTGGATGAAAAATGTGAATGTTTGATCTTGAGTCTTGGGTTCTCGAATCTTCTATTTAAGTATGTTTATCTGTTGCCTAGTATCCATCCATAACAAGCTTTGCTTACTTTGGGACTAAGTCAATTGGTGTTAATTGTTCCATGGTATTTATTTATTTTTATCATGTTTTGACAATAAATTTTTTAGTGGATAAATATAGTCGCATTTCAAAATACCTATATTTAATAAGTGTACAGAAGTTTTAAGCTTTGATTCTCGACATGCTTGTTATTTTACGCGAAATTTATAACATGGTTTCTAATCATTTATAACATGGTTCACGGTTCATGGTTCGCGAAATTTATAACATGGTTTCATGGTTTCATGGTTTCTGGTTCATTCTAATACATTCTAAGTAGATTCGTAGTTTTACGATTTACCATTACTTTTAAGTCATTAGTCTATAAAATTAATCTTTATTCTTTATACACTGAACATATATTTTGCTGATTTATTTTTTGCTGCTAATCAGAAAATGCACTACTAGCCTGGTGTATACAGGATGTCTCAAAGCTTAACGATAAGCTGGCACCGAGCCAAGTTATACCACGTCTGCAAAAAAATAAGGAAAAAATCCATGTCACTTACAAGGAAAGGTACCTAGATTTCCCTAGGTGTACCAAGATTTGATTTATTTTGATATAGGGTAAATCGCCAATAACTGGCCCCCTCATACTGAAAATGAACTCTGTTCCCCTACAAACATAATTCAATTTAGTATGACGTGGCCAGTTATTGAAGAGTGGCCTGTAATTAACACCTTATACTTAAATGAATTCTATTATGGGTGAATAGAGTTCATTTTTAGTATGAGGCGGCCAGTTATTGGCGATTTACCCTATGCTAGACAGTAGTCTAAAATAACACACCCATATTTTTATCTTATTTTTTCTAGGACTGGTACCAGCAGGCTTATTGTCTAACGCTTCTGACGCTTGCCTTCGCAATCACTATTTCTTTCTGTCAAACGGTATAAGATGATGACAGAAAGAGACGGTGAAAGCGAAGGCAACCGACAGAAGCGTTAGACTATACGGCCTCGGGTTGTTGTTGAGTTTTGGGACAGCCTGTATACTACAAATACTGTATTATCAAAGGGAACACGTACGGAATGAATACCTTCGACTGTCTCTTTTCCACCAAGTAAGCTCGAGAGAGACAAAGCATGGTATCCCTAGCACGCCGTAATTAAAAAAATATTTTATTACAGTTGTTGTAAATCAAGTGCCAAATTCGAAAAAAAAAACCATTGAATTTATCAAAAAGCAATGCCTCGTTAAATATTCCATGTTTTTAGTTTAAGCACAAAGTTTATTTTTTTGACGCTTATGTTTTTTTTGAGATTTTGTTTTTGGTTATAGAGAGGTAAAAACAGTTGTTCTTATTTACTGATTTAAAAACAAATGTGACAAACATGTGATCTATCTGTAGGTATACGAAATATTACACTTTTGCGCACAATTTGTATCTTTTGGATATCTTTACAATGTTCTTGTGAGAAAGGCAACATTTTGACGTTTTAGCGTTAGGTCAAAAAGGCGTTTTAGCGTTAGGGCTTCTTAAAAAGTGTCCAAAACTGTCTCGTTATATCTAGTACAAAAAGATATGATTAATTGTATACAATTAGGACCTCTTTCACTATTCTCTGATAACATCCTGATATTTTCAGTGATGCTGTCTTTCTTTATTTCGTTGGAATTAAACGAGACCGCACGCATCAAATACATAAAGTTTGAAAACAATAATGGAAAAAACATACAACAGCAATTTCCTCAGAAATAGTCTAATTAGGATTGTTATAAAATAAACCTCATCTGACCTAAAATAAACTATACATAGATTACACGTACACGATCAAAAAAGTTCGTCTAGTTTCCCCAAAAATTATATTAGGTCAAATGACCATTATGTATTTAGACCATTATGCTTTTCAATCTTTATGTAGGTATTTTGACAAGTTCCGCCACAGAAATCTGCCACATAAAAAACCAGGAACTTATCAGAGAGTCATGAGGGAGAAAGAGTGAGAGAACGAAAGCACTTAATTTTATGCGACTCATTAGCTTTGCATTTTAGGATGTATTTTGTTAAATATTTATTTATATTAATATTTTATATTGCATCATGCCGTATTATTAAGGTACAAAAGCCTCACAAGAACTGATGGTTTATGCAAAAAGTAACACTAAAAAGTATGCACCAAAATAATTTCAACACTATACCAATAGCGTTTAGTCTGGATTTTGAATATTAAACTCTCTGTTGTCGTCCTTCTTTTACTAAAGGGATAGAAAGAGCGAAACTACTACTACTGTTGTGTTCTCGAAATACGTCACATGGGACTTATCTCATACAGTTTTGAATAAATGTATTTAAGACGAAATGGAATATCCTCGTTGGTCGAGTCTTTTTTTAAATTACCTTGGAAATAATTTCTAGAAGTTTAGATTTCTCATTTCAAAGGTTTGTATTCCACAGAGCACGTTGGCAGTTATTTTTACAATGAATTTGTACTTTATGAAGTACGCGAGCACTTCCGAGGATATCAAGGTATCACAGAATAATGAATTCCAAACAATTCTGTCATTGGTTTTTGTACCGATTTCCGGAATAATCTTTAATAGAATTAAACTTCTTGCAGATAGTAGGACGTTAACAAGATGTTGAAACTAAAATATGTTTAGTCAAAAATACCACGGAACAGATTCAAATTCTTATTTTCCTATGAATTTTATTATTATTAATACTTAATTAACTTTTTACATTAATACCGTCAGCTTTTGTATTTGTAACAATATTCCACGTGATAGTTTTATTGTTATATTTATTTTTATACATTTATTCTACGTACGGTGATTAACATAGCTGAATTACATATGTAATGTTTTGTTGTATGTTAATAAAGATTTTTGTTATAATAATGTTTTTTTCTCATCTATCCGAACAATTGGTAAATACCATACCGTCGCCATCATGGCCATCTCTGTCTAGATGATCAAAAATTTTTGAACACAACCATTCATCGGGGTTGAGGAGATTTGTAGAAAAACAAGGGACGCTGATATAGCCAAAGGCAACAGACAGGCCATATATAGATAGTATCGCACTCAGAACAGATGGCCGTTGGGCCGATAAGTTCTCGAATGGAGACCACGGCGCAGCGTGGGACGTCCACCAACGAGATGGACGGATGGTCTGGTAACGGCCGCATGTTCACGGCGGATTGGGTATCAATAAGGGAGGCCTATGTCCAACAATAGACTACGGCTGAAATGATAATGATGATGACCGTCAATCGCTTAGGTCCGTGCTCAGATGTTTTTGAGCACTTAGGTACATAGCTCTACGGTTTATGATGGATACTGTATAAACAGATTATCATCATTAAATGGAGGATTATTTTTTATGAATTGAGCAAAAACTCAAGAAAGGTGTGCTTGAAGTATGGCCTCTAGTTGGTGAGCTGGAATCAATGACAATTTTTTTTATTAGAGTAATGGATCTCCCACTGTTAGGCAAAGTCCTCCCCTTTTTCTTTCCACCCGTCTCTGTCCCTCGCAAAATCCCGCTAAAATGGGTTAAAACGGTCTAAGGCATCCCGCCCATCTGCGTCCATTCCATTGATATATTTATATTTTTATTTTCTTCTGTGATGGTTTCAGGTATAAATTAAGATAGCAAAACAAAAATGTATAAGGCATAAAAAAATACTCGTAATACCTACCTAATTCATTAGTAATTTCGTATTCGTATTTCCTATACACTTTGATTTGTGTCTTGTGCGTTCTTAATAATTTAATGTGCGTTTGTCGGTTTGTGCCTTCTTCTTCTTCTTCCTTAATGGCGGCCAATAGGCTTGTGCCAATGTCAGTTAATTGCTCTCTTTGGAGCGACGTTGTACGGTGATTGTAGTTTTTGCAACTTGATAGTAAAATTCCAGAAACCACGTGGAGACAACTTGCGCATTAAAAAATGTCAGACACGAGAGCAATATAGAATTTTGAGATCACTGTAACAGTTAAGGTTAATCGCCGCATAAAACACTATCAAAATTATACCACAACTAGCCAAAGAAACAGAAATACCAAAATCAGATACTGTCTACATCCGCCATGTTCGAATGCCACAAATCGAATCCGGTTTGTGCCTTGTTTGTGCATGAATTTAGGTACTTGTCGGGAAGTTGTCGGGGCTTGACAGCCGCACCGAGAGAGCTTCGATGGTAAAACTCTATGCTCACAAACAATTAAGAAGTTCACCGGAATCCTCTATGAAACTCACGTCATACATAAACTGACAATGTGAAAACCGTTATTCAAAATATCAAATTCTAACAAGTAGACGAAACTTTAAAATGTTTAATTGCAGTAACAACTCAAGATAATGAATTCATTAATCTGCGACAACATTGTGAAATAGTGAACAATAATGAATGTATTAATTAAATATGGAAACTCAGCCTATCGAGACAACACCTTGCGCGGCCCAGCCCCTCGATAAGACACCTAAAGGCATAGCTGGGCTGTTAAAACCAGATATGGATATAAGTACAACTCGTCTTACCTGGGTACCCGGTATGGCAAAGATTTTCAATGAGATACCCATTATGATTGGAACTCTGAAGCTACTTATAAACACGGGTATTCAGCCTTCTGATAAGATACCTTTTACGAACATGGCTGGTCTCCTAAAACAAATTTTAACTATAGGAAAAACTCAGTCTTTCAATAAGCTACTAATGTGTCTGGCTCAGCCTTTGCAGCTACCTACCATGGTTGTTACTCAGCCTTTTGATAAGGTGCCTGTTATGTGTATGGCTGGACCTTTAAAGTACCCGATGGACAAGGGTATGGACCGGAGCATGGGATCACCTATGAACGTGGGACAATTAAGACCCCCGAGTAAATCCTCAGTGCCAGTCAGGCACAGAGTAGCTATGGGATGCGTGTCGGGGTAAATATTTTTATTTATTGAATCAGGCATTAATTTGCGGATGTCCATATTAATGAACTGAAACAATTACTTTGTTCACCTGCGACCTTACGATATATTAACTATGTTTATGTAAAAAAATGTGTTTTCATGCAGTTCCTCCACCTCCACACTTCTTGAACACACACAAACACAACTGTCACCACCACCAAACTACTCTGACACGTCAACCAGAGCTCATCTTCATAGTACCGCAACCGTTCACCTGTGCTACCAAATGCTTTTTTACACGCTTTATATTATTCCACTAAATCTTTTTATATCGAGGAACTAAGGAGAACCATAATTGATGAAAAAGCAAATTGGATAAAAAAATAAGCTGCCCAAATTACTAATTCCTCGCGGACGGAGTCGCGGGCAAAAGCTAGTTACTTATAAATGAGACAGATTGTGAGTGTCTTGTCTTTTGCTGCTGACTGTAATATCGCACATTCACAAAATACGATAGACCTTAAAAAAACCGTCCTCATTCCAGCATGTTTGCAACCTTACTCGCCCATCCTCTGGATGTGGTGAAGATTCGAATGCAGCTCTACCCCAAAAACAGGACCAGTTTCCAGATGTTGCGCCGAATCATGGAGTGCGAAGGGACCAGGGCTCTGTACGCCGGGTTGACGGCAGGTCTGCTGAGGCAGGCCACTTACACTTCCACCAGACTGGCGGTGTACCTCACACTGCTGACTAAATATCAGAAGTTAGTATGATTAAATTAGTTAATACCCTCCAGAGCAGAATCCCAGAGTCAAAGACTTTTGACTTGAGGCATTGGAAACAAATTTCTATAATTTTGACTGCAATATTCATTTCCCTCCCCCCCGGGTCCCCCGTGTTTCGAAACGCAGCGTCGAGTGTGGTGCCTGGCCAACCGCTTCCGAAGCAATGTTGGGAACTCCGCGTAGGGGAGACCGGGTACAAAGGTAACAGCGGGTCGAAAGTAGCAAAGGCTCTGTAGTTTTATCCAATAGTCGAAACACCTCTTCGCTACAGTCATATGACAGTCGATGCCACCCCTCTTACTTGCATCCAGCCGCTGTCGGTGCTCCGCGCTGCTACTTTGAGCTAGAGGACAAAACGTGATTTCACGAACTAAAAATAACTTTCTTGACTTTCATTCATGTCACGTTTTCATATTATTAAAAGAATGATTTTTATATGAATATTTGTATAGTCATTCTTGATTAAATGGATTACACGGTGTTTGAGTTCGTTTGTGTCAATCACGTTCCACTTCAAGGCTAGCTTTAATTTTTTGACAAAAATGTGGCAGGGTACAAAAGTAACATAGACAGACATGATGATGAAAACTGTATGTGTCCGAAACAAACACTGTTACCAAATACTTAGTTTGAATAGAAAAAATAATTGTCACGCCAAAAAAACATGGCATTTCCTAGACTGCCAATAAATGCTAACAAAATGTTATTTTTTTGAATATTTTCATAAAAAAATACTTTTTCAATATTTTCATATACTTATAAAGTGCCAATATTTTTTTTTTGCTCATTCAATGTTTTCTGATACATAACTTATTAATTTAATACTTCATCTCATATTTAAAAATACTTCTTTATCCTGTTACTTTCGGCAACGTATCGGGGTCGAAAGTAACAACAGGCGAATTTTTTTTAAGTCCCTATTTTTCACACAAAGTAAGTAATAATTAGGTAAATAAAGACATCAATTTGAAGAGCATGAACGAAATTTATAGATAGATATATTAATTTCATCAAAAATATTACGCTTAACCAGATAATGAGGTAAAAGTGCAAAATGTTAGTTTTGTCCCCGGTCTCCCCTACCTTAGGAGTAAATGGGGCTGGTGCGAGTGTGGGGACCCGGAACAGACGGCCCACCACATGGTACTGGAATTCCCGATCACAAAGTTCGATGGACACATAGATGACCTCAAGAAGCTGTCAGAGAAAGCCGTGGAATATTTTAGGAAATCTAGATTTAAGTTTTAATTGTTAGTTTTCATTTATATTTCTTAAACAGTTTTGCAGTGACACGTATCCTATAGGATAAATAATAATAATCTTATTTTTTTAATTTGCTGCCACTCTCTAGTGCCAGGACTCACTTGTGAGGATATACCGGTTTGTTTTTGTCAGGACGCATGGTGGCAAGATGCCTCCGCTCTCCAAGCGGCTCGAGATCGCGATCCTGGCGGGGCTGGCGGGCGCGTTCGCCGGAACACCCTCCGAGGTGGCACTCATCCGGATGACGGTGGAGGGGCGTCAGCGACGCTCCGTCTGCAGCCCTAATTGCTCGCTGGCCTGCAAGAAAGTTAGGAAGACTGGGAACGCTGTTGCCATGCTCTATAGGTAGGACAAATGGGTCATCCTAGCCTATTTACGACCGTTCAGTTCGCAGGCTTTCTCTCAGAATAAGCGGGCTTCCCACGCGAGCCCAGTGCGCATTGGGAACTTCACATACAACATCGAATTTTTTCTTCTTCTTATCCTTCTTCTTTTTCTCGAGGTTTCCTCACGATGTTTTCCTTCTACGTACCTACAGGTCGATTCACAAGAGCTGGCACGAATGGATCGAATGAGTGAATGAAATTATCTATGTGTCACCTATTTGAATACACTTCACACAAATATGAAAATGTCATGCATCAGTCACTGTCCTACAAAAATGACATTACTTTCGTTCTACGTTCGTGTTATGAGTGACATTACTTTCGTTCAATCCATTCCTGCCAGCCCCCTGTACCACAAAAGTTACAAGTGCTGCAATTCGACAAAATTGTAACATTTTACTATGAGAAACTTGACAATTTTGTCGAAATGTAGCACTTGTAACTTTGTGGTACACGGCCCAGCTCTTGTGAATCGACCTGTGAATCTCATGAGTCATGACAAATTACGTACAAAAACAAAAATACGTGAATTAGTAAATAGAATGAGACAAATGATCAAAGTGAAACCAAAATAAAAAGTACTAAAATATAGTCTTCGATTTGAACTTGCGACTTGCGTACATTGTCGGCTTACTGGAAAAAGTTCCGTTGCGACAAAAATATACATGTATACTTAACTAATATTGTAATTAGTGGAGAAATTGCCAGATAGACGTGTGGTGTTCTGTTTCAGGCTGGGTCGTAAAGAGGGAGTGCGTGTGCTATGGCGGGGCGCTACTCCCACTCTCTTGAGATCGTTGTTCGTCAGTATTGCTGTAATCAGCACCTACGGGGAGGTAAAAATATAAAATAATAACTCATATTATAGTATCTTTTATTACCCGTGTTAGAAATTCACGAAAAAAGCTTACGGAAACATAAAACACAACGTTCGCTCGGACGACGCCATCTTGAAACCGAGGTACAGTCAGCATCAAAGGGAGCTGGTCACTTTTGTACCTTGTTGCTTTACAGTCAGGTGCAAATGTCATACAAGATTGACAATAATATTGTGTTATTTTATTACGACAAGGTACAAAAGTGACCAAGCTGCTTTTGATGCTGACTGTACAACAATGTTCTTGGGCAGCGGCCCTCTATTCTTGTTTAGTGTAATACTCTTTCTTTAACCCCCGACGTAAAAAGAGGGGTGTTATAAGTTTGACCGCTATGTGTGTGTGTGTGTCTGTCTGTGGCACCATAGCTCTTAAGCGGGTGAACGGATTTGGGTGCATTCTTTTAATGGAAAGCAGGTTTCTTTTCTCTGAAGATTCATTGTTCTGGATTGAAAATTTACGGTTTCAGAGAAAAAAACCGGCCAAGAGCGTGTCGGACACGCCCAAGATAGGGTTCCGTAGCCATTACGAAAAAATCAAGTAATATTTTTCAAAGGTAAGTATGTGTACGGAATCTTCCAAGTTTAGGTATGTTTTATACCTTAGGCTACTATTTACTCTTAAACTACAAATAATTCCCAAGCAATTTTAGCCGCTATAATTTTCCTTGTAAATATAATATATTCACTACCATTCTGTTTTTTTTTTTAATTTTTCCACCCAACAGTTTAGATTTAAGAGGGGGGGGGGGACGGTCGATCTTAATGAAAATTTTCACTTTAAAGTTGAATATTTCGCAAACAGATCACTGAATAGAAAAATCATGTTAGCAACCCCCCAATGGTTTTAAAAGACCTATCCAACGATACCCCACACTATAGGGTTAGTCGAGAAAAAAAAAACACCCCCACTTTACGTCTATGGGAGGTACCCTAAAAAAAATTATTTTACTTTTTTTTATTTAATCACTTTGTCGGCGTGACTGATATATATATATTCATGCCAAATTACAGCTTTCTAGTACTAACAGGCTCTGAGCTTAGCCGCGGGCGGACAGACAGACAGACAGACGGACAGACATGGCGAAACTATAAGGGTTCCTAGTTGACTACGGAACCCTAAAAAAGAGTTATGGCAAATGATCATTATGACAAACATTACTTATACATTATGATATGACTTACAATGTTATGGATCGCAAATGCCCAATTTTGTCAATTTTGGGAGACAGCCTTTCTTCATTGTTTATCTTCAATGTTTAATACCGACTTATTTTATCAGATCCAGGCATACCTCAAGAAGTTTAACATAAAGGATGGCTTTGAGCTCCACGCCTACACAGCCATCTTCTCATGCTACATCACTGCCTTCGTATCATCACCGATCGACGTCGTCAAGACCAAGTGAGACTTCGTCAGCATTTTACTTAGGATGTCCAAGCGAACCTAAAATCACCTATAGTGCGGTTGCTATAGGAAAAGCCCTGACAGAGGATGTTTAATTGCCTTTAAAACAATATGTATATGTTATGGACCAAGTAGTGATAATTCGGACATTTGGAAAAATGCCCAATAGGGGCAATTTGATAATAATTATTCAAATAATCAAATTGACCGGGCATTATACGTAATGCCCATCATCTTTTGGACAGAGTAATACAAATTAGATTTTCATTTTTCATAAAAAAAGGGTACAGGGGGTGTTTAAGGGTTGCCTTGAAGAGATCGCTCTTAAGCGATAAGGCCGCCTATTGCTTACCATTGTAACTTCTCTCTGTGTACCTGTTTTCTGTATCGCTTACTATTTCTGGTGTACAATAAAGAGTCATTGTATTGTATTGTATTGTATTGTAAAATACAGACGATGGGAGCGAATCCCATTACTTAGAAATTCGTATTAGGAATACGAAGCGATCCGCTTCGTGTGGGCCAGTGAAATTCTTATGGGTCTCCCCAAATCCATCGGCGCGGAATCGGCTTCAAAACCTTAATATCAACGCAATAAGAGTGAAAAAAACGTCGATCAACTCGGCGCCATTCGGCTCGCGAAGCCCGGATTTTTTCGATCGGCTGAAGTCGACTCCTCGTCGTTAGATTTGGGAAGACCCTTAGTAACTAATTAAGGGAGAAGACACTCCCTCCCGCCATGGGGCCGTCCATTAATCACGTGAGGCTTGAAAGGGGGTAGGGGTTTGACAAAAATCACGAAATATCACAAGGGGGAGGGGGGTAAGATATTACGTGTAGGTATTTATTTTTTCGTCAAACACATTATAATTTTGATTATAATGCCAATCAAAAACAACCTGCAACATTTCTTTCTCATGTCCTTAATTTCAGTGAATACAGAGAGTCTTAACTCTCACCACATATAACCGTTGGTTTGGGTCGTTGTTGGTTGGTTGGGTTTTCTTCTAGGGAGTTATGAATTCAACCTTCAAAAAACGTTAAATTATATCTTATTTTCAGATATCAAATAAGAAGGACAGAAGCAACAATGACTGAAATATTCAAAAATATAATCAGAAATAAAGGTGTCTGGTTCTTTTATAAAGGATTCACTCCGTACTATATCAGGTTGACTTTCCATACCATAGTGACATATTTCTTCATGGACACTTTAATGGATCTGTATCTAGAAACAAGACGAGTGTTAGTTTGAAAAATTATGAATCGTACCATGCACAATGTCAGTTTGTGAACGAAGAAAAATGATGTGCCTTGTAACAAATTTTTAAAGTTTTTTCTTCTCTAAAAATACCCAACTCTATTAAAAAATCGAAAAGAGAAGATTTCAAGTTAGATGAAATAAAATGTTAGCTAAATTTTAAAGTAAATGTGTAGTTTGTCGCCTTATAAGTGTTGCATTACCTACCTATACCAAATGAGAAGCAGTTCGCATCGTCTTTAAGTAACTAAGTTTATTTTGTAATTAATTGATTAAATGGTTGTATGTCATTAAATTCTTGGAGTATTTTTGAGTTAAGGGCGTTTAAAAGTAGCTTAAACATTATAAAAACTGCGCAGAATTAAACAAAAACGAATGGTTTATCAAAATAGTTCTATAAAAATTCGTGTAAACAAAATGTTGGACCATTTGTTTAGATTAAAATGAGTTATTTTTTATTAATATTCATACGTTACTTTTAAATGCTCATTGACTTAAAAAAATACAATGCTCTTTTCAATAAATTGCAGAAGTACTACCAACAACCTATGTTTGACATTAATTTCTATCACCTACATTCGAGTCAGGCATTAGGAGAATCGGATTATGCCAAGCGTGTGGCTATACCTAGGCAACTCAGCCGCCACATCAGAGGAATAGGTATTTACCTACGTAAATGTGTTCAATAGCTCCGCTAATTCCTCCCTTGCATGGCTTCAATTAGTCACCGCTGGCATACTTCGCTAGTCACACAGAAATTGTAGTGTTAGACACACACATTTTCCATATTCATTCAATTCAGACAACGGATTTCAGTAGCGCGGAGTGACAAATGAACTATCAAATCATCTACATACACCGCTTGACATTTCCATAGTTTTCCAAATGTGAAACGTGATTTAAATATACAAATTCAAAACAAATTAATGAAATTTAACTTTGACAGACTAAAGTTTTATTTCCAACGTAAATTCAAGATGTTTAACCTATATAAGCACATGCAGCAAGCGAATAATGTCGATGGCAAGGAACAGAAAGAGCCAGAGTACACTGGCCACGATAGGTTCTGCCAGGAGCGTCCTCGGACGAGTTATCGTAAGAAGAAGCGTCGCGGGGCCTGCAGGAGGGCCCAGTCGGCAGCTGAGCTAAACCCTGAGTCCATTGCTGCAGCTAACAGAAGAGACGCCTTTCGTATACGCTCGGTTTCTACTGACAGAGAGGAGAGCGAAGGTAATCTTATCAGTTAACGTTCTTTATTTCTTGTGGTGTGTGTTATGTGTGTGTTGTTTTAACTACAATACAGAAATATTTCTCTAGGCAGATGTTACGCCTACAAGCTAACAGCTAGCTACAGCTTGAGTAAAATATACCACAAAACAGACAAAAGAGATATTTTTTAGTAGACATGAAACGCGCGCACGTCAGTTATAACTGTTATAAGCGAATACTACAAAGATAGGTAGGTACGCATTCTGCAATTGTTAGGTACTCTATAATGGCATGGAGGGTGTTCCGTCTATCTCAACTGGCTATCCCAACCACTTGGGATACATGGATTTTTTTTCTACTCTTCCCAACTTGTGAAAAACTTGTACAGTTATTGCGATAACACATTTTATTTACTTACTAGCTTTTGCCCGCGACTTCGTCCGCGTAGAATTCCAATTTTTGGTAAAGCTTCTTCATTTCTTTCATTGTATAAAACAAAAATCCGGCAACGGCAACATCCATCATTATTATCATTTCATCATTTCATCATCATCAGTATCAGTTAGCGAATATTATAAATCCCGTTTATTCTCTATCCCGTGGGAATTTCAACAAATTTGTCCTTATTCTATGCAAATTTTCGCTTATTTTTATCCCGCGGGAATTTTGCATTTTCCCCGAGAAAAAGTAGCCTATGTCCTTAAAGGTGTAGCTTTCTACCGGTAAAAGAAGTTTTAAAATCAGCCCCGTAGTTGATTTCACTTATTTTTTCCCGCGAGAATTTTGCTTTTTCACGGAGAAAAGTAGCCTATGTAAATAATGGTTGGTGTAGCTTCCTATTGTTGAAAGAAATTTTCAAATCAGCCCTCAAGTGATATTCACTTCGTTCTATCCCACGGGAATTTTGCATTTTACCGAATAAATAGTAGGTAGCCTAGCCTATACCGCCGATAAAGGATAGTGTAGCTTTCTATTGGTCATTTTTTTTAAACTCAGCCCCGAAGTTAAATATACTATTTTTTATACCGCGGTAATTTTGCATTTATCCGGAAAATAGCATCCTATGTTAATCAAGGACAGTGTATCTTTTCTATTGGTGAAAGACATTTTAAAATGAGCTCCGAAGTTGAATTTTTTTTTCTATCCCTTGGGAATTTTGCATTTTCCCGGAAAAAGTAGCCTATGTCAATAAAGGATAGTGTAACTTTGTACTGGTAAAAGATTTTTTTAATCGGCTCGGAAGTTTCAGAGATTAATCTATCCCACAGGAATTTCCAAAAATCCTGCATTAAGTTTTTTTGCTGTTATGTATGACCATTTACGTTTATACTGAATTTGAAAAGTTTAGTAATTGTAGTTACGGAGTTACGGAGATAGGATCCAGTTGATTTGAGTATATAAATCCTGATTTATCCTTATCCCGTGGGAATTTTCAAAATTATTGAAATTAGCTTTATACCTATTCTAATAGTCTACTTGATGCCCAATTTGAACAGTTTAGTAATCGTCGTTATGGGGATAGCGTCACTCACGATTGATGAAATATATACATCCCGTATATTCCTTATCCCGTGGGAATTCCGGAAAATTCTTTCTTATCGGATGCCTAACGTCATACAAAGGACGTCTCTACATACAGCGGTTTAGGCTGTGCGTTAATCCGCCAGTCAGTCATTTAGGACTTCAGGACAAAGCATTTTATATGTATTTGCATTGCACCAAGCTTTTATGCGAGTTCAACAATGATGTTTGAATACTCAATTCGATTTTATTCGTAAAAGGTTGAACTCACATAAAAGCTTCATCATCATCATCATCATTTCAGCCGTAGGACGTCCACTGCTGGACATAGGCCTCCCTCATTGACGCCCAATCATTACGGTTGGAAGCGACTTGCATCCACTTTGAACCTGCGGCCTTCACCAAAACGTCCGTCCATCTCGTTGGTGGACGTCCCACGCTGCGCTTGTAAAAGCAAAAGCTTGGTGAAATGCAAATACCACTTATTATAATTAGTTATTATCAGAGATCAGATCAGGAAGTGGTTGACAAACGTAGACAAATGGTTTGCAAAATTTGAAGTTTCGTTTCGTTTACATTGTGTCAAAATAAAAAGTAATTTAAATCAAAAGCACTAAGGAGTATTGATATCAACTTCGAAGCAAATCACCCCCAAAATAACTTTCTACTTCTTTTTAACCCCGTCAAGGGATGAATTTCAATAAATACGAAACACGTCTTCCATCAATTCTGTTATAGAATGTTTATGCAAAATTTGAAGTAGATTGGATCAAGGAATCACGTTGTCCCATACAAACTTTGCCCCACTTTTTTACCCCCTTAGGAGTAGAACTACGAAAAATCCTTTCTTATCGGATGCCTACGTCATACAAATAACACACCCTCCAAGTTTCAGGTCTCTACGATCAGCGGTTTAGGCTGTGCGTTGATCCGTCAGTCAGGACAAAGGATTTTATATGTATAGATTATATTTTAAGTACCTACGTAGGTACATACAGAAGAATATACAAGGTAAGCAAGAGGCGGCCTTAATGCTTACGTCAGTTGATTGACGGTGTCATCATCACCGGTTCAGGGGATCATCAGGTGACCCGGCCAAATTAAACTTCGTACCAACTGATTAAAAAACATTCTCACCAAAATAGTTTAATAAACAATTTATTAATCACCTCACGTGTTCGGTTTATTTATATCGTAAAATGTTGAGATAAAACTGCTTAAATGTAAACTTGAGTAATTGGCCTTAGGCTGATTGACTTATATTTGGCTTGTCTTTCTACCTCTTTCAAAATTTACTATGAATCTTTAACAGCAATCTGCTAGAAGTGGAATCGGTTACCAACTTCCATCAGGTAATCTCCCTTAGTCCTGTGGCCCAGGGAAGGCTTGAAGAAGAATAAGATGTAGCTTACACAATTTCTTTAATATATTGTAGTGTATACTCTTCATACATAGGTACAATAAATAAGCAGTGTTCTGCAGCAATGACCACCTACGTTCTTAAGTTTATTATTAGACCCTTCTATCATGTGGTTTTTAAATGCCTTTCATTGGGTCAAAGTACCATAATTTTATGGCAGTGTGACTACTCATTGATATGATTATTGACCACAGTTTATTTTTTATAGTACTATACCTACGGTCGTCAAACTTAGATATATGAAGTGCCAGATAGACGAAAGTTCGCGTATTTATGGCGAACTTCTTCATAGGTTTTTTGATTCATCTGGTCCTTAACACCGCTTTTGACAGAGGTTAAAAGTACCTACAGTCATTCAAATTGATGCCTAGGCCATTTATAAGACCTGATCATAGTTATTAATTTTATTTGTTTAAAACAATGCTTTTTTTTATGTTAGAGAGGCCAGACAAACGAACTAGTGGGTCACCTGATGCTAAATGAACACCACTGTCCATAGACACTCGCAGCGCCTTACGCGATACCAGTGCGTTGTCGGCCCTGAAAATCGAATGACGTGAAAATTGACATCGAATGACGTGAAATATCACGACGATGAGGTTCTGTGGTGGCTTAGAAATCACTTTGACTGTTCAAGTACTGCTGCTCAGGGTCCTGATTGGTCGTGGGTTTCAGAGGAGAACACGGAAAAGACTCCGCTGGTGGCGCAGAAGATCGACTCGTTGGCGAAGCTGCTGTTCAACAAGTCTATCATCGGGACAGGTTCGGGCAAGTCGTCGCCTTCGGAGGCTCCTGCCTCCCCCAAGTATGTATACCAGCCAGCAACAGCCTGCAACTTTCTTTGATTCCCGAGGGAACTTTGCATTTTCTCGGGATAAAAAGAAGCCTATATTACTTGTTGATAACGTAGCTTATTAGAGATTTTTTAAAATCGGCTTACGTAGTACTTAGTTTTTGAGTTTATCCATTACAACACTATCAAATGAGTCATTATTCGAGCGCCTTTGCGTTTTGTTTGATTCACATGCGTCTTTTTTCCGTATGACATCAGCATTGGTGTATCAAGAGCCGTTTTCAAGGGGTACTAGGGCCTGTGAGATGACATTACCAATGTGACGAAACCCAGTTGACTCCCATAGATGATAGTATAGTATCAGTCGAAAAGTAGACTATTCTGGGGACGCCCCCACCTACATACACGCCTATTCTTCTTCCGTCGCCGATCGCCCGACATGAGTCCAGCCGCGCGACCACGCGCGCGTAAAAAATGAAAAAAGGTTAAGAAAAGTATAAATACTTTCTTTTTCTTTGTGTAGAGTTGGTGAACGGTCCATGGAGAGCTCTGCCGCGTTAGAAATCTGCACAGAATATTTGTCACAAACGACCAGGTGCATATTTACATTGATCTTCTACATCTCTAGTTCAGGTTTGCCGCCATTAATGGGTTCCGATTTTGTACGAATTTTTACTACTCCCTATCCACTGAGGAGGAGCGGATTTTATGCAATTCTAATTAGGCTTGCGTTTGACCACAATCACGCCTGATGGAGAGCGAAGATGAGGCCTACGATGGAGCTCGCTTGCCTAGTAAATGGTCATCCACCCTAGACTTGAATTTAGGGGAATAAGGAATTAAGCAGGGAGAAGGTAGTTGAGCGCGGTGTTGCGCGCGCCCCCAAGCAGTGCAAACCGTACAACAAATACGGGGCATGTAACTGGTACACGCGCGCTGCACAACTGCACCAAACCCTTCCTCCAGAATGGCTTCTATGGGCAACAGGCCGGAACACAACGACAGTCGCTTGGCGGTCTGGCTCAACCTATAGGGTGGTGACCAGCCACGGCCGAAGCCTACCGGAGTTGTATCACTCGTTTATCACCACCCGGTCACGTGTAGGGTCTCGAGGGTAAACCTTCAGACGCGAGCTATTTCAAATCCCAAAAGTTAGTTAAGCTTTAAAAGAGCGATGCATGAGTCAAGTGGCCTTTACAGTGGGTTAGCGATATTATGAGCACCGGTGGGGCCCATCTTTACAGTACAATGTTCACTGTTCTATCCTCAGGTATGAGCTGATATCGCAGCTCAGCGCGATCGGGTCGCGCTCCAACAAGCACTGGTTCGCTGTCCACGACAACTCCATCAAAACAGACAGGCTGCTCACCCTGGTAAGAAAATAAGCACTCATTTAGCATTAAGTACAGATTCTTCTTTACCGCACACCGAAGCTAACAAATAACGGCCAATCGATACTTAGTGTCGTTGTCAACCTGGACATTCGCGGAATAAGCGCGATATGTATCGATAGAGTTATATTTTTTTTAAATTTATTGATTAGATTCCTCTTACGCTGAGTCAGTTAATATGTCGTTGGATATTATTCTGATTAACCGTAAGGGTCATCCATTTTTTTTGTTCGTATCTCTCCTGTGGATATAGCAAAAGTTAAGGGTCTATAGCCAAAATTTACATTAGAAATGATGAAATCGGCGCAAGAACTAAAGTACCGACATAGCTCGAAGAATCGCCAGACTCAAGTGACAGTGAGCAGGGCACATCGCTCGTAGAACTGAAGGCCGATGGGGCAAAAAGGTTCTCGAGTGGCGTCCACGGATCGGACAAGATGGAGCGACGACCTGGTTAAGGTTGCGGGATCGCGTTGGATGCGGATGTCATGGGACCGATCTGTTTGGTGAGCCTTGGGGGAAGCCTATGTTCAGCAGTGGACGTCTTTCGGCTGAAATGATGATGATAATGAAAATCTACATCAGCGTAGTGTGGGGCGCCTGGCCAACTTACGGCCCATTTAAATAAATCTTAACTCTGTTGACACGGAGTCGCTAATTTTATGTCCACAGGAGAGACAACTTTTGTTTCTTACTGCGTGCTCCAAACGCACAGACAGCGGAGGCGTGGCGGTGCGGTGGCGGTGACGGTTGTATATTCTAACTTGTATGAACGAGTTCGCGGTACGGTACCGCACAACCGTTCATACAAGTTAGAATATTACAACCGTCACCACCACCGCACCGCCACGCCTCCGCTGTCTGTGCGTTTGGAGCTTTATCGACCCGGTATAATGTGACATGTAAACACGAGCTTTTTCGTTCCGGACTCCGGTGAAACTGTCGGTCTGACCTAATATTTCGTGATCCCGCTCATAATATTTAGAAAACTGTAAATCGTTTTTTTTTACCTATTTCATTTTTAATGTTGTAATCTAAATTAGGTGATCTTGATAAGATTGCTTAAGAGGGCATTTCTATCTACCGTTGTACCCCGGTTGAATTGAAGAGTACCAAATATTATTTTAGGTTTTCGATATTCTTATAACTAATTCTAAGAGTAAATATATTCTATTTTGCTAAAAACTAAAGAGATTCGCTGTATTTATAGGTTAAATACGTTAAAATAAATATTTAATAGGACAAAGGAGGTTTTTGATGGTCCGTTTGGTTACAAATTATTCTGCATGTAGTTATAATCAAACAAACTAAAAACAATAAAAAAAGCTCAATTTAGAGAAAACTTTTCACATAAAATTGAATCTCAAGGCGTTTGGTTACGGTTTGGGTCCAAACCGTAACTAATGTTTGGATTATTTAAATAATCATTGACATTTACTGTTATGTGATAAACAAAAAAAGGTAGAACTAAAAATAACATATAGTTATTATCCAAAATAACAAACAATTAAGCTTCCAAACTCTGTAAAATCAAGAAAATCAGTTCAAAAAACAAGGGGACAATCTCCAAATGGACACCCTTGTAACTAAACGGACAAAGTAAAGACGAGATCACATACCTAGTAAATAAACAAGGAGCTTTGATTCATTATCATCATCATTTCAGACGAAAGACCTTTGATTAAAGCACTGATATTCTAGTTTAACAACAGAACATAGCATATTTAAAAACATGGTAACTATGAGTACAAAGGTACTTCGCTACCTACCAACACAGGTACATACATGTTACATGAGACTATGCGAGAGCTACCTTTGGTATGAAACATTATTATAAAATAGAAAGAGACGTAAATTTATGTACTTTACATGCACATTAAGATATACACCGTGAAATTTTAGTGGTTGTTTTCCCGAAACGAGGTGATTTAGTATCGATTGTACAATCGATTTATAATTACTATTTTGACTAGAGTCAAAAATCCAATTGTGACAAACGAAAGTCAATAATGACCGCAAACCAATAGTAACGCTTCGTTGGTACCTAACCTATCGTACGATCATACGCTACTTGTACCAACGAAGCGTTACTATTGGTTTGCGGTCATTTTCGACTTTCGTTTTTTACATTTGGATTTTTGACTCCAGTCAAAATAGTAATTATAAATCGATTGTACAATCGAAACTAAACTAACTAACTTGTAACTAAGTTGGCCTAGTAGCGCCATCTCTTGGTCCAGGTGAGCGGGTAGCTCCGAAGGAGTGTTGAAGTCTCTCGGTAGAGGGCATAACATAGATGCGCGCTTTATCACTGCCTAATGTAATTATAACAGACTGAAGTGTACGATGTATGGGAAAAATTCGTCGCTAACTTCTAGACCAGTGGTGGTGTAGGGGTAAGCACGCAGCACGGAACGCTGAGGACCTGGGTTCGATTCCCAGCATTGGTCTTTTTTCTGGGGTTTTTTCTGTGCATCTATATATCAGCTTGTATTTAGTTTGAAATCGAAACTAAATCACCTCGTTTCGGGAAAACAACCACTAAAATTTCACGGTGTATATTTATGTACTTATCACATTGCTTACAATCATATACTTAGTCCAAATAAAGTTGTTACAAAATACGTAATAACTTTATTTGGACAAAGCATATGATTGTAACAAGAGAACTTCCCTTTTCTAAGTGTTTACTTAATCATTTTAGTTAGGAACTTCTTTTTTCGAAGTCTCGCGTTTTTCTGGATTATTTTTCAGACGATCTCTATATCTTTGTATTCTTTCCGCTGCCGTCAACGCCATGTTTTAGCAGTTTTTTTTTTACTTTCTTTGATATCGATAACTTCATCTTACTTAGGTTATACTGATATTTTAATACACATTATTTTGATATTTATCATAAAGGTTTTTTCCTGAGTTATGTACCTAAGTATGTATCTATCTGGTATATAAGTATAAAATGCAAGCTCCAAACCAATTTATTTATTTAAGTATTTATTTACTTATTTATTCATCTATTAGATTTATGGTAAACTCAAATATGCTCAAAATGCCTCGCTCAATCCTATATTATAATTTATAATACTTACCTAATTATTTATAAAAAAAAAACTAATGGTGAAATGGTGATGGTCATATTATGACTCACAACAGTTTAGGTTTACAAACCTTACTGCAATTTTGTCTAATGTGATCTAATGGAAATTAGCAATTAAAAGGAAATAATTTGTAAAGTTTATTATTTTAATTTTAACCGGTTGTCTTAAGTGAAGATAAGTTTTGATACGTTTACGGTTTAGAGCTCCTTAAAAACTTACGTAATAAATCGTACAGACAAAGTCACAGGAATAACTATCTGTACTGAATGTGCATGCGACTTTACCGTGTCCGTTTGGTTACGTTGGCATGTCCGGTTATACGTTACGCGACAAATCGTTACCAAACGGACGTAACGACTTCTATGAAGCAGAATTAATTCTATTCAAAACAATACAAAACTAACCGCAATTCTCAACCTATTTAATTAACAAATAACTGCTTGAAACACAGTTTTATTCTATATAAACAAGATTCTAGTTACTTAACGTTTAAGCTGCATAAACAGTGTAACCATCCGGACAAAAAATTGGATAAACTTACCTGTCCACACTCCAGCACGCTAAAGTCGGCCGCGAATTTACTATTTAAAATCAAATTTGACGTGACAAGTTCTGTCTATGGTCATAGTGTTGTCAGGATTAAAAATCACCTAAAAAGTTTTAAAAAATATTTTGCTTTCACTGCGAAAATTGCGTAACCAACCGGACTATGTCCAAATCGTGATTCCGAGGGGACAACGTTTGAATCTAAATTCAACCCTAATAATGATGTTTTAAACGCTATTATTCATCAAAAACGCATTTTCTGAAGTTTAAACTATACCAGAAATGTATTACTTAGTGTTACCGCCTTAGAAAATAATGCGTAAAATTGCACTTGAAAATGGAGTTTGGTGGAGGGGACAGTATGGCGGGACGATTTTACCATATTTAAAAACTAGTTTTTATGCACGAAACAAGTTATTTATTCTGTATTTAAATTAATTAAGGACGAGACAATTATATATATTTTACAGAAAAGCAACACTTAACAGGATAAAATCAACAACTTGTTAGAAAATCGCTAAAAATATTAGGGGACATCCAAAAAAGTAAAGGGTACAACGGTAGATAGAAATGCCCAAGAGCGCCATCTCTTGTCCGGGTCAGCGGATAGTTCCGAAGGAGTGTTGACGTTTCTCGATGAGAACATTAACATAGGTGTCGCTAGTGTCGCTGCGTAAGTGACTATAGAAAAACAAACTGAAAAATGTTGATATATAGAAAAAAATTGTGTCTAAACTCCTGACCAGTGGTGGTGTAGGGGTTTGGCACGCAGCACAGAATGCTGAGGACCTGGGTTCGATTCCCAGCGCTGGTCTCTTTTTTTGGCTTTTTTCTGTGTAAGTATCCATGTTTCAGTTTGTATTTAGTATGAAAATATATAAATTAGGTGATGTTCTCCATTCTTCTTCAGATACCCCTGACCAGCAAGTGTCCCATAGAGTTCGGCGAGCGTACTCGCGCTCTGGTGATGGAGATGTTCCGCGGTCTTCACCACCCCTACATATACCCGGTGCTGGATCTGGAGGTGTGCAGTGCGCACGCGCTCACTGTCATGCCGTTTAACGCTAGGGGGAGTCTTAAGGATCTTATTTATAAGGTTAGTAGCGCAGAACCTAATCTAACTTACAGATCTAGTTGTTTTAGTGCTAGAGCACTAGCCAGGGGAGCTGTCTCCAATTAAGTCCAATAGACGATTTGACACCATCAATTGACGAACTGTTCTTTGTATGAGCTGTCATAAAGCGTTTGCTCCATAGATGTAGCAATGGCAACAGTAAGCTGGGACGTCACTGTTTTACAATTACAGTTTACAATTTATTTACAATTTATTACAATTTTACAATTTTTTATTTTTATTTATTTTTTATTTTTTTTACAATTTATTTTTCAAAGCAACTAAAATCTAATTAATATCCTAATATATTCTAATTAAGGTTAATTTGTAAATTAATCTGGTTTCAGGGCTAAAATAAAGTGTTTTTTTTTTATTAGAGCCGCGTTTTCAGCTTATTGTTTTATGTTGTCAACTTACACTTCTACTGGATATTCTGTAAAAAATTCGAGATAAATTGTGAAATGGGTTTCTAATAACCGACTTTTGGATACAAAAAAAACACAAATAGTTAGTATTTTTTTTTCAGAGAAATCCAATTTGCTATTCAATATACCTACATGTAATGATTGGAGTGATTGGACATAGTAGCGAAAAAAGAACAAAAGACCTCTCGTATGCCTCGTCCGCGTCAGATTTAAGGCTATCTTTTTATATTTTTGCTTGTACGTGGTTTTTTTTTCGCTTTCGGCATACGAGAGGTTAAGATGATATTCAGGTGAGATTGAATCCCTCAGAATGACTGACGTTGGTCCAACATGCAGAGCGTAATACACGGATTACCAAATACGCTGATAGATGTCAAATCACCCCCATCCCCTCTTTATCATTTACTCTATTTATTTCTAGAGCACATGGAACGACGAGTACAGCCGGAAGTATGAATCTGGCGGCACAGCCCTGCCAGCCTGGCAGGTCGCTCGCTTCGGCCGTCAGATGCTGGAGGGGCTCATGTTTCTGAAAGAGAAGGGATTCCCGCCCTTCCGACACTTGCATTCGGGTAATGTGATGGTCCAGAATGGTGTGGCACGGTGAGTTTGACACGTTCTCAGTGGAGTGTAGATTAGATGCAAGAATATGTGAGTTATACCTGGAGACCGAAGTTTGAAGGAGAGTTGGATGACGTCACCACTACTAGCTGCTCACACGTTCAGTTCATACATATATAAAAACGTTTCGCACTTCATCGAATCAAAGTCAATAAACCTTTTGCCTATTTTACTACTTTTCTCACTCAACCACACGAGCAGGGTACCGTCAAATGTGGCAACGGCAACACTACCAATTAAAGTTTACCTGGGATAGGTTGTTAAGATAGGTATCATGCTAGATGCAGTGTAGCCAACTGTATGTATTTTGACTGAAGGCAGACCCAGGTAGAGTTGACCTGGGAAGGTAGAGCAGGCAAGGCACATCTATAACCATACGGGACTTTACATATTTTTTTTTACTATGAGAGGGAGGCAAACGAGCAAGCGGGTCATCTGATGGAAAATGATCACCATCGCCCATAAATATCAACAACTCAAAGAGAGTCACTAATCTGTTGCCGTCCTTTAAAGGAAGTATAAACCCTTTTCTTGAAAGCCCCGATGTCATAGTTGTCTGGAAACACTGCTGCCGGAAGCTGGTTCCACAGTTTCACCGTATACGTGGCAGGAAGTATAATATATTTCCCTAAAACCACGTTATTGTTCTGTATTTGCCCAGGATATGTGGCTTGGAGAATACCTTGATCGGAGCGTCCCCGCGATGCCCAGTGGCCGCGCCAGAGCACATAGAGGCGCTGTCTCTGGGTCGTGTACTGTACGAGATGTGTGCCGGCGCAGATTTACATCTCGCGTTGCTGCCTGACCTTATGCCGCACTACCCGCATGTAAGACGAGTTTCATTGTAAGAGCCCGCGCAGACAGAGAGCGGTCTGGAGTTCAGAGTTCCGCTTTCAGAGTTCTGCGTTCTTTCGAATGTGTACTGATTCCCTTACGATAACGCACACAGCAGGCGGTCATAGCGGAACGCTGCGTTCGATAGAGTTCTTTTGCCGCCGAGACAGAGATCGCCGCGTTCACGGCGATGTTTGAAGTTGGAAATACAGAAAAACTAATCAAATTGGTCATAAAAAGGAGAGACGATAATGGAAGCGACAATTTGGCCGCCTCTTGTGTGCGTTGGAACTCTCGAGCGGTCAAATCGAAGAACTCTGAACGCAGAACTTGAAACTCCAGACCGCTCTCTGTCTGCGCGGGCCCGGAAACAAACTTGATATAGCTAGATCGTTTATGAGTCCTCGCCCACGCCGTACAGGGGTACGAGGGTAGACGACAAAGGGGACCAAGAGAGGTGGGGGTGGCGATATGGCGCCGCGTGTGCCTGCCGCCCGCCCCTCTCTCGGTCCCCTTTGTCGGCCCCAGTACCGCGCGGGCGAGAACTCATTTAAACGGTCTAGCTATAGCAGGCATCAGCATCAGTTTTTTTCATTTAGAACTGACCAACTATTGACTTCTACTCTGATGGTGTGCAGAGGCCGAAGATGTAGCTCACTGGTTCAGTATCAGCCTGTTCACCCTAGCCTTAGTTGCCCTAAATTGTACAAAATTATTGTTGAAATAATATCTTGTTTAGCTATCAAAATTGATTGTTGGCGTAGTTTCGTGTCTGTTTTATTGACCGTTGAGGAGTTCCCTTGCGAGAAAGCGACCTAGTTGCAGCCAGTTCATGATAAAGGCCATGTTTAGATATCAAAATGGAAGGTGTTTGCAAGAGCACGTAGAGGCACTGTCGCTGGACCACGTGCCTTACAAGATGCGCCGGCGCGTCTTGCCCGAGACAAGCCTGCTGGTATAGCTGCACCCTTAAAACCTCTTGATTCTGATCTGCTGTCTTGGGTGTTTAATATGTATTTAAGTATGTATCTATCTATATAAGTATGTTTATCCGTTGCCTTGTACCCATAACACAAGCTATGCTTAGCTTACTTTGGGACTAGGTCAATTGGTGTGAATTGTCCCGTGATATTTATTTATAACCCTGTGCCCTTTAACGCTAGTACTCTTACGGCTTTGTAAACTACCACGTTCTATCTTTACCAGCAGCTTCGCTTCCTCACAGTTCAATCAATACCAACTTGAAGGTCGTGAACACACATGTTCTTCGCAGGTTGTGGAGATAATTGAGCTGATCTTCGGTCCCCGCACGCCGACTCTGCACGAGCTTCTGCTGAGTGAGCTGTTCCGCAAGATAGACCTTCGCGAGATGAAAGGATCCTGCCTTCCGGTTAGTTAATCGTTGTGCGGTTAAGCTTATGCTACACCTCGATCCATTTTTATGACTGAAAAATCTATCTTTTTCCGCGTTCGGCGCATCAGGGGGTTAGGCTGAACTCTTCCAAGATGGGCATACCCAGGGCCAGATGATTAACCATGTCGGGTCAAGAATACAATACAAATAATACAAATATTCTTTATTGATCACCAAAAACAGTACAGTGACATTACAAAAATAAAAATTCAGGTAGACAATAGGCGGTCATATCGCTAAAAAGCGATCTCATCCAGACAACCAATTACTCAGAAATTAATAAATATCAACAGACTAATGTAGGTGGCAGAAATAACAGACAGGAGAAACGTAGTATTACTTAATAGACAATAAATAATAAAAACAATACATATAAGAATGAAATTTTCTCAGGGTCCTTTTTTTGCAGTTTGAAGATCATCAGCTCTTTTCAAGTTCAAGTTCTGACAGCTGATGTGTCAAAAAAGCCTATTGTAATTGAAGATACAAATTTAACGACCGCTTTAGCCTAGTTGGTAGTGACCCTGCCTACGAAGCAAAAGGTCCTGGGTTCGAATCCCGGTAAGGGCATTTATTTGTGTGATGAGTACGAATATTTGTTCCTGAGCTATGGATGTTTTCTATGTATTTAAGTATTTATTTATCTATATAAGTATGTTTATCGTCGTCTAGTACCCATAGTACAAGCTTTGCTCAGTTTGGGACTAGGTCGATTTGTGTAAGATTGTCCCCTAATATTTATTTATTTATTTATTTATTTAAATTATCACAATCTGAAACATTTTGTTCGTGCGCGGGACCTTGCGGGTTGTTGCCTACTCTGGCTAATGGTGAATGCAGCCCTGGGCATACCAATTAAAAACCACACGGGTTTCCTCATAGATCAGTCAATAAGTATGTGTGTTACTGGCGCGTTAAGTGATGACGACCGCGACTCCTACTGGCCGCCCCGGAATGAGGTTTTTCCCAATGACACCGTAAAATGCAGGCTTGAGGCTCCCTGCTCTCTCCCACCGATGCCGTAAAATTCAAATGCAAATTCAAAAACATTTGGACTACTTATATCTTATTACAGTATTTAATGGTGTCTTACAGTACCCGGCGATAAAGAATGCACATCGGCCTTTAGCAAGAGACAATTCGCAGTTTACGACGATTTCCGAACACTGGCGACCGTCCATCAATAGCCGTATTTATTAAGTGACGTTTGATATCAAATAAATACTGCACTCCATGGACTTAATTAGTTTACGTCAAATTAATGACATGTAAAGTTTTGATATCTATAGAGGGTTGTTGCAACTACTAGAATAAGGATAGTCAAAAAAGAGATTAGAGTATATTAAGAACCACCTATTTTTCCATAAATTTAAATTTTCAAAAAATCTCAATTCCTTCCATTTCACTATCTGTGCTCTCAATTTGGTCAATATCACTATCACTATCAGCCGTATTTATTATTAGTCTATCAGTGTAATCCATCATACAATTTAAAGTTGGGGGGTTTCAATGACTCTATATTATATATTTTCACCGGAACGCGTCCGTACCCTACGGCACCTGAACAACGACTGACAAACGTCACATAAGTAGTGTGTGACAACGCTATACGAAGCCGACATTTGCCGAGTCTTTTTCCAAAGACCGATGTGCATTCCAAAGAGTATTGTAATATTATATGAACAAGAGTGGCAACTCTATGGTCAAATATGCATGTATGGAAGGTGCTGCTGCCCTACGCCCTGGTCAAGAACTAATGTGACGTATCTATAGATGTATACCTATCTATATGTATATGTTGGTAGTGATGTACAGCTATAATTACGCGTAATTTTAATTGATAGGCTAATTGCTACTATTCGTATTTTAGCCGTCTAATTCAAATCAGCATATACGAAGTATAAGCGGCTAAACCCGATTTGCACTATACGGCTAAAATACGAACATTGGCAAGTGGCCTATCAATTAAAGTCCTTGACCGTACAATTTGGTACGCTATGGCCATGGCCGATGAAAGACAACTGACAAGTTTGACAAGTCAACCAAGATGGCCGCTAATTTAGTTCTTTAAAAAACACCAGAGATCGCTGTAGTCGCATGAAATGTGTGATATATGTAAGTGTGCCCCCCCTGGTGCATTCTTTATGGCCGGGTACTGTAGTATATTGTATGGTGTCCCCAGAACTTCAACCAGCGCCTGTCCCGGTCCTGTCTGTCGCTATTGGGCGAGGTGGCGCGCCGGCAGCCGGGCTCCCCGCGCACCCCCACCCGCCGCGGCCCCGGCTCCCCCTGCACGCCTCCCGCCAGGAGGTCAGTGCTGCCAGATCAATGTCACAGAACTTCAACCAGCGCATATCCCACCCCTCTCTGTCGCTGTCGGGTGAGGTGGCGACGGCAGCCAAGTCCCGAGCCGAGGTCAGTGTTACCAGATCAGAGACCACAGTACTTCAACCAACGCCTGTACCGCTCCTGTATGCCGTTTTTAGGCGAGGTGGACGAAGTGGTGAGGGCAGCCAGGTTCCGTGCCGCGACTCTGACACCACCTGCACGCCTCCCGCCAGGAGGACAGTACTTCTCGATCATATTATTATCATCGTCATAAGTTGGAAGACGTCCACTCTTGAACAAAGGAGGATCTTAGAACGCTACAATGAACAAATCATCTACCAGCACCAGCATCTACCAGCTTGCCCGCAACGCTCGCAATGTCGTCGATCCACCTAAAAAGCCCTGCATACACAAGGTTATGCAAATCTTCGATACCCGCCGGCCACGAAGCGTGCCTGTACGAACCTCTATGAATTTGTATTGCGGTAGTCGCTTAGAGACCAAAATCGTCGGGTATCAAAGATGGCGTAGCCTTGTGTAAGAAGGGCCTAATAGGAGGTTGCGTCTTTCGGCTTGTGGTAACCACTCGATAATCTTTCTCCCCCTACATCTGATCTTCGAGTGTTCTCGCCTGCCCATTGCCATTTCAACTTACTATAAGCTTTATATAATTCATCGAACTATTTCGGTGAAGAGTCACCGGCGGAGTATAGAGACTGACTTTTGTGAGCTCTGAAAAAATAAGTATACAGTCAATTTAGTTGGCTAACAAGTGAAATCACAGTTTAAAATTACGGTGTAACTGTAATTTTAAAAATCGGATCCCATCTCTGCTTCGCATATGGTGTTCCAGCTACACCTGCTCAACTTGCGGGCATCTGTACTCTAATCCAGTACTAGAGAATAGACACCAATATTTCTTAAATGTTCAAAGTGAGAGTGGTTTCTCTGTTTTCAGGAGACACTTCGTGGACCAGGACTACACGGAAGAGTGGCAGTGGTGATAACTTCAAGATTACTTTATGCTTTCTCTTTTTTAAATCTTTGTAAAATTGATAATTTGGTAAATAAAGAATTTGACTCTATGATATTAATTTTATTTTATTCTCCCAGTACGTCGTACCAACTGAATCGTGACTTGCCGTAGACCCTTTTCACAGGAAAATGTAGGTATAGTGACGCATTGCTTGACAGAGGAATTCGGAATAAAACTTACCTACTGTCCTAGGTACATATTTTTGTAACTTTGGCCGTATCGATATCACTAACGCGGCGATCAACGCCGTGAGAAGTAGGTATTCCACGTCACACAGTGAAACGTTTTTAGCGGTACGCTTAGTATAAGTTTTACTTCACCAAAATACTTCTCGATCGCGTTTACGTAAAAAAATCAATTACTAGGGAAACATGGACAGCGCCTCTAAGGCCGCGCGTCCATGTTTCCATAGAATTGAAATTTTTACGTAAACGCGATCGAGAAGTATTTTGGTGAAGTAAAACTTATACTAAGCATACGGATTTCGTTAGGAAATCGAGCCGAAAAGCTCTTCGCGATAGTCGAAGTGAAGACAAACGAATCGAGCAACGTTCATTGGATTTACGCAGTCGATTCGAGTAGTACTTATACGAATTTTGACGAATTTAAACTTATACTAGACCATCTATCAAATTGCAAATAAGTATAACTCTTGTAATCATACTGAATAAAACTGCGTGAAGATATGTATTTAAGTGTTTGGTTTGTTACAATGACAATCATTACACACCCTCGTGCCACACCTCATTTCTGATACACAACATTGTTTTGATATAATTGTAGGTAGAGATGACATATGTTGCCATAACATTTTGCAATAATAGTGACTCTCATAATCTTCTCATAATATACTGTCGGTTTTCACAAGGATTTATCGAGGTGACATCGATAAAATCTATACTAATATATAAAGCTGAAGAGTTTGTTTGTTTGTTTGTTTGAACGCGCTAATCTCAGGAACTATACTGCTCCGATTTGAAAAATTCTTTCAGTGTTAGATAGCCCATTAATCGAGGAAGGCTATAGGTTATATATCATCACGCTAACACCAATAGGAGCGGAGCGGAGCGGAAGAATGTTTCCAAATCGGGGGTTTTTTAAGTAAAACTTCTCGGGATCTACTGCTCCGATTTGAAAAATTGTTTCAGTGTTAGATAGTCCAGTTAGATAGGGCGGGTTAGGAGCGGGTGGGGGGGGGGCGAGTTGGGAGCGGGTTGGGGGTGGGTTGAGAGCGGGTTGGGGGCGGTTTGAGAGCGGGTTGGGGGCGGGTTGGGAGCGGGTGGGGGGCGAGTTGGGAGCGGGTTGGGAGCGGGTTGGGGGCGGTTGAGAGCGAGTTGGGAGCGGGTTGAGGGCGGGTTAGGAGCGGGTTGGGGGCGGGTTGAGAGCGAGTTGGGGGCGGGTTGAGGGCGGGTTGGGGGTGGGTTAGGAGCGGTTTGGGGGCGGGGTGAGAGCGAATTTGGAGCGGGTTGGGGGCGGGTTTGGGGCGGGTTGGGGGCGGGTTGAGAGCGGGTTGGGGGCGGGTTGGAAGCGGGTGGGGGGGCGAGTTGGGGGCGGATTGAGAGCGAGTTGGGGGCGGGTTGGGGGCGGTTTGGGGGCGGGTTAGGAGCGGGTTTGGGGACGGATTGGGAGCGGGTTCGTTTATTATGATATGAAGTTTCACTTCTTCCGGAAGGATCTAAGGAGAGCCATAATTGATGAAAAAGCAAATTGGATAAAAAAATAAGCTGCCCAAATTACTAATTCCACGCGGACGGAGTCGCGGGCAAAAGCTAGTATATTATAAATTTATAAACTAGTTTTATCTTGCGACTTCGCTCTCCACCAATAATAAACAATTGGTTAGCTCCAAGTTAGCTCTCTATTTCGTGGGAATGTCGCAAAAGGGAAGTTTCATCAATCACTTCAGAGCAGTTACATTTCCATTTTAATTCGATGAAAATACTGAGCCAGTGTTAATAGTGACCCATCATTTTAAACATGAAACTACCGTGAGACTCACTCATAGTGAAAATAAACGGATCACTCACGTCTTAAAACGAGTTTAACTCGACAGCTGTCAGTTGCGTCGAGTAGCCGCGCGACCAGGGCGGTAGCACGCAGTGCACGTTTGGCAGCCGCCGTGACGTGCGACTCCGAGAGGAAGGGCTACGGATTAGCCCGAAACATGTCGAGTTAAACTCGTTTTAAGACGTGAGTGATCCGTTTATTTTCACTATGACCCATCATTGTTATTTTCAGTTGCCGTGTACTTGTTTCTTGAATTATTCAATACTATTTAGAAAATACTTCGATTCAGAAACATACTTACTGCGATTTTAGCCACACATGTGATGCAAAACAGATTCAAATATAGTATTTGAAAAAAAAAAGTTCAAAAATGGTTCAAAATAATGCGCAATGTGCAATTTTCCGCGATAATAAGTATTCTATATGTTAATCTAGGTTATAATATTAACTATCCGTGTACCAAATTTTTCATGAGAATCCGTCAAACCGTTTAAGCGTGAAAGGGTACCAAACATCCATACATCCATACAGACTTTCACGTTTATAATATTAGTAAGAAGTAAGATTGCATCTTCCCTTAGTTCTTATCACCTGAACCTCAAAGTCGAATTTTGATATTCACGTGAATTACATCATAAACGTATGATTGATGTGGTGTGGTAATTTATACTTTACTTCAAAGCCGTAAAGTAGTTTTTTAATTAGTTGCGGTTGCAATACAAAGTTCAAGCCGTGTAGTACACGCAGTTCGGTAAGACTTGTGACTGGATTGATATGGTCGGCGATTAGTATGTGCGTTGTTGGAAAGGGAAAGAAAATAAAAATAAAACTTGCGTCTCTTTCATTGGCGTTACTATTTTGCTATGATGTATACTATTATACAATAAATTAGAAAACTACACCTGATTGACCCTTTTGAGACAGAAGTGCCTAAGTTTACAATATATACAATTTCCTGACTTTAATGAGCCTCATAAAAAATCGTTTTGAGATATTATAGTGTTGCTAACTTAAATTAGATTTTTACTGAATATAAATGGCTGAAACATAACCCTGGTTCTCACTGAATCGATTGCAAGGTTTTCGAGTTATAACAATACAATAATTAAACTCATATTTTTTGCGTATTGAGGAGAGCCGCACTTTGCTGAAGCCTGCTCTATACCATAAAACTTAATCAGATCATAGGAAATCGTAATTTGAGACATGTTTAAATGTTTAAGTTTTATATACAAACAGATACTTATACAATCACAAATTAAAACGAGATGAAATCACCTTAACGTGATAATAGTAACGCTTCGTTGGTACAAGTAGCGTACGATCGTACGATAGGTTAGGTACCAACGAAGCGTTACTATTGGTTTGCGGTCATTTTCGACTTTCGTTTTTCACAATTGGATTTTTGACTCTAGTCAAAATAGTAATTATAAATCGATTGTACAATCGATACTAAATCACCTCGTTTCGGGAAAACCACCACTAAAATTTCACGGTGTATAGCTCTATCAATCAGTCAGTCAACTTTGCTAATGTATATCGGCGTTGTTCATTAAAATAATTCTTCTTCTCCTTCTTTCAGTGCCGCTCCAACTAGTGACGGTTGGCCGTTAGCTCCGTGTACTTTTTCTTGTCCTTAGCGAGGCGGAAAAGCTCGGCAGCGCTCGCGATCCCCGTCCACTCCCTGATGTTACGGAGCCAGTGTAGCGACTACTAGCGCCATCTAGTCATCACATAAGGAACTATACTACAAGCCTACATCACGCTATCGAAGTTTCTCAACTCGGCTGCATAAATACAACTTCCAACTTTCATCCATTGGACTTCGGTCCCCAGGCATAACATCTGCCTGGAGAGAGATCTCTCTATTGTAACAACCCCCAAATTGGTGACCCACGACATTGGACAAAAAAATCGCAACCTTCAGACACACAAGACGGATGACGCAGTCTCATAGCAAGCCATACTCACCGCACTGTGCACCACTAGCATGTATCTATTATCTGCCTGGTGTCTACAGTTCGCAAATCCTCCTCCCACTACTTCCACTTGCCAGTCAATCAACCAACGCTCGCCAACAAGGCTCCGAGCAATCACGCAACAGGCATGCATCTACAAGTAGCAGAGGAACAACAATGCTCGCCAACGAGGCTCTGAGCGACTGGCCCTTGCAAGCGCCCACATGACGCACAGACTGCACTCCACTGCAATTCGTATCGACCTCCGGTCTAAAAGGGGGGCTGATGTAGCGACTACTAGCGCCATCTAGTCATCACATAAGGAACTATACTACAAGCCTACATCACGCTATCGAAGTTTCTCAACTCGGCTGCATAAATACAACTTCCAACTTTCATCCATTGGACTTCGGTCCCCAGGCATAACATCTGCCTGGAGAGAGATCTCTCTATGGTTACCACCCCCAAACCAGGATTTCTTTCTTCGCCCAACATTCCTCTTTCCAGCGACTTTGCCCATCATTATTAAAATAATTCTAGAAATCGAAATATGAGAGGTAATGGTGATGATGGTGGAGGCCACAGGTTCAAGGTGGATGCAAGCCACTTCCAACTGTAATGATTGGGTATCAATGAGGGAGGCCTAGGTCCAGTAGTGGACGTCCTACGGCTCAATCATTTGGGAAATATTTCATTTCCCAAATGTTTATTTTTTCTGAAACTGTAAACTATTCAGGATATATTTCAGGACTATTCTGTAGGTAAGGTTAGGTTAGGTTTGTTTTATAACAATCCTGAAAAGTTTACAGTTTCAGAAAAAATAAACATTTGGGAAATGAAACATTTACACCCAGTCCATGGCGTGTGCCGCCGGGTAACCACGTTGCCGCGAGCATCTCGGCCGCGCAATGAACAGAGAAAACGCTCGCCGCCCGCCGGTCACCGTGGCCGAGCCGTTAGAATGTGGGGACAGGACACAAGAGAGATCTCTCTAGGGCCTAGGCAGAGTCTACGCAGATATTATCCATGGGGACCGAAGTCCGAAGAAAGGTTGTTGGAAGTTGCATTTATGCTTCCGCGTTGAGAATCTTTGGTAGCGCGATGTAGAATGTAGCGGTTTCTCCAATTGACGACAAGATGGCGCTAGAAATCGCTACAAGAGTACCCCTACGATCCCCGGGAGTACGCGACTCATACGCTAAAAAGCAATGCACAGTATTGGCTATGAGGGAAGCGGGTGGGGGGTACAGAAAACGATCGCAGCGCACAACATGGCAAAAATTGGAAGTAAATTCGGAGGAAATGTTGTCAACGCTACGCGGCGCCACCGTCGTGCACGTAGCCAATACGTGGCAATGCTCAAAATTAGCAATCCGAATTTCATATAAATACAGCACAAGTGACTTGATATTTTGCCTAACTGGACTGTACCTATACAGTTTGTAGCAACTAGTTAAGTAGTGTCATTTCGATGACATTGCTCACCAGCCGTCTATTTTTGTGCGATCGATGGAATCGAGATAAAAACATACTTAAGTATATGTTTTGTTTACAAGGATTCTGCCGTGTAAGTATGTTTTTAGTAATTAACGTAAAAAAATGTATTTCTAATTTTTTAAAATGATATTTTATTTAAAATGACGTTAAAATAAGATAATTGCAGTTAAGTTACCATGGCGGTTTTAACTGAACGATGTTTAATATATTCTTAAGGAAAAATATTAATTTTATTAACGTACACATTTTACTAATATTGTGTGTGAAACTTCGTGAATGTGTGTGTATTAGTGTTCGTAACTCTTTTACGCAAACATTACTGAACGGATTATTATGAAACTTAGCGGGTTAACGCCAACACTTTTGCAAATTTTGTTATTTATCATGCGGTTACAATAAACAAATTCTACAGTAACTTAAAATTAATTTCTATATAAACTTGAATCTAGCTAGATAATCAACATTGTACCTAAAATCTTAAGTAAAAACTAAATTAAATCTAATAATAATAATTTAATCATATTGAATTTCCGGATTTCCCAAAAAATTTCGTGGGAATTTCCAAAAATAATCGTGTTTTTCACTAACGATGCATAAAAGCATCCGTGCCAAAACTGACAAATATCATCTCTCTAACCCTAGCGGTTGACTTTCGGAATTTTATCCCCATCCCGTGGGAATATCGGGATTTATATCCTTCTTTATAGAATCCCAGTGTTGTTCCAGACCTCCAACTATCTATCTAAATTAAAAATTTCATCCAAATCTGTGCGGCCGTTTTAGCGTGAAGGATAACGAACACCCACTCGCACACAAATTTATAGAACTAGCTGATACCCGCGGCTTCGCCCGCGTTGTATTTTTCTAAAATGTATTTCATAAGAACCTTCTCCTGACAATAACAAACGCAACAAAAAAAGAGTTACCCGATTTGGTGCAGTCGATCGGAAGTTATGCTCGTATTTTAGAGCTTGTCTAATTTAAAATGTCGCGCCCCACGACCGCATTTGACATACAGGATTAAACCATATGTATACATACATTTCAGTGACTAATTTTTATTTATTTAAATAAAAAATAAAAGAAAAATGAAATGAATTACAATTGTACCTCTTTACTCATTTTTTTTTCGATATCTATACCTACACCTGACAGCTGGCTATGTCTCATAGTTTTGTCGCAAATCAATCAAAAACAAACAACAACAAAAATAACATCCAGTTCACATTTATCTACAGAAGCCGGATAAGTTTTAAACGTCACAAATGTACCAGGAAGGCTTATAAACCACCATGGGAGACAAGGCGCCCTCACCGAAGTCAATACCACCCTACATGCGCTTCGTACTCGGTGGGTCCAGCGGGTGAGTGCACAGTAGTGATACGTATGACATCTTACTATAATCATTTCAGCCAAAACACGTCCACTGCTGAACATAGGCCTCGCCAAAGGCTCGCCAAACAGATCAGTCCTGCGCCATCCGCATCCAACGCGTTAACGCACCTCAACCAGGGGCCTGTTGCATAACAAAGTACAACTAATATTACAAGCGGAGCGCTTCAGTTATATTAACTAGAAAGGGAGTTCCGCTTGTAATATGAGTTGTACTTTGTTATGTAACAGGCCCCAGGTCGTACCTCCATCTTGTTGGAGGCCTACCTACACTGCGTCTTCCGGTCCGTGGACGCCACTCGAAAACCTTTTTGCCCCATCGGCCATCAGTGCGCTTAGTTTTACTTCACCAAAATACTTCTCGATCGCGATTACGTGAAAATTTGAATTCTATGGAAACATAGACGCGCGGCCGCGGATGCGCTGTCTATGTTTCCCTAGTAATTGTTTTTTTTACGTAAACGCTATCGAGAAGTATTTTGGTGAGGTAAAACTTATACTAAGCGTACAGTTCTACGAGCGATGTGCATGTGCCCTAACAACTGCCACTTGAGTCTGGCTATTCTTCGAGCTATGTCGGTGACTTTAGTTCTTGCGCGGATTTCTGGCTTCAGTTCAGTCCATCATTCTGGTTTTCTGTCATTCACAACGGATTGACGAATATCATTTAATAATTATCATCAGTCCGGGCCATCAGTGCGTCAGTCCGAGAGGGTTATACGATAATTCTCTCGTCATTCTCGTCACCAGAATTGTGGACTGAATTCACGCCAGAATTAGCGTGTAGCCGATGTCTAACAAGTGGTGGCTAGAGCTGGGTTGAGTCATTATATACGAACGCTCGAATAATGACCTATTTATTTATGCGATTTCGTTCAAACGTAACGTGTGGTAGCTACATGTAGATGGGTTACACGTTGTCGTTCAAACATATCATTTAGCGCTTCACTTTATGACAAACTATGTTATGGCCAACGAACATTATGACAAAATATACTATGGATCCCAATATAGACCCGTCAAGGCCGTGACTATATTTTGAAACAAAAATTCAGTGGGCAGCTTTCCCCACATTAGCGGTAGTTATTTTTCAGCATGTTGGCGACGTGCATAGTCCAACCCATGGATTTGATCAAAACGCGTATGCAGCTCATGGGCCCAGCGGGCAAGGACATGACGGCCATCAAGATGGGGCGTGAGGTGAGTGAAACAGTAACCAGGAGCTAAATTCAGGAACGACCCATCACGGTTTGCGAGCGGCAATTCGATCGTTTGCAAGAGGATAGGGATAAAGTGCTATTCAGGAACGCCAAAAATCACTGGTTTGCGAGAGGTTTGGGCTGAGCTTGGAAAAATATAAGGCTCATACTAAGAGTTCATCAAGGTTTAGTTTGGTTTACATATAAATTTTTTCGAGGTATTCACGATTTTTTAACGATGATGGCAACCCTATGCGTTTAAGTACTTAATATTTACATTTTAATGTGACACAATGACATCAGTCGCTGCGTTTATGCAGATGCGATAATACTTGAGCCCGGTGATGGCGATGCACCTTTGATAGAGTTATTGTCCTCATTATTTTTTCTGCGGAGATTCTTAAAGATGGCTGTTAGTCTAAGTACCTATGATTTTAGTGGGTATTTTAACAACTTCACTGTCCCCATCATTATCATCTCGATTCTCAGCCTATAATACGTCCCGCTGCAGGGCACAGGCCTCCTCTCCGTAAAGTTTATGGTAAGTTCCAAATGTACACAGTTTTCCACAGTAAGTCGGCCCTTACATCAAATGGGCTCGGGTTTTTTTTGTGAGACCTCTTGTAATGAAGAATATTTCAGCCGAGTATGAACATCCTACTTACTTACTTCTAATATTTTTTGACTTATGATTTTTACTTTTTTAATGTTTGGTTTTTCAGGATGTATTCAAGCGATTTGCTTCAAATTTTGAAAGACGTTAAAGAACAATGCAAAGAGATAGAATTGCATCGCCACCCAAAAAACTAATACTAGTTATCGTATAAAAAAAAGACAGTTAAAAAAAATGTGGTTGTGAAGTAGAGTATTTTTCATTACAAGAGGTACTCAGAAAAAAAACGCGGGCCCATTTGATGTAAGGGCCGACTTACTATGAAAATCCGACTAAGTATAGCCTTTCAAAAAACTTAAAGGTGCGAGCCACTTAATAAGTGTGATAATGTGCGATAAAAGTTAATCGGGTTTAATTTTTCATGCTTTTCAATACATTGACGGCCAATATTAATACTTATACCTAATTAATTAACTCAGTTAGGCGGGGTAAAGGAGTCCCGCAATTTGATCGCAAATTTACCGCATATATGTACAATAAGGTTGGCAATGGCAACCGTAATCTAGATTTTTATGGTTCCGTACCCAAAGGGTAAAAACGGCACCCTATTACTGAGACTTCGCTGTCCGTCCGTCCGTCTGTCCGTCTGTGACCAGGCTGTATCTCATGAACCGTGATAGCTAGACAGTTGAAATTTTCACAGATGATGTATTTATTTTGGTTGCCGCTATAACAACAAATACTAAAAAACAAAACAAAATAAATATTTAGAGGGGCTCCCATACAACAAACGTGATTTTTTTGCTCATTTTTGCTCGATATGATAACGGCAACAGGTAGACGATTGAAATATTCACAGGATATTCAGTTATATATTCACTTTAAAAATAAAAAATAAATAAAAATAAAACAAATATTTAAGGGGGGCTCCCATACAACAAACGTGTTTTTTTGCCGTTTTTAAAGACGTCGTACGGAAACTCGCACATGACCGGTTTAATTTATGTGGATTTTATTGGTGTTGCCAGGTGATAAGGAAGAATGGTTTTACGGGTCTGTACGCGGGGCTGTCCGCCGCGCTGTTCCGCCAAGCCACCTACACCACCGGCCGGCTGGGATGCTTCAACTACATCACGGATCTTTACACCGCGTGAGTATTATGTGACTTCCCGGGATAAAAGCTATCCAACGGTCAGTCCAGGGTCTCAAACTATCTTCATGAATACCAAGTTTCATTAACATCAGTTCAGCGGTTTAAGCGTGAATTACTTTTGCATTTATAATATAAACATGAAACTGCCGTGAGACTCACTTCATAGTGAAAAAAACGGATCACTCACGTCTTAAAACGAGTTTAACTCGACTTGTTTCGGGCTAATCCGTTGTCCTTCTTCCCGGAGTCACAACGTCACGGCGGCTGCCAAACGCGCACTACACTTGGCGCGTTTGGCAGCCGCCGTGAGCCCGTGACGTTGTGACTCTGAGAAGAAGGACTACGGATTAGCCCGAAATATGTCGAGTTAAACTCGTTTTAAGACGTGAGTGATCCGTTTGTTTTCACTATGCATTTATAATATTTTCGCATTATAGTACCCTGTCTGTCGTATACGTCCCACTGTAGGGCACAGGCCTCCTGTCAGAGCTTGGGTAGATCCAACGCGGGTCCAGTGCGAATCGGGAACTTCACACACACCACTAAATTTTTATTCACATGTATACGCGGTTGTCTCACTATGTTTTCTTTCACCGCAATGCTCATGGTAAATTTCAAATTAAATGTCGACATAAATTCCAAAAATCGACCGCGCGATCCTGCACTCGAACCCACAATCCTCGGTTTTTGAGGCCATAGCTCAAACCACTAGGTTACCACTGTCTCTCACTCGCTTCTAATATTAAGGTCATACAAAGCGTAAGAAAGAGAAGTTGTCTCTCCTGTGGGCATAAAATTAGCGACTCCGAAACAGCAAACTTAAGATAATTTTTTAAATGGGCTGAAAGCCCGGCGCCCCACACGCCGACGTTGAATTGACTGGAAAATATTGGCTGGACCCTATGACCACAGGAAAGACGCCAACAAAAAAATGTGTACGACCCATTAGTGGATATCTGAGTGTAACCAAACTAAACCCTCTTCCTTCTGTCCAGAGCGTACGGCACTCCCAACTTCGGAGCCAAACTGGTCACCGGCATTACGGCAGGTGCCATCGGGGCGTTCGTCGGCAACCCCGCCGAAGTGGCGCTCATCCGCATGACGGCGGACGGCAGACTGCCACCAGAACAGAGGAGGAACTACACCAACGTGTTTAATGCGCTCGGGAGGTAAGTAAGATATACCAGCAGCAAGAATGATGTCCTTTAGTTCCTCAGTAATCGATACTTCAATCAGTGCGTCACGGACCGGTGCCCTTTACCGGCAGGAATGTTGCTCATCGGCATGAATAAGTAAGATATACCAGCGGCATAAATGATTTCCTTTTGTTTCTCAGTGGTAAGTAGATCAGATACTTCAATGCGACACGGACTTGTGCCCTTCACCGGTATCCCTGCAGAAGTGGTGTCGTCGTTGTTGTTAGGTATGTCATAGACCGTGACGCACCCAAGTTGATACTTCCGTGCGTCACGGTCTATGTAGACGTTCTCACCGGCATCATGACGATCTATCAGTTCGCTCGTTGGCAATCCCATGGAAGTGCGCTCATCTACATGACGGCAGATGGAAGGTTGCCACCGGAGGCGAGGACGAATTACACCAACGTGCTTAATGCGCTCGGAGGGCAAGTAAGACACATCAGAAATATGAGTGAAGTCCTGTACTTAGTACCTCAAGAACATATATATTGGCATAGGGCTCGCATTCGATCACGGTCTTCAATGCGTGATGGTCTTTTGCCGGTCACCGTCATCCTTGCAAAAGACGTACTACAGGTCGATTCACAAAAGTTGGCACGAATGGATTGAACGAAAGTTATGTCACTTTGACATTTTCGTAGGAAAATGACTGATGCATGTCATTTTCATATTTGTGTGAAGTGTATTCAAATAGGTAACACATAGATACTTTCATTCGCTTATTCGATCCATTCGTGCCAGCTCTTATGAATCGACCTATCCTCATCCGACCGTCACTCAGCGTGAGGAAGGCAGACTGCCCTCGGATATGAGGAGGAATTACATCAACGTGTTTAATACCCTCAGGAGGTAAGTAAATCTTCATAAACACCATCAGCATGGATGGATAACGACGTCCTGTTGTCCCTGCAGAGACATAAATACTCGCAGTAGATACTTCCATGCGTCACGGTCCTGTGCGGCGTCTTAAAGGTTCTGCTAGTTGGAACCTGTTGAGATCAAGTGCGGGTAGTTCGAAAGTCTCGCGCGAACGTGACACCCTACACTTCAGTCAATTCGAGACCACGGTCATTCAATGTGGCTGAAACGTCGAGGTACATTATTGTTTACGTGATAAAGTGCCGTTTAGTGTATAAATAGTATTGAGATCTCGTTCTAGACCGACCGTCCACGTGGTTTGCTACAACTAAAAGTTGCAAAGAACACCTAAGTACCATCTAACCATCACATTTTCAGTCAGGCTTTACTTTACGAAGGTCCATATAAGCAAGGATGATATAGACTGGATTGGCAGTCGCCATAGTACGGATCGGCCGCGGTTTTTGTAGTTCGATTATTAAATCTAGATGGCGCTGAAATATAGCCAGAGGCTTTGAAGGCAAAACAATAAGACTACAGATATTTCATTATCACTGCAAATGTATTATTATGCAATATTTTTGAAAAATAATACATTTGTAGTAATATGAAACATCTGTAGTCTTATTGTTTTGCCTTCAAAGCCTCTGGCTATATTTCAGCGCCATCTAGATTTAATAATCGAACTACAAAAACCGCGGCCGATCCGTACTATGGCGACTGCCAATCCAGTCTATATCATCCTTGATATAAGTAAATGAGCTGCATATATGCGATGTGTTTTTGATTGTGGAGTAGGTAGTAAGTAAGGTTGTCAATTAAACATGGTATGTTGAATGTTTCCAGGATGGTCCGAGAGGAGGGCGTGGGCGCGCTAATGCGCGGCGTGTCGGCCACCATCTCCCGCGCAGCCGTCGTCAACGGCGCACAACTCGGCACGTATGCGCAGGTACGTACCAACTTTAAGATTTTTAAAAAGTAACATTTTTCAGGTGTCCCGTACGGGATTTGAGACCGTATCTTTTAGTTATACACATCAACTATGCTACCAACTGCACCACGTCGTCGACTAACCCAGCCGAAAGCATTTACCTATCGGCAATAGAGGCCAGTGGTACCAGCAGATCTATCGCGACTGAGATTAACTTGTTTTTTCTTAGCCATATATGTGTATGTATATTCTAATGACAATACTTTTCCTTTCTTTTTTCACTTAAATGTACAGCAAATGTTTTTTTTTATTTTTTTTTTTCAAATATTCAATTTTAAGTTCAGATAGACTATAAATTACTCGTTAATTTATAAAGCCTTATGAGCTAGATAGTTATTATCTTTTTAATTTCATTATCAATACTATCAATTGGTAGTCTACCAATATGATATATACTTCACATTTTTCAAGACAAAATTAGGTACTTGCACTTTTAACTATGGGTAAGAAACGATCATAAAATCCAACTTGGTGATGATGTTTGACAGGCCCGTGAAATGCTGCTGCCTAGTCTAGGCGATGGCATCTTCCTCCACTTCAGTGCATCTATGATCTCCGGCCTAGTCACAACGGCAGCCTCGCAGCCGCTCGACATGATCAAGACAAGGTACGCTTTACATCCACGTAGTACAGGCAACAAACGATAGATGGCGCTGTTGACAGAAATGGTTGGTCCTTTTAACCGGACATGTCATAATGCTTACCGAACGAGAACTTGATTAGTTCATATTATCTTTTAATTATACCTACATACAGTTTCCTAATCATCATCCCAGTCTATATACGTCCCACTGCATGGCCTGGCCTCTCAGAAAGAGAGGGCTTGGGCCGCAATTCCCGCGGGCCCAGTGAGGATTGGGAACTTCGTACTACTTCGTATACACATCGTTGAATTGCTTGGGTGGTGTTTAGGTTTCCTTACGTTCTTCTCCACCGTAAAGCTCATGGGAAATTTTAAATGAAATTTCACACATTAATTTTGAAAAATTCAGAGGAGCAGGCCTGGGCTTGAACCCACGACTACATGCTTGAGAGCAGAGCTCATAGGTCAAACCACTAAACTACCACGACTTAATCCTGTGTAAAACCTGAAATGTTTGTAAATAAAAATGTGAAGTGGGTTGCCCAAAACGATACTTAAAATGAATCTATCCAAACGCGAGGCCTCTCCGTCCTCTCCATGAAATAAGATAAACACATACAATACATTTACTTTTAGTTTACCACTGACAGATTGCTTGCCTTCATTTCATTTCCAACTTTAACAACATACAAATAATACAAATAAAGTAGCTATTACAAAATCTGCAAACGTGGGTAACAGTATTCTAAAATTGGCTTTATTTGTAGGTCGTTAAAGTTGAATATGAAATGAAGGCAAACCATCTGTCAGTGGTAAACTTTATGTAATTTTACTGTACTTATCTGTCACGTTCTTTTACAGATTACAAAACGCAGCAAAGGGCGGCGGCCAAGCCGGAATAGTAGGGACCTTCTTCGACGTAGTAAAGAAGGAAGGCTTCTTCGGTCTATGGAATGGGTTTCTACCGACGTATTTCAAGATAGGACCCCATACAGTCTTCACATTCATCTTCTTAGAACAGCTTACTGCTCTGTATAAAACTATTTAAGTGACAAGCATAATTTTCCTGAGCCATTCTGTGATCTTTAAAACTAAGAGGAGTATCAATTCGCGCCTCCGCGTCTATGAATTGTAGACGAACAAGGATCTGAATTTTCTCAAGTCGCATGAAAGGCCTCGCGGTCTGAGGGGCCTCGTGGCTCCAGTGTCTCATTTTTTTTTGCTCATTTAGACATCCGTCATCTAATGTGTGGTGTAATATGTATCTTGCCCTTACCACAGGCCCTGGGCCGCCGTTGCGTGTTTGATCCTTCCGCCCACCCAAACAGGGCCGGCCCTAGGGTAGAAGCGTGTAGGGTAGGGTAGAGTGGTCGCTCGTAAGCGTCAAGCAACAAGGCGCACCAAAACTACAAATACGAACAAATATTGGTGCGCTGTTGTAAAAAAGCGCGGCGAGGATTGGAGTTCAAAACCAAGAGCAATGTGCGCCAAAAATCTCGCTCTACCCTAATCAATGGCTAGGGCCGCCTGTACTAGTATCACGGCTGGAGCAGTAGGTAAATACTTCTAAGCACAATCAATCTAGAACGGTGCTCAATTTCATACTCTTTCAAAAAGGCACGACATTTCTACATACTACTGACGGATTGAAAACATAAGAGCCGGTTAAAGAAGCCTGATATTCGAGTCAACCGTTAAATTACGTGAAAGAAAACAGGCCTTATAGTTATTACGAAATACGATTTTTAAACTTCGTATCGTGCTGTTCCGTTCACGCTAATAGTATTAAATAGAGGAGTGAAAGGGATGGCACGATACGTCCTTCGAATTTCGTAGTCACCACCCAAGTAGTCCGTTCTTATACTTCATTTAATTTAGAATTGAAAACCACAACATCATTATATTGCGGCTCATCAACTATTTCTTACCTAGCAAATAGTACAGTACAATAGTCTGGGAGCCGCAAAATAAAATTGTTTTAATGTCACTTTATTTGCGTGTCGTCAATTGTTACTCTAGTAGAAATTGTAAAGAGATTACAGTTCACGAGCCGCAATATAATGTTGTTGTGGTTTATAATTCTAAATTAAATGGAGTATAGGTGTAGGTACTCTAAAATAGTAAGCGCGATACGGCTGTCCCGACGAGCTGCTGAATTACGAAAGACTGTCGTAATGTCCAATAGGACTGTTGAATCCTAATAAACACCATCAATAGCTTCAACAGTTCTTTTGAAACAGATGAGATGTACTTACCTTCCGTATTTTTTTAAGAATTAAGGCTTATTCAAATCCAAGCGGTATCTCATGTGTATCCCAATGGGTAGGTAGGGTAAAATACCCGGTAGTCAGCCAGGCACCGGTAGTCGACGGTTGAGTGCGAAGAGTACGAAAGACATATCTCATGCTCTTCGCGAAAAGTAGGCAGAGGACGACTACTGAGCTATTATTTAAAGGCTGGGCACTGGGTGTTGTAACCCTATGCCAATGACGCGCTGTTCAAATGACAGTATTCGCTACCGCCGGTAGTGATATCGAATAGCGACAAAGTCTCGCCGATCACGTGGTATGAGAAGTACCACTGCGAATTCGATTTCGTAATAGCTGCGGAAATACCATACCAAATATCCGATGGGATATCGCTTGGGTATCCGATATACGGCTTGGATTTGTATAGGCCTTTAGTGAGGTTAGTAGTTGGTGTTGTAGATGAAGAATGTTTGTAATGCAGATTAATGTGTACTGGAAAAAAAACCGGTTGTCTGTAAAGTCGGTTTACGGACGATAGTTTAATTAACGTGACAACGTCGTAACAAAACATTCAAAAAACAAAAATGAAACCCCCTTTAATACCGCCGCACCTCCCCCCCGCACCGCACCCCCGCATGTACGTACATGTACGTTACATTGCGTCATCCTTTTTCGTGGATGCAGCGTTCATCGATTTATTAGACGTTGTCACGTCAAAAAAGTAACCGAATTTGAATCAAGATTATGGTCACACTTTTTAATTTATACAATGAATGTAAGTAACGTAAAAAGTGTAGGCGTATGTGTTTATTTCATACGTATTTCCTCCATCATCAAACGAACACAATAATTAAACAAATGAAAATGATTGATTTGCTATGGAACTGTATAGATCTACTAAAACTCTGAAACCCAAACCTTCAAATTGTGGCTTTAACTATGTAAATGTGTACAGAGTGAAAATTGTTAACTGTTCATGTTTAGTTGGTTTACTTTTTTAAATATACTTAATATAAAATGTGTTTTTAAGAGTTTTAGAATTAATTATATGAAATAATTATTGATTGTATTTTGTTTTACTCGTACCTTTACCTAATTCTAAACCCGGGATCACGGAATAGAAAAACAACAGGAAATGTCACACAAGTCACGGTTTTTGTCGCCGGAGATGTTCACATGCGCATTCGTTTCGTAAACACTTTGAAATCTTGGCAATTACCGTTGTAGCTTCTATTCGAAAAAATAATGACTTATACAGTAAAATTACATAAAGTTTACCACTGACAGATGGTTTGCCTTCATTTCATATTCAACTTTAACGACCTACAAATAAAGCCAATTTTAGAATACTGTTACCCACGTTTGCAGATTTTGTAATAGCTACTTTATTTGTATGTTGTTAAAGTTGGAAATGAAATGAAGGCAAGCAATCTGTCAGTGGTAAACTAAAAGTAAACGTACCTAGCGTGGAATAGCGGAAAGACAATTGACAGCTGTTTGTAAAAAAAATTGCACCCCAATAGATGTCTCTAAAACATTGCGTTGTAAAATGAACTCTTATACGAAGGTTTTTAGATTCAACACGGCTGAATACATGGCTGTAGAACTACCGGAAGCTACTAGAATTATGAAATTCAAATTTGACAAGGAAATTGACGTCGATTGTCGTTGTTCCTCTCGTTTTTTCTATTCACTACCATGGACATTAAAACTTAAATCGATACCGGCAATATATTTGCCGTCAAACAAAAATCAAAACCGATTCAAATTATCATCATTTACGTTCCAAAATCGAATGTCTTGACAGGGTTGTCAAATGGTTCAAGGGTTAAAAAAACCATATTTATATTCTAAAGAAACTGCATTTATTATACTAGCCACAGCCCGCTACACAATAATTTACTAAATGTAAATATATCGCAATAAGGTCCACTACTGCGTGAACTAAGAAAATTTCAATCATTTTAAATCTTAATAATGATTGGCACACAGATGTCTTTTTACAATAAACTGACAAGCGATTGATGCGAATGGCCTGATGAAATGTACAGATGAGGCCAAAGGTGTTATTACCTGGTTCAGTACAGCCTATTCACTCTTAGTTTTGAAGAGCTCTGAGGTCTGTCCGGGAATGCAGATGATGGAAGCGAATTATATTCCCTAGCATTTTGGATTAGAAAAGATGAAGCGAAGGATTTTTTTTGGAAAGGCGGACAATATAGCGATATTAGAAAAAGAATAGAAACTCTTTGCCATTGCGCAACAATAATTTATCATAGTAATTTCATGCTATTAATTAAAAATAGCTGTTTACACAAAGTTCGTGGACCTTTTTTATACTAAAAAGAAGGAACTAACGAGAATTTAACAGAAAAAAAATATTTTTATTACATTTTTATACAAGCTTTTTTTGCTGATTGTACTTGCTTTGTCATCCAAATAGCGCTTTATCCATCTGAAAGAAATCTGTACCCTAATTTCAAATCGATGCCATTATCTATTAAAGAGTTTCATCTAGCAGAGACGATCCTGGTCACAGCACCAAAAGTAAAGCTTGTAAAAAAAATTGTTCCGTTATAGTTTTTTTTTTCTAAAGAAAATTGTCGATGATTTTCCTGTAATCCAAATGCTGTTAATTCACCTCACGTACATATAATTCTTATATACAAACAATTCTAATTATAAACAAGGACGATCTAAAGTGTCGCGTTCCTTCAAGACAATAAGCCTGCTGTAGTTAAGTAGTTTCGCTATAAAGAGGTCTCTGTGGCACTAATTTTGCATGTTACTTAGACCTCTGCTGAACACCAGCGCCATCTTTATTCAGTTTCTTCGTTGAGTTCATAGATGGCGCTATTGTGTTAAGCAGATGTCAAAATGCCATACGAAATGAATGGTACAGAGACATCTATAGCAAAATTAGCTAAAGCAGATGCCGCTTCTGTCACCATCTTATACCGTTTGACGGAAAGGAATAGTGATTGCGAAAGCAAGCGTCAGCGCGTTAGACGGTAAAGGTCAGCGTCAGCACAAACCGGGAGCGCGGACCGCCGACGGAGCGTGCCCAGCGCGGTCAATAACCCTGAATCAAATATAAGGTGACACAACGGCGGCGCGGCACACCGTATTTGATTCAGTGTTACCCATGGACTTGAGAGGGTTTATACCTGTCGAGCTGGCAGCGTTGCATTTTTGTTAGTTTTTCTCGATTATTCCATAAAAATTGAATGAAAATTAAAAATGTTTTGTATACAATTTGTTCTAATATATAAGTTAATGTGTCTACTGCAATAATAATTCGTGATAAGACTTTTATTTTCTTTAAAAACCGTTAGGTAATAATTTGTTAGTTTTTAAAGAAAATAAAAGTCTATCACGAATTATTATTCCAGTAGACTCATTAACTTATATATTAGAACAATTTGTATACAAAACATTTTTAATTTTCATTCAATTTTTATGGAATAATCGAGAAAAACTAACAAAAATGCAACGTTGCCAGCTCAGCAGGTATAAACCCTCTTAATACCTAACCAGGACTGAGTACTGCGACAAAAAAGTGAGGCCGAAAAAAAAACAAACCAGAGAGTTGCATCTCGTTCTAATTAGGGTGATCAAGTACTGGTGCGAGAGGGACACAATTCTCTAATTAGTCTCCCTAGTTTGTATGTTAATCTCGGACCGCTGTCTCTAGTTGCCATTATTAAACTGTATGGCTTAGTAATATGAGTCACTTTTGATTGACTAATAAAAGTTAGTACTCAGTCCAGGTTAGTTATTAAGTCCATGGTGTTACCGCGCTGGGCACACTCCGTCGGCGCCCCGCGTTCCCGGTCTGTTGTGACCTTAACCTGTAAGCAGGCTTATTGCATTGCTGCTTAATGCTTTCGCAATCACTATTGCTATCCATCAAACGGTATAAGATGGTGACAGAAAGAGATGGTGAATGCGAAGGCAAGCGTTAGACAATACGGTCTCAGATTTATCATTATAAAGGAACGCGAATTTGTATTGGCATTGACAGTCTTGTTTTAATCGTCCCTGTTATGAGCAACCTTAAATAACAAAAAACTCGCCAATTACAGTGATTGGGTTGGAAAGCAACGAATGATGTGACCTTTATCTATTGGTCTGGGCATTGCGATAAGTTCGCTACGATTTGGTATTGTATTACGTCGTGAATTATGAATTATCCACACTTTTAGTTTTTTTTTTTAAATTGTAAATAGCAAAATCCCATTAAGAGGACACGTAGTTACATCAAAATCCACTTGTTAAAAGTGAAATTTTAATAAACAGTCACAAGAAAATGCTTAGCTGCTAAGTTGATTGTATACGTGGGTGAATCAGTTTTTTCGTGTTGTTTACTCAGTCCCCAGATGTCAATCTTCATACTGTTTCGTAGAAAATTGCTTAGATTGTCCAAGAGACAAAATTTGTGTAACTTTAGGGAACGTGCTCATGGACGGTGCTGCCAGCTGGTGCCATCAATTTGAATGTTTTACCCTGATACGTTTCTTTTAGTGTATCTTCTGTCGCATTAGTGCTGCCGCCTATAGTTTCTGCACTTCCCTATAGTTCGGGTGTCAAGAAAAAGTTAATTCACACACGTAGTTTTTCGAAACTATGTGGCCATGTTGAAAAAGTTTACTTGCCATCAGAGTGCCACCTGTTTTAGGTACTTAGTTATTTTATGGTACCGCCACAGACATCAAAATCATTACTTGAACTTTACAGACGTTCCGCAATAAACTCTAATACTCAGACAAACCTGATGAACAGCTAAACGCGTGTTTATCGTTCGTCTAAGTTTTTGTAAGCACGGTAAACATATAGCTTTGGCATCTCAAGATTTATCATACATTCAGGTAAACTACATTAATTAATTACAATCTAATTTATTAAATCAGGCGTTACTTTGCGGAGGTCCATATTAATGAACTGAAACAATTACTTTGCTCACCCACGACCACAGAATAAGTAATAAATAGTACTAACCCGCGACCAAAGCAAAGTACTTGTTTCAGTTCACTAATTACAATCATTAAACAGTAGTAGTCATATCATATAGGCAACACACCCACCAAGAATAGTACTTGGGTCATTTTCAAATTTTGCGCAGAACACTGTTACTATTTGTATGGAGCTATCACTATGTTAGCATTCATTATCACTACATAGTATAAAACAAAGTCGCTTCCCGCTGTAAGTCTGTCTCTATGTATGCTTAGATCTTTAAAACTGCACAACGGATTTTGATGCGGTTTTTTTTAATAGATAGAGTGATTCAAGAGGAAGGTTTATATGTATAATACATGCATAAATACTAAGCTTTTTTCGATTTCGATAACCAATAATTATCAGCAAATCACCAATCCGTTAACGGAAACCACTTTTTTTAGGCTGGGACAAGTTTACCGGTGCAAAATTTGAAAATAACCGATTTAATACAAAGCTATTAATACGATTTACTTACATAATTTTGTATCTTTATAATGCCTTAAAAATATCAAGAAAATATTATGCTCAATATTTTAATGAACGGGTTACGTATCAGAATACCTAAAATTAAAAAACCTAACGTAAAATAACCTACGTTCAAAATACCTAAAATCTAAATACCTAATGATTTTTTCACTTATATTCAAAATACCGAAAGCTTAAAATGCCTACTTATTGCAATGTCTAAAATTAAAAAACCTAACGTAAAATAACCTACGTTCAAAATACCTAAAATCTAAATACCTAATGATTTTTTCACTTATATTCAAAATACCGAAAGCTTTCGTATATCGTAACCGGTATCTCACTGGCAGCGAGCGAGCGAAGCGAAGCGACTCGGATAGGTTAGGTTCTGTACCTCTACCATGAGTTTACACTAGTTTACGTGACCGTACTCGCTAGCGACGGCGTAAATTATTTGTATGGAGAATTGTGCAGCGCCTTTAGCGGTCACTTACGGAAGTACAATTCTCCATACAAAATCATTTACGCCGTCGCTAGCGAGTACGGTCACTGTAAACTAGTGTAACTCATGGTAGAGGTACAGAAGGCTAAGGCGGGAGCGAAGCGTAGCGTAGCTCCCGCCTTTAGCCTTCGATGTTAGGTATTTTTTTTGTAACAACACAGAAAATGATTATTTCCATTAGGTATTATTGTGTTTAACATTATGAAATGTACCTAAATGTAAATCATATACTAAATTTTATCAAACAAATTAGATTTTCCACGTAGTTAAAAAAAAACTAACACCAAAGGCTAATGCGGGAGCTTCGCTCCGCTACGCTCCCGCATTAGCCTTTGAACCTAACCATTCCGAGTCGCTTCCGCCCCGAACCGTCTTGCTCGCTCGCTTCGCTCGCTCGCCGAAAATTAAGCGATGTTCGTTTCATTTAGGTATTTTGACCATTTGGTATTTCAAATGTTGGTGTATCAAACTTAGGTGTCATAGCTGTTGATATTTTAAACATTAGACATTTACTCCATTAGGTATTTTAAACTTAGGTAATTCGTAGGTAGGTGTTAGTTGCTTAGGTATTTTAAATCATTAGGTATTTAGATTTTAGGTATTTTGAACGTAGGTTATTTTACGTTAGGTTTTTTAATTTTAGGTATTTTGATACGTAACCTAATGAACGTAATCACTAATCACAAACCAACTCCCCAAAACAAAAGTCCTTTTTCGGAATCCAAAATCCTGAACTGATTTAAAACTCGGACATGATCACATAAAGACTGATTTTTTTACATAATCCAAACTTTAAGAACCTGGTGTCTGTCAGGGTATATCCCGGATGCCTTATCTAAACTCCTGGTTTTCGTGGGTAGGAGGGCTAGCCGTATGCGACTTCTTCCACGATGGTCTCCCATGAATCCGTGGACTCTGTCTCCCAGGATCCTTCTTCCTCTCCCTCCTCTTCGTCCTCGTAGTATGCCAACTGGAATTAGAATACACTCAGATTTTATACAAAAAAATAATTGTTTCTTTTTATTTTATAATCGGGATTAAGGCCTTTCACCCAAATCCGTCTTCGCGTGAAGGAGGAAGTAGCAAACACACACACCCACACAAGCACGATGCGCGCACGCAACACACATACTTACAAACTTTTGCATTTATAATAGCAGTAGGTACCTACGATTAGAAGGGATGTTTGCCATCTAAGTGTAACAGTTTAGGTTTCGTTTTAATAATTGCAGCAGTCACAGAACTATTAACAAAAAAAAATAGAAATGTACCTAATAGGTGTGATAAGGGGGAGGAGAGGGGGGCTAAGAATGATCAAAATTTGGTGTGATGTATTCTATGGATGCCCTCTGCCTGCTCAGAGCGGTCGACGCTGGCTGCACGAGAGCGTAGGAGTTGAAGTTAGAGTAGACTGCAACTGCAAGACGATTGGTCTTTATGCCACAAGTTCCTTGTGCCAAACCGTTACAAGCTGTCTGTGTTCGATGGATCGGACGTATGCCAACTACATGACGAAACTCAACCGCATAGTGACTGCAAACGAACTGCTATAGCAGTCCGTATATGGCGAACGTCGACTTCCTATTGATACTGCAGACTCCCCGACACCGTTTGAAGCTGTAAGATAACAATAGGAAGATCTTCGTAGGATGATCTGGTGCTCTCTCCACGTTATGCCACTTGTGCCGTACAAGCTGTCCGTGTTCGATGGGTGACTCCAAACGAACTGCTTGAGCATTCCGCCTATAACGACCGCTTTAGCCTAGTTGGTAGTGACCCTGCCTACGAAGCAAGAGGTCCTGGGTTCAAAAAGGGCGTCTCGCCCTCAAACGTAACAGTTTGGCGAGGATATTTATGTAGTAGTACTTAAGTTGTAATTAAATTTATAAATAAATTAAAAAAAAAAAAAAAAAAACCCGGTAAGGGCATTTATTTGTGTGATGAGCGCGAATATTTGTTCCTGAGTTATGGATGTTTTCTATGTATTTAAGTATTTATTTATCTATATAAGTATGTTTATCGTCGTCTAGTACCCATAGTACAAGCTTTGCTTAGTTTGGGACTAGGTCGATTTGTGTAAGATTGTCCCCTAATATTTATTTATTTATTTTATTTATTGACTTTGTATTGAATCTGTCGGCCAACACCGTTTTCGTAGTATTAAGAGTGATATGGGGAGGGGGGGTTAAGAATGATCGAAATTGGTGTGATGTGAAGCAAACTAAACAAGAGTGTACGAATTGTAGTTAGAGTAGACTGTAAGACGAATGGTCTCTATGCCACCAGTTCCTCCAGAGAAAACGGTGGGCAATCGGAGGAAACCGCTGCAAAGCTGTCCGTGTTCGATAGGTCTGACAGCCGAAAACACTACGCAGTGACTGTAAAGTAACTGCTAGAGCAGTCCGTGCAAAGCGAACGTCGACTCTGCAAGTCTCCCAACACCGTTTGAAGCTATAAGATAACATATGGGAAGATCTTCTTTGAATGATCTGGTGCTGTCACCTCGTTGTGTCCTACAAGCTGTCCATGGTCGATGGGTGGGTCCAAACGAACTGCTAGAGCAGTCCGTGTATGGCGAACGTTGACTGCAAGTCCCCAACGCCTCTTGAAGCTGTAATATGGAAGATGTTCGGATGGTCTGCTCTCACCTCGTTGTCGTGCAGACGGTGCACGGTGTGCACGCGTATCTGGAACATCCAGGCGTGGCCGAGCACGGCCACCGAGCCGCTCAGCAGCAGCGGCATGCTGAAGCGGCACTTCCACGCCAGCCCCATCAGGAACATGAACAGACTCTTGCGCCCCGAGGTCATTGTTGCATCTGAAACAAAAAAAAACCTTTTCATCTCTCATACTCGGAAAGTGAGGCAAATCATATCTGACATACGGGAGGATAGGTATTATTTTCTTAGGGTAGAAATGAATTAAAAAAAATAAAGGCATTGGCTGTCAATGGAACACATACGCATTCAGCCAAGCATTACGGCATGGAATAATTAAGTATTGAGTTTTTTTTTCTTAATTAGTCATATTACAAATTTTATAATGCCAGTGAAATATTATTAAATTAAATGATTAATTTCTTATTTAGTGACTTAAACCAGAAAAGTTAGAAAATGTTAAGAAAAAAACACGGTAAATGACAATGTTATTGTCCACACAGCCTATCTCTATACAGCTTAACTCCTTGGTTCAAATTGGTTACTTACAAATTTTATAAATAAATTTACTAACATACCTACTTTATCTACTGTTTTCATTAATTATTATATTGAACATTCTAAATTTTGTTCAATTAATTATTCCTTAATAATAAACTCCATTGAAATATTTTACAACGATCATATTGACCAGTTTAGACATTTTTATTTGTTTATACTTATATTTTCTTACTTTCTTTGTAGTCGAAATGAAAAGCAGAGTGTTTAACTCGGGAAAAACACCAACATCACCCTCGGAGTATTGGCACCCTCGCTGTGCTCGGGTGCCAAGTAACCTCATGTGATATTGGCTATTTTCCTCCCTTGTTGAACAATCTACTATTCTCAAACACGTTCGGAAATATTCACGTTAGCTACTTGAAAGGACTTCGAGTGCGAGTGGGACTCGCACACGGCACCTTTCGACGCATAATACCACAAATGCGAATAATGCAATAAATGATTATCTTATCTTATCTTAAGCCAGGCCAAGAAAAACGCAAAAATATTTTTTTATTAAAAATATTTTTTTAGGAATGGTTACTTTTGCACATTTAACGGTTATGGTTAAATATCCATCGTCCAGAAAACATTCACATCTATGGCGTACCGTACTATAAAATGAATGACTACTTAAGTATATCATGGAAAGGGATATGCTTGGAAATGATTCCGATCCGCATTGGCGATCCCTAATCTCAAATAGCGTATCAATGTGTTAAAAAAATTAAAGATGTATATAATTAGGGTTCCGTACCTCGAAAGGAAAAAGCGGAACCCTTATAGGATCACTTTGTTGTCCGTCCGTCTGTCTGTCAAGACCCTTTTTCTCAGGAACGCGTGGAGGTATCAAGCTGAAATTTATATCAAATACTCAAGTCTACTGTCCCTTGGAGTTGTGAAAAAATCAAACTTCTAAGCCAACGCAATCAAAAGATACAGCCATTTATGCCGCAAATTTTCGACACTCGGAAGGGAATCAAAACCTACAGGGTACTTCCCGTGAACTCAGAATCTTGAAATTTGGTACAAATCAAGTTCTTATAGCACAGATAAAGGAAAAATTGCGAAAAGCATACAATTTTTGTCTGTCTGTCTATATCAGTAACCAATCTACAGTGATCCCACACTGCGCACATTTTGCTTAGGAGTACGGGTCTGCTAAGACTGGATGCTATAGATACATATAAATTTGTACGGAACCCTCGGTGCGCGAGTCCAACTCGCATTTGGCCGGTTTTTTCAATAACATTGTATATCTGTTTGAAAAAAATATACCTTGTTTAGTTTCTTACCGGATTCTTCTCGACAGTGTTTTTCCGAACCGGAGGTAGATTCTTCAACATTCATAAGTTTCAATTGAAGCTTAAAACAGAATAAAGAATTTTGTCTTCGGCTTTTATGGAAACTAAGAAGCGTCACGTTATCTTTAAGAGTCTGTTTGTACTGCAGCATACTTGCTAGTTTACTTTGCGTGTAGGTGTATTATATGACGCCATATCGCCGCCTCTCACGTAGGGTTACCAACGATGTAAGTAACATTTAAATAATGTTTCTTCATGACAGCCGTCCAAGATTCAAAGTCAAAGTCAAAATATCTTTATTGAATTTAGGCTATCCTCATAAGGCCCAACGTCCTATTTAGCCTAGTTGGTAGTGACCCTGCCTACGAAGCAAGAGGTCCTGGGTTCGAATCCCGGTAAGGGCATTTATTTGGGTGATGAGCACGAATATTTGTTCCTGAGTTATGGATGTTTCTATGTATTTAAGTATTTATTTATCTATATAAGTATGTTTATCGTCGTCTAGTACCCATAGTACAAGCTTTGCTTAGTTTGGGACTAGGTCGATTTGTGTAAATTGTCCCCTAATATTTATTTATTTATTTATTTATTTATTTATTTATTTTCAGCCCAAAGTACATGTTAAAATTCATCAAATAGCGTCCCAATGTCCCAAAATAAGGACACACACTTATTTGCAATTACAATCCATGACCTATACGTATTCACACCAATTTGCTACACTGGTGTGACTATGGTGCATTATATTTATCCGTAGTCACACCACTATAGACCAACTCACCCTTGACTAAATATAAATATTTAATTTGAACCAACTCGAGTGTAGTAAATTGGTGTGACTACGGATCGTTCGCTTTACAATCTTGTCTAAAATAGGTAGGTATATTAAAGTATATAATAATTTTGTACAGTAGTACACACTTTATTCGGCGCGTCGTGCATTTTCGGCCGCGCAGACACGAACAAACTATTCCGATGATAGCCGAAGGTGCAATTCATACTTGAAATCAGTCTTATGTCATATAGTTACAAGGTGCAAATTACAGTGTATCTCTTATCAGTCTCACTCACACGAGCGACTAACGCGCGGTAATATGGCGGCAACAACCCACCAATAGCGGCGCAGGAAAAAGACGCATCGCGCGTGAAGTATGCCGATTGATCAACTGCATTTCTCGCGCTTCTAAAACGCGTCTTCTGCGCAGGTAAATCGGTAAGCCATATCAGTTGTGTACTACTGTAATAATTGAAGCCCTGGACTACCAGTACAAGTGCCTATAAATAGGACACTGGGTCATTATTACAAACGTATTTAAAATAGTTTGGGCCTTACGAGGCCGTAGTATGACGAGTATATGAATGTGAATGGCGAGGAATATACCAGCAGTTCAGAAAAACCCTGTTGATAAGAATCCGGCATGAAACTCAACAAAGTATATTTTTTTCAAACAGATCCACAATGATACTTAATTTAATTACACACATCTATACTCCATTTAATTTAGAATTATAAACCACAACAACATTATATTGCGGCTCGTGAACTGTAATCTCTTTACAATTTGTACTAGAGTAACAATTGACGACACGCAAATAAAATGACATTAAAACAATTTTATTTTGCGGCTCCCAGACTATTGTACTGTACTATTTGCTAGGTACGAAATAGTTGACGAGCCGCATATAATTATGTTGTGGTTTTCAATTCTAAATTAAATGACGTAAAGTAATATTTAAATTGAATCTAGGAATCGCCAATGTGGTTCGGAATTATTTTCAAACATCCCTGTCCATGATCATCACTAGGACTCACTACTTAGTATAAAACAAAGTCGCTTCCCGCTGTCTGTCTGTCCCTATGTACCTATGCTTAGATCTTTAAAACTACGCAACGGATTTTGATATGGTTTTTTTTTAATAGATAGAGTGATTCAAGAGAAAGCTTTATATGTATAATTATATTATAATTATGTTTATATGTATAATTTTCAGCGACCCGGGGCGGGTCCCTAGTTAATTTTATAATATCTTAGGCCTTCCGTTTTCAAAGGGGGGATGAAAATTTCACTGATTTTGCCGTAGGATACACCGTTTTCAAGTTATATAACAAAAACACCGGGGGTGGGGGGGGGCTGAGGGGCGGGTGTGCGGGGGTTTCAAAGGGGGGATGAAAATTTCATTGATTTTGCCGTAGGATGCACCGTTTTCAAGATATTTGACAAAAACACCGGGGGTGTGGGGGGCTGAGGGGCGGGTGTGCGGGGGATTCAAAGGGGGGATGAAAATTTCATTTATTTTGCCGTAGGATGCAGCGTTTTCAAGATATTTGACAAAAACACCGGTTCTCGTCCGAACGTCGGACGCGGTCAGTACTTGGCTGGGTGACCGCCTGGTTTTTTATTTTTTTATTTTTATTATGAAGTTTCACTTCTTCCGCACGGAGGGACTCCACGCACATCTTTTATTTTTTTTACTTCTCTTTCTCATATTTGTTAATTAGGTACTAAGTGAACACCAGAAAGCTTGGCTACTACGGGTGGTCACCGAAAGGGGGGGAGGGTCAAAATTGTAAAAAATGCGTCACGTAGTATGGGGACGTTCCTTAGGTATACCTACTTACTTGTTTGGCTACACTAACATTAGTAAAACTTTGTTAGGTCCCGTTTTATAAATAAATAAATATCACGGGACAATTCACACCAACTGACTTAGTCCCAAAGTAAGCTAGGCAAAGCTTGTGTTATGGGAAGGTACTAGGCAACGGATAAACATACTTATATAGATAGATACATACATAAATACATATTAAACACCCAAGAACAAACATTCGTATTTTTCATACAAATATCTGCCCCAACACGGGAATCGAACCCGGGACCTCAAGCGTCATAGTCAGGTTCACTAACCACTAGGCCATCTGGTCGTCTAAATCTTATGTACCGTATAGTATGAATGCCAACCCTAATGATATGCAACATCGTATACATATAAGCACATGTATGTACATTACTTATATGTACCTATTTATTCAAATGAGTGTTAATATGTTAGCTAACTATGACGGTCAGTTTCGGCTGTTTTGTTATTATTTAATTAACTCGAAACATGTGAATGTCAAACCGAAAACAGTAACAGTAATCCTAGGTACTTATTGTTACTAATATATAAAAATCTCGTGTTGTGTTTGTTATCGAACTCCTTCGAAACCGCTTGACCGATTTTCATAATTTTGAATGACTATGTATATCATGGAAAGAGATATGCTTGGAAATGATTCCGATCCGCATTGGCGATCCCTAATCTCAAATAGCGTATCAATGTGTTAAAAAAATTAAAGATGTATGTGATTAGGGTTCCGTACCTCAAAATTAAAAAACGGAACCCTTATAGGATCACTTTGTTGTCCGTCCGTCCGTCTGTCTGTCAAGACCCTTTTTCTCAGGAACGCGTATCAAGCTGAAATTTATATCAAATACTCAAGTCTATTGTTCCTTGGAGCTGTGAAAAAATCAAACTTTTAAGCCAACGCAATCAAAAGATACAGCCGTTTATGACGCAAATTTCCGCATATTTTCGAAACTCGCAAGGGAATCAAAACCTACAGGGTACTTCCCGTGAACTCAGAATCTTGAAATTTGGTACGAAGCAAGGTCTTATAGCACAGATAAAGGAAAAATTGCGACAAGCATAAATTTTTTTGTCTGTCTGTCTATATCATAAACCAATCTACAATGATCCCAAACTGCGCACATTTTGCTTGGGAGCAGGGGTCTGCTAAGACTGGATGTTCATAGCTACATATAAATTTGTACGGAACCCTCGGTGCGCGAGTCCGACTCGCACTTGGCCGGTTTTTTTCCCTATCTTTGGTAGGTCTGAGAATAGGTGGCAAGCTACTATTCTTCGCGGGCGGAGTCGCGGGCAAAAGCTAGTACCTAATATTGTAAATGTGAAAGTTTGTGAAGATGTTTGGATGTTTGTTACTCAATCACGCAATAACGGCTGAACGGATTTACATGAAATTTGGTCTGGAAATAGTATGAGACCTTAGGAGTAACATAGGATACTTTTTATCCCGGAAAATTGCATAGTTCCCGCGGGATAGCGATAAACGAATTCTTCGCAGACGGAGTCGCGGGGATTGACGGCGACCTCTACTTTCAAATAGCGTTTAAAAAAAATGTCGTATTAAATGCTTTAGATATACGTGCCTAATATTATACCATTATAAGTAGAGCTGTTTGTACCATTATACAGGGTTATTTGTAATTCACTAGCATCCTTTTAACCCTAAACTCCTACCACTTAAACAAATGTTTTTTGTTTTACGGCTTTTGTCATAACTTAATATTTTTGGTGTAATAAAGTTTTGAAAATTTGAGATACCCTCTTATTTTTACGATACTCTGTGTATTTGTATGGGAAAAAAAGTGCTTCATTTTAAAAAGTCGTAAATCAAAAAACATTTGTTTGAGTGATAGGAATTCAGGGTTAAGAGGATGTCAGTGAATTACAAATAACCCTGTAGAAGCCGTGGAGGTGGTGGCCTAGTGGTAAGACCGATGGTCTCTCAAGCTGGTCGTAGGTACCTATAGTATAAATCTTCCCAGGTGAATTTTTCGCTTCGAGCCATTACATTAAAATTGAACCTTAATACTTTGACGATACAGTTTGTTTTGAAAGAAAAGGGCTCGAAGCGAAAAATTCACCTGGGAAGATTTTAACTATAACCTGAGACCGACCGCTATTTCTTTCTGTCTGCAATAGCGGCAGAACATGTGATACGTCCTGCTGTTATAAGCTACATGTCCTCCACAAACCTAGATTCTCAGTTTTACTAACATAGCTTATAAATTTATTTTGTTACTAACATTATTATTATTATGGATCGCTGGTCTGAATTAAAGATATTTATTATTATTATTATTATAATATCTTGATACCTACCGTGTTCTTAGTGAATACAATTTTTGATTGATTGTCAAGTGGTATAAGATGGCGATAGAAAGAGATAGTGAAACCGATGGCAAGCGCCCGCGCGTTAGACAATACACCTTCTGGTCTTGCGCCTCTGAGTTTATTACATTTGAAACTTACCATGAGCTTTACGGTGAAGGAAAACATAGTGAGGAAAATTGCACACACCTGACAAAAAATTCAATTGTGTGTGTGAAGTTACCACTAGAACTACTAAGCTCTCTCATTCTGATAGGTCTGTGGCTGTGCCCAGCAGTGGGACGAAGAAAGGCCAAGATGCTGATGAATTAAATAACATAGGTATTAGATCTTTATACGACCAGATGGCCTAGTAGGTAGAGAACCTGACTACGAAGCTTGAGGTCCCGGGTTCGATTCCCGCGTCGGGGCAGATATCTATATGAATAATACGAATATTTGCTCTCGGGTCTTGGGTGTTTAATATGTGTTTAAGTATGTATCTATCTATGTATGTTTATCCGTTGCCTTGTACGTACCCATAACACAAGCTATGCTTAGCTTACTTTGGGACTAGGTCAGTTGGTGTGAATTGTCCCATGATATTTATTTATTTTATTATTTATTTATCTGTTTTGAGTTTATCACCGGATTCTTCTCAAAAGGGTTTTTCCGAATCGGCAGATTCTTCGACATTCACAAGTGCTTCTTATAGCCTAAATTTAATAAAGGTATTTTCACTTTGACTTCATACTAAATCGACAGCGCCCAAGGCGGGGAATCGATGACCTTTCTAGTTAAAATTTAACCTATGTATGTAAGTAACCCTTTTATGGCCACCACAAACGTGGTGGATGGGACGGAGCGTGCCCAGGGCGGTCTACATCGTGAAATTTTAGTGGTTGTTTTCCAGAAACGAGGTGATTTAGTTTCGATTGTACAATCGATTTATAATTACTATTTTGACTAGAGTCAAAAATCCAATTGTGAAAAACGAAAGTCGAAAATGACCGCAAACGAATAGTAACGCTTCGTTGGTACAGGTAGCGTACGATCGTACGATAGGTTAGGTACCAACGAAGCGTTACTATTGGTTTGCGGTTATTTTCGACTTTCGTTTTTCACAATTGGATTTTAGACTCTAGTCAAAATAGTAATTATAAATCGATTGTACAATCGATACTAAATCACCTCGTTTCGGGAAAACAACCACTAAAATTTCACGGTGTATAACACTGAATCATATACATCCGGTGTCACACTGGCAGCGCGGCACAGCGTATATGATTCAGTGTTATGCAGCGCGCTGAGCACGCTCCGTCGCCGTAGCGCGTCTGTGGAGGGCTTTAGAGGTAGACCCGACTACTATCCGGGGGGCTACCACAAAATTCGAATTTCAAAATTCGTATAATGCCGTCCCTTTCACTCTCCTGTTTAACTATTAGTGTGAACGGAACGGCACGATACGGAGTTCGAAAACCGACGGGTCCGTTTGTTTGCCATAACAACATTTACCATAAAATATATACAGTTTGTAGCTGCACACATAGCTGGCTGATGGCCAAAACGAGTCTGATGGAACGGCATAGTTTTTACTAACTTTTATTTTCGTTTGGTCAGTCTAAGATAAGATTAAATATTATAAGCTATGTATGGAACAAACGAAAAAAAAATGCTAAAAAGTTAATAAAAAGTATGACATTCCATCAGACTCCTTTTGGGCATCAACTAGAGGCCGTATTGTCTAACAGCTCGGCCACGACTTCGCGCGTTCAGCGACGCGGCGAGCGTTTTAACAGTTCATTGCGTGTGCCGCCAGGTAACCACTGTACGGCGAGCGTCTCGGCCGCGCAATGAACACAGAAAACGCTCGAAGCGCCGCTAAACGCGCGAAGTCGTGGCCGAGCCGAACGCTTCTGTCGCTTGCCTTCGCTTTCACCATCTCTTTCTGTTATCATTTTACACCGTTTGACAGAAAGAAATAGTGTTTGCGAAGGCAAGCGTCAGAAGCGTTAGACAATAAGCCTGCAGGTATCGCCGGTACAATAAGTTTGCTTTTAGTTTACCACTGACTGATTGCTTGCCTTCATTTCATTTCCAACTTTAACACCATACAAATAAAGTAGTTATTACAAAATCTGCAAACGTGGGTAACAGTATTCTAAAATTGGCTTTATTTGTAGGTCGTTAAAGTTGAATATGAAATGAAGGCAAACCATCTGTCAGTGGTAAACTTTATGTAATTTTACTGTATATGCCATAGAAGCGTGCATTTTTCAGGATTCTTTGAAATATAGAATACAGTAGGTTAGGGGATTTTTTTTTTTATAAATTTCTGAAGAAAATACTGTTTCAGGAGTAAATTAAATTATGACAAATGAAAATTATGCAAAATGATACATTATGGCATATGGTATTCGGGCAAACGATAGAGAACCCAAAAATCGAATTTACTACAAAATTCGAAGTTGGTATTGTGCCATCGCTTTTACTCTACAGTTTAACACGTTCACAGTCCAGTGATCCGTATGTGGGGCACAATAGCTCTTATTTCATTGTAATAAGGTTCTTCTTTAAGGCATGGACAGGAAACGTGTTAATACTATTAGTGAATGGAACGGTACCATACAAAGTTCGAAAATGTAATATCGTAGTACAAGGCCAGAGCTAGTAATAATCGACTGCGGATCCAAATAGCTTGGGCAACAAGATAAGAAAAAATGTAGAAAACAATAAAAAGATTAGGAAGTCAATAGGTCACTGATAAAGTAATATGAATGTAACTCATATAAAACAAAATACTATTATTAGGGTATGAAAACACAGTTAGATTCAAGCATTTATTATATGAATTGCATTCATACATACACTTACATCATAGGTTTACATGGAATGTTATATTGACAACAGTTTCTTGTATTAACTAAAGTTATTAGGCCATGGAAATATACAAATGTGTGTAATAGTAATAAGACAAGAAAATTACTTGGTTACTTCATTACGCACTAAACATGTGATACATTAACTTTCAGTTAATAACCTACCATTTCGACTTACAACTTTCGACAATGAATCCTAAGGCCTATGAAAAACAAAATTATTTTTCGTATTCGTATTGTCATTAGGACCCTATGTATGTATGTGAACATCGAATTGATTATAAGTTTGTGAAAATTATTAAAAAAAACACTTTCACAATAACATTACTACAAGATAAACTCTGAAAATTAAAAACTAGGAACATCACATACAAGTAAGTGAATTAGACAATAATGTAATCAGATCTAAGAGATATGTTGAGAAAAACAGTACCAATTCTAAATACACTTAGCGAGTGATAAGTAAGAAAGCTACATATAACTAGAGAACTTGTAACTTAGAAAGTATAGAGCTTTGAGATCTGTTACATATTATTATGATTCAAACATTATAGCAGCAGCTCTGAGCTGATACGCTGAGCTATCCATGCTAATATTATAAATATGAAAGTTATGTATGTTTGTTTGTTTATTTGCCATGATTTTTTGTATGGACATCGTTGAAGGTCTGGAGAGTGACATAGGCTAATACAAATGTTTGTTCTCGAGTCTTGTATGTTTAATATCTATTTAAGTATGTTTATCCGTTGCCTTGTACCCATAACACAAACTTTGCTTACTTTGGGGCTAGCAGAATTGGTGTGTTGCACGATTTTTTTATTTAGAATCCTAGGAAATATGTAACAGAACTCGAGCTCAATATCAGTTGGTAAAGAGTTATTCATCATCAAAGTAATCAACATGCTCTCCGGGACTGAATTTTCCAGCCTGCAGTACGCGCACGCACTTCTTGGCCGTCACCTCCGGCTTCAGCAGAGTACCCTGATTCTTAAAAGAGTTAAAAACATCTCTGAGGTTATCATTCACAGCCTCCACTAATACATGGTCAATCATGGCCGTCTCCACGGGCCCAGGAGAGTAGTTAAGGACTTTAATGTGCTTTTTCTCCTCGGCAAGAACCTTGAAATACATTTCCCGGGCAGCTTTGCCACTACAGTAATAGGCCATTCCCCCCATAGGCTTAATAGCGCACAGAGATGTTATGTTCACAATGACAACCCTATCCTCTACTTCTTCAAAGATTTTTAGGAATTGAGTGTTCAATGAGATAACCTTAAACACATTCAGGTCATAATACTCTCTCAGCTCATTCTCATCCTCCATTCTGAAGGTTTCCACAGCCAGGTTGCCAAGGGAACCTACATTGTGGAAAATCACACTGGTTGTAAAATCGGTCACCTTCCGTCCTTCTAGGGATTTGTTTAACACCTCATTCATGTCCTCGATTGACGCTCTTGACAAATCTATAGGGTTAAACAAAACCTTTACATTTGCTGATTCACAAAGGCTCGCCGTAATCGCCAGCTCGTCTTTTTTGCGCGCGAGCAGCAGCATCAGAGAATTGGGGCCCAGGAGTTTGGATACCTCTACCGCAATGGCACGCCCGATGCCTTGGGAGGCTCCAGTGAGCACGCAGTACGTGGTGCCTGATAGGTTGATGTTGGTTGATGATGAAGCCATGTTTACTTACTCTGTTCTGGTTTACTGGGGTTCGTCTTCAATCAGCCTGTCTTCCTCGGTGTCTCCGACGACGGGGTCCAAGTCGCAGCCCTCTCGCATCAACCGTTCAATGCAGTCCGCGCGGTATGCAGATAGATTCTCAACAACTTTATTTTTCGCTCGGATGGATTTGAGTTTCTTCTCTGGAATATAAAAAGAATAGGTTATTAACTGTCGTGCTGTCGCGGTTGTTGAGCGAGTACTGGCTGAAAGGAAATCGCGTTAAACCACAACGTAAGCAGTATCGAATAACCAGATGAAATTCTAGAAACTTTCGCAAGTATTTGACGCTTATTGTTACATTTTTGAGGTCAACAGGAAAAACTTGAAATAGTTATTTACTACGCGTTGCAATTATTAAAAAGTGATTAGAATAATTATTTGACTGTATATACCTAGAATAGCAAGGTATTCGGCAGAATCGGATAATTTGTCAGACTCAGGCGCGGGCGTGAAGTCGTCTTCGAATTTAGGAGAAACTACAGCTTTTTCTACAATGTCGCTGCCCCAAGGATCCATCAAACTCTGAAATTAAGTAATAGATGTTTCTACTTTAATGTTCCGCTGATTCAGCGATAAGCAAAATACTTTTTGTAAGAGCCCGAGATTCAAGGCCGATCGAATCACCCATATTCACAAAGAAATCAATTAAGTTTTAACAAACAACTTACTTGTACGGGGCCTATAAGCCAAATGGTTAAGTTTTAATGAGATAGGCGGTTTAAATACTTTTAATAAATAGTAAAAATGGAATGTAGAAAATGAAATGAATGGAAGTCTAACTTGACATTGACTTGACGTCTTTTTTATTTTTTATTGGTCAACACAGATACGATAAAAAAACGTGTATGAATAGACTTTTAATTGGCCATTCTCTCTGCGACTAAAACTCAGTGAGCCAACATGACAAGCAAAATTATATCGATTACTTACTACTACAGTGCCATCTGTCATCTATCGCCAAACTAAAAGAAGCTGGCGATTGGAATGAGGGTTTTCTATGAGAGGCTATTTGGCGCTAGTATCGTCAGGTCCGTTTGTCAACTTTGACATCTGTTGTATGGGTGTAACGTCAAATAGACCTTACGATACTAACGCCATCTAGCGATATTCCACCTGTCAGAAAACTCTCATTGGAAAGAAGCGCAATTTTTGAAAATTAGTCATTCAACATAAAGTTTAGATTATCTAACTTAGTTTTTGTTTAAATATGGCTCTGTCTTTGAGTATTCAACCACTGCTCTACGGGCTCTATCCATCAATGAAATACTTACGCTAGCGTTTGTATTTCTCGTTGTTCAGTAAAAAAAATCTAGAATACGAAATATTAATATATAACAATAAGATGTGGACGAATGATGAGAGTGCGGATGCGAATATAAATCAAATATAAATCTAACTTAAAGACATAATATTTTAGTGTTGCTGTCATTGTATTAGTTACTGGCCCGGCCATGTGCACTTGATTCCAAAATAAAAATCTAGTTAAGTATAAAACTAAAATGCAAAGTGCCAAGACAAAGACTAGAAACATGCAGAATGTAAATGAATAAATGATCATCTGTTTAGATCTTCTATTATGACCCAGGGAGGGATTAGATTTGTTGATTAGATAATACCAAATACCTACCTTGTTTATTGTAGAAATAACAATCAAGAGATACACTTATTTAGTAATGGGTTTATGACGTGAAGAACCATTTATTTATAGGTAGGAAAGTCTAATACTAAATCTATTTTATTTTAGATTAGCGTGCAAAGCAATCACCATAACACAACACTTAAAACATCAAGCACTTAAAAACATTATAATACCTACGCTACGAACCTACGTTCAAACAGTTCTATGTACTTATGTATGATAGATAAAATCACCCACTAATCACCTTTTGACTTTTAGATATTATTGTCGGCTCTCTACCTACACTAGCTTATTTGGTATGATGACCATAAACAACCGAACACCAAAATAAAGACAATAACATTCAGACCAGACTTGACCCAGACTAAAACGGCGTCCTACGTCAGTAAACAAAACTTATGCTCCACGCATAAAGGTTAAATTGCAACGAAAAACCGAATTACGTGACCCGCCAGTCCTGCAGTCAGTTTAGGCAGGTGCGAACTATACCTCAATTTCACGTACGAGTTCGGAACACAATTTATATAATTGAAACAAATCTAATATCGACCTCAACTCACTGTAAAAAAGCTCTTTTTGTAATGAAGCTATTCGTAGAGCAAGTTTCAGAATTAAATACAACTACAAAGCTACTCTTTCACTTGCGGTTAAGATTCAAATTCGCTTGCGTGAAATAGCTATGATGGCGGCAGTTTTGAAGCGGGCGACCGGTCGCAGTAGACGCAGCTGCCGCCCCCCGTGCCCCGCGTTTCCCCTTCCTCACCCCGCGAACACCCCGCGCGTGTCGCGGTCACAAAGAGCAAGAAAATGTTAAAGACGAAACAAACTGTAATAAGAATATATTATTATTTTGTTTTATACCTATTCCATTTTATTTTTTATAAAGCCATTAAGGGTTTATCAATAAAATGTAGGTAATGTAAGTAAACATGGTTCACTATATTAATTATAGGAGAAAGTAAACATGACAACAAGCTGTACAGTCAAAAACTTTAACTGTGGAGGAACTTGCCACTCTTCGCATTTTAGCCGTGTAATGCAAATCAGGATAAATCAGTATAAGTGGCTAAACCTGAGTTGCACGACACAGCTAAAATACGAAGAGTGGCAGGTTGGTCAACAATTAAAGAAGTTCACTGTACCCACCTACTGCAAAAATGCTAAATACTTAGTCTTATTTTGGACCTGAATAAGTTTTTGGGACATACACATTTTTGAAGTGAAACTTCTAACGCGACTTCCAACAAGCGTTGCGTTAAATACGCAACGCAACGCAACGCAAGTTGAGGTTTACGAGACGTTCGCATTGTATGTTACTAACGGATGTTAAAAACTTCGTCAGTGTGATCCAGAACAATTGCGTGGTTTAGTATGAGAACTTGTAAAAATGAAAACTATTTTAATGGTAGATCGTAGAATAAAGTATTTTAAACGTATTTAGTAAAAAAAAGTATTGAATATCTTTAAGAATTACGAAAAATCAAGAAAAATTATTGAAAATAACGTGCGCACGAGGAGCAATGCCATCTAGCGACGAGTTATGTAACTTGTTTCGCTAGCGCTGTAGTTGGTTTTATTTTTTTATTTTTTATTATGAAGTTTCACTTCTTCCGCGCGGAGGTACTGCACGCACTATCTTTTTTTGTTTGCGTCTCCTGTGGGGACGGCAAAAGTTACAAGTCAAAAGTTGTAAAGTACCCGGCCATAAAGATACTACTTACAATACAAGTAATGTGCGCAGGACACCCTTCGACTTGCCCTGCACTTGAATCTGTTCTGTCAGACTATAAGCTAGTAAGTAAAACGCCGACTTGTTTCTTGTTTTTCCAGGTCCGCTCAGTGTCGCTCGCTGCTCGATGATTGAATACTGAATTACTGGCCCAGAGGGCCTATGTTTATTAGCGCTCTGAGGACGCGGTTTTACTAATGACTAATGACCCGAGCGGGCGGTGAGAAGTCTTTATTTTAGCCAATCATATTGTTATACATTGTTTAGTCCAATCAAATTCTCATAAATCGTTTCAGCGTTTCAGCCAATTAGGTGAGACATTATTCAACTAATCAGGTGAGACATTATTCAACCAATTAGGTTAGACATTATTCAATCAATCAGGTTAGATATTGATATCTCTTATGTACTAAAATACAGCTAACCCATTTAGGGAATAAAAAAGGAGAAATCGTAATCTTTAATGATTAATGCTAGGGAGTTTACACAATTTAACAGGTAACTAAATCTATATACATTAATCTTAATCGTCTAAAGTGCGGCGTCCTGCACATAATCTGTGACAGACAACGCTTTACGAAGCCGAAATTTTGCCGAGTCTTGTTCCAAATACCGATGTGCAATCTTTATAGCCGGGTACTGTGAGTCTATAGCCACTATTTTATAGGCAAGTCTACATCGGTGTTTGAAACACCTACCCAACTAACCCAACTTTCAGCCCATTTAAATAAATCTTAAGTTTTCTGGCTCGGTCGCTATTTTATATCCACAGGAGAAACAAATTTTATCTCTAAATGTTTTGGTTTTAAGTGAATTGTGAATTTAGTTTACTCTTTTAACGTGTCTGACTGGTATAAACAAAAATTGCCTTAGTGATTGATAAAAGAGAAGATATAATATAGTTAAATAACTACTAGTCTACGTGTAACGTATTACTAGTCTAGTTTTAATTAAATTAATTGTCATGTTCATTATCTTGATACTATTATAATTGCACAAGTTTTTATGCAGTGTTAGTGTGGTTTTTATCCTTTCACGCTAAAACGGCTGGATAAATCTGAATGAAATTTGGCGCACATATAGATTATATTCTGGCTTAGCAAATAAAATACTCAGCATATTTTCTATGGAATAGAAATAAATGAACTGCTTATAGACAAAGTGCATGCAACAGCTAGTTATAAAGAAAACGCAAATTGTTAAGAGCATTAGTCGAAGTTAACGACCGCCTTAGCCTAGTTGGTAGTGACCCTGCCTACGAAGCAAGAGGTCCTGGGTTCGAATTCCGGTAAGGGCATTTATTTGTGTGATGAGCACGAATATTTGTTCCTGAGTTATGGATGTTTTCTATGTATTTAAGTATTTATTTATCTATATAAGTATGTTTATCGTCGTCTAGTACCCATAGTACAAGCTTTGCTTAGTTTGGGACTAGGTCGATTTGTGTAAGATTGCCCCCTAATATTTATTTATTTATTTATTTTTAATAATACCCAGATAGCCTTGTTGTTAGAGAACCTGACTACGAAGCTTGAAGTCCCGGGTTTGATTCCCGGGCGGGGCAGATATTTGTGGGAAAAATACGAATGTTTGTGCTAGAGTCTTGAATGTTAAATATGTATTTAACTATGTATTTATCTGCTTAAGTATGCTTATCCGTTATCTAGTAACCCTATTAGTACAAGCTTTGTTTAGTTTGGGGCTAGGTCAATTGGTGTCAATTGTCCCACGATTTATTATCTTTATTAATAAGACTAGCTGGTGCCCGCGACTTCGTCCGCGCAGTAAAGCTTCTTCATTTCTTTCATTGAATAAAACAAAAATCCGGCAACGGCAACATCCAAAAATCCATCGTCTCATCATCATTGGTATTACTTAGTGAATATAATAAATCCTGTTTATTCCCTATCCCGTGGGAATTTCAACAAATCTATCCTTTTTGTGTTGCTCTATATTGATAACGGCAACAGGTAGACGCTTGAAATACTTATTCACAGAATATTCAGTTATACACATTCACTTTAAAAATAAATGATTAAATTAAAACAAAACAAATACTGAAGGGGGGTTCCCATACAAAAACATGATTTTTTGCCATTTTTATAGATATTGGTACAGAACCCTTCGTGCGCGAGTCCGACTCGCACTTGGCCGGTTTCTTCAACATTTTGGCAAAAAAAATCTAAATCTTTTACATACCCCACGCAAACTGCGGTTTGCCGATGCCTGCTTTAGTATAGCATTTATAATTATGGTTTTGTATGACTCGTGAGTTTTATGTCTTAGGTACTATATTAGTACAAACACGTACAAAACATGTTAGGTATGTGGAGCATTAGGCAATGTAATACATATTAGTTGAAGAATTTTTAAAATCAAGCCCGGAGTTGAATTAATTTATTTCTACCCCACGGACAAAAAAACAACAAAGTTTAGACTATATTTTCATATCCTACGGAAATTTCGAAAAATAATTTATTTAGTAATGTCAAGTCTGTAGAACCAGTTGTTAAGGTTGTGCGTTGTCTGTCAGTCAATCAGTTAGTCATGGTGCTGTTTTATAAGTAGACCAGGTATATGTTCGTTTAAAGAACCCTTCGATAGCTGGAGATCACTGGTCCTAGGTTTCTATTAGGATAGCCCCAGGGCCTTAGGCATTGTACTCTCTCAATATAAGGAAAGCCTGCGCCTGCACCTTGGTCTGCGCTCAGGCGCTGCTGTTATATTTACACAGAGTCCACAATGTCACACACACAATAATTTTCAAATGTAGTATCCCGATGACCGAAATAATAATTATCACCAAAAAACCAGTACTTTGGTTAAAAGAACAGTACTTACACATCAAAACACATGCGATCCGTACGTTCGTTTACCTCGAACTGTCAAAGCTCTTTTGCCACCAACCAACCGTATTATTGTGACTTACCCTCATATTAAAAGATTACAATGCCCGAACAGTATAGATTAATGACGATAACTTTATTCATTGTGACCCAATTTTAATGAAACAAAGCCTACATGTTGCTCCAATTTAAGCTTCATCTATCTGCCAAAACCGCAAGAAAATCCGTTCAGTAGTTTCGGAGATTAGCGATTACATACAGGCAGACAGAGCTCTACTTTTACTGTTTGATTATAGTATAGACTAGCTTTTGCCCGCGACTCAGTCCGCGTGGAATTAGGAATTTGGGCAGCTTTTTTTTTTTATCAAATTTGCTTTTTCATCAATTATGGCTCTCCTTAGTTCCTCGATATAAAAAAAATACCCGCCCCCGCAAACCACCCCCCTCCCGCAAACCCCCTCCCCCCTCCCAACCCCACCCCCCACCAAACTCCCCCCCCGCACACCCGCGTTCACATTCACCACCGTACTCCCAAGTCAAGCGTGCCTATAGAAGTTTTACTTCAAAAACCCCTGATTTTGAAACATTCTTCCGCTCCGCTCCGCTCCTGTTGGTGTTAGCGTGATGATTTATAGCCTATAGCCTTTCTCGATAAATGGGCTATCTAACACTGAAAGAATTTTTCAAATCGGAGCAGTAGTTCCTGAGATTAGCGCGTTCAAACAACTAACAAACAAACTCTTCAGCTTATTAATTCTTCTAAAAACTGTTCGATAAATTTTTCAAATATACGTATCTTTCTTATTTGTGAACCGATTGAAATGAAACAAACACTAAATGTTAATCCAAGAAAATACCAACATATCAGTGAAAACCGCACCCTTCTAGGTAAAGCCGTTTCTGAGATTAGCGCGCACAAACGCACAGACAAACAGACAAACAGACAAACAGACAAACAGATAAACAGACAAACAGACAATAATTCTAAAAATCATTGTTTCGGGTTCTACTGCGCTAATAAATAGCCCTAGTGACAGTTTTTCTCAAATGTCTTCAATGTACAGACACCGACTTGTTACAGATTTATTATATGTATAGATATAGATAGATATTGGTAAGTATAAGGGAAACACTAATATTTGGACACCGTCAAAATGGCATTCAGAGAACACTTTTTACCTATGGAAAGGTGTCAAAAATAATTATCTCACTAATATTATAAATGTGAAAATTCGTGTGTGGGTGCATTTGTTATTCTTTTTCGCTTAAACGGTTGAACAAATTTAGTGTGTAGATGGCTATATCTCTGGAATAATACCTACCTGCCACTTTTTATACCGTTATTCCCGCGGGTTTGGGAAGCGTAAGCTAAGAGACATGAAATATTCTACGAGGATTCTTCTTGCAACGTAAATAAAGACCATGAATCCATGAAGTCAGTCCATTGTAGTACCTTAGATTATCGTTCACTTCTTCCTGATAATCAATTATACAAATGATCATTGGATATTTTTGAGTATATTCGTTCTTTCGTTTGGTATACCAGTGATGTCACTGTTTAAAAATCAATACTTAATCCTAATTCTCTTACTTGCTATTTTCACATGTATCACATATATGTATAGGTATAAATTTACTTGCTCTCAGAACTACATATTATGTAGAAGCATTTTCCTGCAAATGACTGTTTGCCAAGCCAGGATATGCTAATCTTATTTAAATACATTGAAATTAGAAACTGACTTGAGGAAAAGAGGTCACGATAACAACAACATTTTTAAAATTCCTAAATATATAAAATAGTATATTATGTATCACGCATCCACGTGTAACATAATCTTAAGTGTGTCACTTGAAAGTATATTAAATTTGAATAATGAGCTTGCTATTATTTTTATTTTCTCTGTGCGAATTGTCGTAATGTAGAGCGGTAGAGCTCTACATATTCTGTACTCTTTGAGGCGGGCGGGCTCAGTTCGCGCCGCCATTCTGGATATTTTGACGGGAAGGTCGGTCACGTGACACGGCGGCGGGCGACGCGGGGCGGGGGCCGGCTAGACTCTCCAGTAGCCGAGCCATCCGTCTGCTGCTTTGACTGCGGCCGGTCGCCGGAGTCCACGCCCCAGTCTCTGCGGTTCTCACCTATTACGTACTATTTTGTATTCACTACTCGGACTATTCATATCGCGAGTCACTTATCTGAGGCTCCGATAATAACCAGCGAAGTGTGCCACATGAATATCCATTCGAAACGACCAATAAATCCGAAATGTGAACCGTTTATTTGCGTATTTTTGCACGGGTGTGTGTTCGGCGACGGGGCGGGGACGCCGGCGCGGGGCGCGCTCGCCCGGTCGTCGCGACGGCTCGGCACTCGCAGACATGTGTCGGTCGCGGCCGGAGCGCGGCGTGCGTGCCGGCGCGCGGTAGCCCGTGACATGCGCGTTCCCCGCGGCGGCGAGCGATAATGGATGTAGTGACCCCTCATATAACGTCGGTGCTGAAGACGTACCAGGCGAGCGCGCCGCGGAGCCTGCAGGGCCCGGGCTGCGGGCGGGCGGAGGCGCGCGGCGCGCCGCCGCCGCCGCCGCCGCCGCCCGCCGCGCCGCTCATCTTGCTCGCGCCGGACCCCGTGCTCGGCGAGCGCGGAGAGACCCTGCTCGAGGGCGAACCCATCTCCTGCTTCAGCGTGGGCGGCGAGCGGCGCCTCTGCCTTCCCCAAATCCTCACCTCCGTGCTCACAGACTTTAGTTTGGAACAAATCAACAGAGTATGCGACGAATTACAAATATACTGTTCGCGGTGTACACCGGAGCAGCTGCACGAGTTGAAATCCACGAGTGTGCTGCCTCGGTCGGCGCCTTCGTGCGGGCTGATCACGCAAACGGACGCAGAACGCCTATGTGCGGCTCTATTACACGCTCCGCACGGCTCCCGGCCGCATAAACTGCCCGGTTTCCGCGTTTACCACGAGTGCTTCGGCGGCGCGCGCGGAGTGTTCGCCGCGGAGTTGAAATTAGTGCAATGTTTGGAATGCCGGGCGATGTACAGCGCACGAAAGTTCGTTTGCCACTCTCATGCGACTGAGAACCGGACCTGCCATTGGGGGTTCGACTCGGCGCGGTGGCGGCGGTTCCTGCTGGTGGCTGACGAGGAACAGGAGAAGGAGAAATGTACGGCGTTGCTTGACGAGTTAGAAGCGCGGGACGACGCGCCGCCGCTCGCGCCCATCCTCAAACACACTCTACCTTTGAAAAGGAAACAGGTAAGTCTATACGCCTTGTAGTCAATACAAACATGCCTTTGGCCATCCTATACTGTATCTAAATAGTTTTAGACGTGACAAATCCAAAGCCTCATAAAACAGTGTCTACCTCCTTCCATTTGCCGGTGCGAGGAGGCGCCGTATTGCGAAGGCTTATCAATCCCGAACAAAGCCTCCCGCCCCTCCCAAACCTTTTGTTACCCTTTCCTTTTATCTTGTCCTATTCGTTGTTATGACAACTTTCTTCGTACAAGCTTGAATAAACTGCTGAATATTTAAGGAGCGCCTTGCTCGAGCAAGGCGAGAACGGACATCTGACAAGTGACGATATCTGCTTATATAAACTGGTAAATTCTTATAATATAAGAGTCTTCTAGGAATTTCTTGTAAGAGTCAAATAAGAATAAGATGAGGCTAGTGTAGTTTACATAAGAAAAGAAAGACTGAACTTGTCGGTTTAATGGGGTGTTAAAAAATTTGCAAGCATAATTAGGTAGGTATATAGGTACAGTCGCGGAATGAAAAGGTTCGTCACTTTCCGACTCTATATCAACGAGCTAAGGTCGAAAGGTGACGAACCTTTTCATTCCGCTACCATACTTACCTACAATTTACACTACATTGTAGGTACTCGTAATTCTCCAGGTAGAGTAGGTTGAAAATGAGTGTTATTAAATATCATCAGCTTTTTGGTAAAATAAATCTGCACAGAAGCAATTTTACTGTTCTGATTATTGTTGATCGAAGGTTCTGATCAATGATGTAGACATGGTTGTATGGATATTATTTCCTTTGTCTATCCTTTGATTTAATAAAATCTGGTCTATTATCAAATCTCTACAGGTACTAGAATTCCTCTCCCCACGAATCATTAAAATCAAAGCCTCGAAGGACTGTATGTAGCATTCCCATGGGTTTATACATAGTATAGCAGCTATAGCGGAGCGTCTATGAGTAGCCCGCCTGGTAAAAAATTATTTAATGCTGTTGACAATAGCTAAGCTACGGCCTGCTGTACCATCATAGAATAACTAATGGTATAGTTAACATTTTATAAGCTGGGGGTTTAGGACTGCAGAACTCATTTTGGTAAAGATAACATTGTTCTCGTTTTTTGAAGCCTGCCGCTAATAACAAATCAGAACAAGTAACAAAAAATGCAAACAAATAGCTACCGGCTTTTCTAAGTTACAAGGTTGAAATTGCAAAAGCTTAACTCATTAAGAATGGCCTTTCGTCATTGTAAGCGGTACTCAGGTGGATCGTCGGCGTTGTGTGTGTAAACTTAATTAAACGCAACAGTATCTTTTATACGGATTATGATCGTTTAGAAGTCATTGTTTGTTGCAAAAATCACGGAAAAATAATTACGCGCGGCGCGAACCGAATGCCGAGCGACAACCTACTGTCATACGCTAAACTGCGGAGTGAAACCCCCCTGATACCATTTTACTTCAACATATTAATGGCTCATATAAAAAAAAGTTCAAGTATGGCTGGTCTATAGACTGATCTATTAGTAATCTCTTAATCGTAAGTACTCATTCGACACCCACGTTTCTTACCCAAATATTTCAGCGGTGCCCCCATATTTTGTCTACATAAGTGTTTATTATCTATATCGTCGCGAAAAACATGTTTATCAGAAAGATACAGTTTACGAGTGTTTTACCGAGATAGGGAGCACGTTATTGCAAAAAGAGCAGTTTTATTGGTCGGCTAACTAATAACTTGACTGCAGGTCAAAGTCGAGTTATCTGAGGTTAACCCCTCAAGCGACCCAGGCAGACACGGCGGTGCCTAAGCTAACTGTCAAAATTTGCTAATTTTTGTTTCTAGTTTCGATCACCTTTTAACATAGGGTACTTAGAAAAAATTACCCAAAAAAGTCGCCGATCGCGCGACGGGTTAATTTGTTGTGATAACTGAGATAGGTTCAGTCACCTTTTGCATAATTTGAGCCGTCAGTTGTAAACACGCATCAATCACATCCCATGTCATAATGCTGAACTAAGAACTATAAGAATATCAATCATTTAAGTCATCGAATTTTACACCATTTGTTCTGGCCTATAGTTTTCGTTATTTGACCAACATTGAACATACAGACACAGTGACGTACGGGGGGCTAAGGGGGGCGCACCGCCCCGGGCTGCAAATTGCAATTGACAACCTTTCATTTTTTTACACCTGAAAATTACTGCAGGAATTGAAAGAGTTTCGGCTCCTGAACACGGAAAAATATTTATTATAATTTATTTCTCCATATTTAAGAAAATACAACAAATTTAAAAACATATATGTACTTACAAATACTTCCACAGTATAGATATGTTTCCTTTACCCTTTTCACTAGAAAAAAGAGCTGTCATAATTTTAAATTTGATAACAACCTTAACGTTAAATTTACGTCATCACTTTTTTTTAATAGAGACTAGACAAAAGTAATGGATCTTTTCTATCGTTACGCTCTTTTAGAATAAGCACATCTTTAAAAAATTGTAACAAATTAATCAATAATCCTAGTGAAAATTTAAAACTATCAGCGTTTTTCTCTTTCCAAGCAGAATACAGAGAACGAATCAAATTATAGTCTTAGAAATATGAAATGTTGTCAATTGGTGGGTGTCGTTACATGAGAGATATTAATTTCAAAACTTCAAGATTGCAGGAAGAACGTGATTTGAGCAAATAGATGTTTTTTTTTTAATTTACAATATATGCTTGCGTTTGACTACAATCATGCCTGATCGCAAGCGAAGATGAGACCTACGATGTAGCACGCTTGCCTAGTAAATGCTCATTCAGCCTAGACTTGAAAACGGCCACATTGTATTGTACAGAGAACACAGAAGCAAGGGAATTCCACTCTTCACCTGTACGGTTGATGGAGGAAGAGCGTATGTTGCGGATTTTGGGAATACTGACAAGATAAAGGGTTGAAGACCCCGCCTATTTCTGGTCGACCGGTGAAAGAAAGGAGTAGGTGAAATAAGGTCGTGCAGTTCGGAAGCATATTCACTGGAATGTAGCCTGTAGAATACTTAATAATAACGCTTCGCCACTGCCGGCGTCCTTAGGTGCAAGCCACTCAGAAGAGACGTGGGAAGGGGGGCGCGTCGCAGTCCGCGTCGTTTGTTCGCAGGCAGCGTCTCCGACCCGTCTCTCCTGAGGCGCTACCACGAAATTCGAAAATCGAAGTTCGTATCGCATTATCCCTCTCACTCTCGTGTCAAATCATATTAGCGTGAGCGGGACGGCACGGAACGAAGTTCGAATTATGCACTTCGTAGTAGGGCCTCTGTCTGCTTTGGATCGCGACGCTTCTATGCATTTGGTATGAAAACTGATTTAAGGGACGCCGTGACTGCGGCTCCCACGTCTCTTCTGTGTGGCTTGCGCCTTAAACACCGACTTTTAAAAAACTGCCGAAACACGTACCGCATTCCGCTCAATGAAATACAAACAGGATAGTATATAAAAGTCAAAATATCATAATACATAAATCATAACGCAATGATGCTGAACTGTTGTGTAATTTTGAACCGAATTACTGTTTAAATCATAGGAAATTCACGTCGTTCAGCGGAATGTTAAATGATCTATGAATCCTTTGTAGATAGGTAATTTGTTACAAAACAACTCTATGGTATGGTAGCGTGGCGAGGAATTTTGCAAGTTGTAATGTAACTAAAAACAAGATAACAAATTAGCTAGTACAAACTCAGTACAAACTACTTGGCTGGTATTTATTCGCTAGTACAAGTTACAAGTACGCTATACTTCGTTTATTTTTGCATTAGAAAAAAAATTAAACAATCTTGACGGCTCTTTATCTTGCAACGCGCTTTAAAAAAAAGTAACTATTACTTATGAAACCAAAAGAGTGTAAATAAACCAAATGTCATGTCCTTGCTAATTGTTACATATTTGTAAATGACCATAATGTCATGTCCTTGCTAATTGTTACATATTTGCTGTGACTTATCTTTCAAAAGTGTTTTTCAATAAAAATACTCGTCAAGACAGTTTACGCTTTTTCTAGTCCTAAAATGTTAATCCCGGTTATAAACTGTGTGCCAAATTTCATCAGAATTCGTCAAACCGTTATAGCGTGAAAGAGTAAAAACATCCACACATCCATCGATCCATTCAAACTTTCACGTTTATAACATTAAAAAGGAAATTGGGAACTCGTAGATCGACATTCCAAATTTCAAATCCGTCCAACTTTTTTTGCGTGAAGAAGTACCAAACACACACATACAAGCGTTAGTTAGTATTTATAATAGAACTAGCGACCCGCCCCGGCTTCGCACGGGTGTAACTTTGAAAAATAGGTGTGAAAAATAAAGAAAGTCTATAATTTAAGGTGGTAAGTTTATACTAGGGGCGTTCAATAAAAAGTGAGAATGAGTATGTTATAAACAACTTTTACTAAATGTCATTTTATTTTTCGACATAGTCACCTTTTAGCATAATACACTTAGTATATCTTTTTTCTAAACTTAAAATTCCATTTTTAAAAAAGGTCTCATCTTGAGTACTTAAAAAATCTTGTACTGCAGCGACTACCGTGTCGTCGTCTTCAAATTTCTGGCCTCTCAGGTATTGTTTCAATCTCGGAAATATGTAGAAATCACTGGGAGCAAGATCTGGTGAATACGGAGGATGCTTAAGGATATCGAACCCAGCATCACGAATTGCAGCCATTGCAACGGCGGACTTGTGTGCCGGGGCATTGTCCTGGTAGAACAGCACAACTTTCGAGAGTTTACCTCGCCGTTTTTCGCGGATCTCATTGCGCAATGTTGCTATTTGTTTGGCGTATAAAGTGCCCGTAATAGTGGCTCCATGCTCGAGATACTCAATTATTAATACCCCTTTACCATCCCAAAAAACAGAGCCCATGACCTTACCGGCAGATGGGCTCACCTTGAATTTCTTCGGAGTTGGAGATGATGGCCTTTTCCATGTCATAGACTGCAGTTTCGTTTCAGGGTCGTAACGATGGAGCCATGTTTCGTCCATTGTTATAAATCGCACCAAAAAAAGTTCCCGGTCTTGCTGCATCAGGTTCAAAGCTTCTTGACAAATCTCTAGTCTAGTTTGTTTTTGCGTGTCAGTAAGCATTCTTGGTACCCAACGCGCAGATACCTTTTTCATACCCAAGCGTTCATGTAAAATATTATGCACGCTCTCCGTTGAAATCTTTACATTTTCAGCAATAAAACGAACTGTGACACGACGATCCGCCAAAACTGAGTTTTCGACTTTTTTCACAATTTATTCAGTTACTGCTGTAGTAGGGCGTCCGGAGCGGGGGTTGTCCATTGTCGATGTTCTTCCACGTCTAAATTCGGCGCACCAACGTGCGACTGTCGAATACGGAGGAGCATTAGACCCTAAAGTGTCCCGCAAATCCAAATTGACTTGGTCCGTAGAAAAATTTTTCAAATACAAGTATTTGATAACGGCGCGCAGTTCAATTTTCTCCATTTTCGCTAACGTACTCAATAGCATTGCAAAGAAATTACCGTATATTTTTTTAAACAAAAGACAGTTAGTTTTTTTTTCATAGCAATCAGCTAGATAGATTAGCTTTACCGGCCAGTATTTAATTTCGTAATATTAAAAGAGTTTGCATCTCATTCTCACTTTATATTGAACGCCCCTCGTATATTTACCTCTTTTTCCCCAAACTACACCCACACGAAGTCGGGGCGCGTCGCTAGTTTTATGAATAAAATTTCGACCCGTACATCACGCCAACTGTCAAACGACTGGCAGTTATGTCAAACGCCATAAGGTTACATTAGAAAAGTTATTATGGACGGTAATTTTTCTTATATTTTCTAATTTTCCGCGCAATTTTCTTATTTTTTTTCTTTCATAAGAACCTTCTCCTGACAATGACGAACACAACAAAAAAAGAATTAGTGAAATCGGTCCAGCCGTTCATGCGTGATGCCGTGACCAAGGGAAATAGGGATTCATTTTTATATATATAGATATTTTGCATCTACCAGAATAATCTTAGTTTAATAATTAGTTATTTCCTTTAGAGTAAACCCGGTTTATTTCAAATCAAAAGAGAATTAAAATGCCTTGTGAAGCCTAACGTTCATCGACGCTGCCCTTTGCGTGCTACTTTCTTAACTTCCTGGATACTTAACATAGTAACGGTACCATGTGCACTGAATCTCATCTTATTTATAATGTATCTATCACGTAGGGCGTTTAACCTGTAATTTTCGAGATGCAAAAGATACATAAACGCCACAGAAGCATTTGCGATGCGATCGCTCTTACCAGAAACTAGCGGAGACCACAACATTGAAACTATCTGCCTTTTTACTTCTAACTAAAGGTAATAATGATAAACCTACGGCTTAAAGTGACTTGAAGTATCGTGGAGAACTGTGGGAACTGCTTTGCTGAACAATTTCGAACTTCAAGATAGGCCTTAGGAGCTGGCAACGCATTCTAAATTGTTATGACGTTATCTGTTATAAAAAACTTTTGGATTGAAGGGTGGTAATGTTGCCTATCATTAGGGTGGTAGGGCTCTGCATAATTTTTCAAAATTGTTTTTTACAATAAATTAAATATCATTCAAACTAGGCCAAATCGTTCCGACTTACTTCATTTTTAGCTTGAAACAACCTGAGGATTTTTTGTTTTCATTCTCTATCTGTAGGTAAGGGTTATTCGTCCGCCACGGTGTATAGAAAAGAACATTCACTCGAAAGCAAGGCATAATGTACCTTATTATTAACGCAATAATTTTACTCCAACAAATACCGCACTTTGCAATACGAACTCGTGGATGGAAATTCTAATAGCCTCACAAGCTGTTTATTATATTACCTCTCGAAACGGTTTATAAACAAGATAATAATTGTTACAGTAACCATCATTAGACGGATGCAAAATATCTGAGTCGTAAAAGCGTTCTTCAACATTGTATATCCAGCCTATTAGGTGAGGGGTGACCAAAAGGGCGTAATGGCAAACGTAGCTGCATTTAAATTTAGACTCTACCTTCTAACTCATTAGCTCTAAATTAAAGACACAAGTGGAAATAAGCCCTTTTGTTAAGCGTCTCCTGAAGTACCGTCTGAGTCACAACGCCTTTTAAAATGTCATTAAATTGTAACAGCGGCAATAACAAAGATGCTTGCATACATGCTTAAGAGTGCGGTCAACTTTGAGCTGAGTTTGCTTTTAGCATGTTCAGGACGGCTAGCAAGAGAAGCTACATTATTTCTTAATTTCTTTAACTATTGTAATTGTAATAGAAAATTGAAAACTTAATCGTGCTGGCATAGCTGGTGGACTTGTTCGAGCCGTTAGACGATGAACAAATAAAGTGATATCATTAGGTACAGTCCCATAAAACTGTAACTCCAAAGGTCGATTCATATGAACGTGCCGTGGCTGACAAAATAATATTCTTCTATACCATTGATTCTCAAAGTGGTCCACGTGGACCGCCAGGTCCAAATGGACAACACGAAGGATTAAGTTAAAGACAGTGTGTCATTGCGGTTGCAAATCGGACACTGGCTTAGAATAATGCTGAAACGTTTATAGCACCCTAGCGCTGATTTTCAGCCAACGTCGGTATTTTAGCCCTGAAAACTATTAATCCACAATTAACTGCAAAAAAGCCGTGATAACCTAATTGACGTATGGCCTTTCAAGCAGAGGGTCGTCCTGAGTTCGATCGAATCCGGGCTCGCACCTCTGAGTTTTTCGGAATTGACGTGCGAAATTACGTTAATTTGCAATGAGCTTTACGGTGAAGGAAAACGTTGCGAAGAAATTCAATGGTGTGTGTGAAGTTCCCAATCCGCATTGGGCCCGCGTGGGAACTACGGTCCAAGCCATTCTGAGAGGCCATACAGTACTATAATAAGAAATGCAACAGAGATGTCCATGTCCATGTTTCATCAGCAACCAACATACTAGTATTACAGACTACAGTACCCGGTGGGGCCCGGGGGGGGAGGGCCGGGGGCGGGGGCGGGGCGGCGGCCCGCGGGGTTATAAAGATTGCACACACACACACACACACACACACACACAGAAAACACATCGTTCTTTGGAAAAAGACTCGGCAAATGTCCGACATTTGCAGAGTCTTTTTTCAAAGACCGTGTGCAATCTTTATGGCCGGGTACTGTACACAATCATATCTTGCTAATATACAGGGCCTGCAGTGGAAACAATATAGGCTGGGATTATGATTATGATGGCCTCATGGGTCGCTGTCACTCAGATCATTCCATAAAGGCACGTACAATAATATTGACACACCGCCAAAGATCAACACAGCCAAATCCCGTTTTCCAATAGATTATCCGATTGTTGTACGGACGTTCAACGCCGAGTAAACATACTTTCTGTATTTTCTTTAAAACGTCTAAGTCAAAAACATAAAAGATGCACTATTGCATAGTGCATTACCTAAATCAGAGATCCGCAAAATCTCCTATATCCCTAGAGCTATATTTTCAATTTTAGGTAGACCTGCACTTAAAATTGGTTTATCGCAAAGTAATCGACTTCAAATGTTTTTTTTTCGCGTGAGGTACAAAATTACTTTAACTACATTAAAATAAAAGAAAAATAAACTGTACTAAACTGGAAAGAAAAAAAATACATGTGGTATTACCCGCGGTATACGTCCAAAGATGCTGGGCAGCACTTCCTCGTTGTATAGCAATGCTGATAGTAATTACGTTGTGCGAGGAAGCTGCCAGCTCGTCGGTCCTAGCCTTTACATTTTTAGGGTTCCGTAGTCAACTAGGAACCCTTATAGTTTCGCCATGTCTGTCCGTCTGTCTGTCTGTCTGTCTGTCTGTCCGCGGCTAAGCTCAGAGATCGTTAGTACTAGAAAGCTGTAATTTGGCATGAATATACATATCAGTCACGCCAACAAAGTGGTAAAATAAAAAATAATAATTTTTTTTAGGGTACCTCCCATAGACGTAAAGAGGGGTGATTTTTTTTTCTCCACTAATCCTATAGTGTGGGCTATCGTTGGATAGGTATTTTAAAACCATTGCGGGGTTGCTAACATGATTTTTCTATTCAGCGATCTGTTTGCGAAATATTCAACTTTAAAGTGAAAATTTTCATTAAAATCGAGCGTCCCCCCCCCCTCTAAAATCTAAACTGTTAGGTGGAAAAATTTGAAAAAATTCAGAATGGTTGTAAATATATCAAATTTACTAGGAAAATTATAGCGGCTAAGATTGCTTGGAAATTATTTGTAGTTTAAGAGTAAATAGTAGCCTAAGGTATAAAACATACCTAAACTTGGATGATTCCGTACACATACGAAATCCTTAGAAAAATATTACTTGGTTTTTTTGGTAATGGCTACGGAACCCTACCTTGTGCGTGTCCGACACGCTCTTGGCCGGTTTTTTTGAATATTAAAAATATTCTTGTCGAAACAAAGGAACATCGTCTCGCACACTGGCGCTGCTGATAGGCTTTAGGTTTAGGTATCCAAAGGATTTCAACAGCTGTTTTTTTGGTAGCCGCATGCCTTATGGGAAATAATTTAATTGATTAAGGGCCGGCCACTGGCACAGTCTAGGGTTAAAAATGAAGTCGTTAACCCTGGGTTAAGAATGACATTTCCATATATTTTGACAATTAACCCGAGTTAGCAGTTAACTCGGAGTTAAGTAGCTAACCCAGGTCCGCGCAAGCCCGCCTAAGTATGATATTGTCTTTTTTAGCAACGAACGTGTGGGTCGTTGACTAAGCTTTGATAACGATGATTTGATGATTTTTGTGATAGTTGAATCCGTGTGAAATATGTATCGTTTCATGTGGAAGAGTAAGAGATTCTGCATGATAACATATATTATGTATATATATACACAGAGACTTACTATAATATGTATAGTAAACCGGCAAAGACGGTAGAGATAATCTACGTTAACATGGCCCGCCCCTCCACAAATCAAGAATTCTTCAATGCATTATGAAAGTCACACCAAAACTTCCAACGCATGTATGCGTGTTGAGACAGCCGTCAATCAAAAGCAGATACATAGTACTAAATAAAAAATATTTCGTAAATATGTGACTAAACACATTGAAATAGTAATGTGGAGGGGCGGGCCATGTTATCGTAGTTTATCTCTACTACTAGTATCGACTGCAAAAATTTTTAAAAAAGAGAAGTTTTAATTTTATTTTTTGATATGGTAACCCTACTGCGCAAACACAGCCCAGCCATTAAGCCCAGGCGTGACAGTCGCAAACGACGCGTGTAATGCATTATCTTAAGCTCGATCTAACTTCTAATTCTTAGGATGCATAAGGGCGTAAATCTTTACTGCCCTGTGTCATGTTTAGTTAAATACAAAAGCGTAAATGATAAATAAGTTACGCCCTATCTTACTAAGACGCATATCTGGCGACTCCATATCGGGTTGCATAAAATTTTTACGCAAAATCTTCTTTTGGCATAATTCATCATTTCGCATAACTCTTTATTCTTAGAAACTATTAATTATTCAGAATTGTTATGAAACAAACCTAACCTCACAACCTGTGCTATTTTAATTATGATTAAAATAATTGAAAATCGCAATCTGATCTAATGGTGGCACTTCACTTGGCGTTGCGTGTTCGCGTTGCCATCACCGTCTTTCACGCTAGAATCGGCATAGTGTTTCTCTCTCGCACACGCAACTATTTCGTGAAATACGCCAAGTGAAGTGCCAGCATAATGCAGTCCCAATCATCGACAAATGTTGGACCGGGAAATATAGTTCGAAAAACCGCTCGCAACGGGACCAACTTCTCAGAAGTCGAGAGCCAATTACAGTAAGTACTCAGATCGAAACGTGTCGAGTAACCGAGACGTGCAATGATACGTAATAACCCCCCAGGTTCGGTGCATGCGCAGGATTTGCATGTCATTTAAGGCGATTTAAAGAGGCAATAAAAACTGTATGTACAACCTCATCTTGGCGGTCTAATTATTTTGCAGGTTCAGGTAAGTACGAAATTTTGATTGTGTTGTTGTCACTTTCAATTGATTTTATGAAAAATGTGGCCAAATAGAAAGATAGTTACAGTCTAGGGAGAATGAGAATTTACTAGGCAAGCGTGCTCCATCGTTGGCCTCATCTTCGCTTTCCATCAGGCGTGATTATGGTCATACGCAAGCCTATATTGTATAAAAAAAACTTTTTTCTCAAACATGCTATGAAATATTGACGTTATGTTCCTTATAATACGCCACGAAGTGTCACAATGCAGGTGCGGCTAGACAAGAGGTCAATAATGGAATTTCATACAACATTGCTGGCCAAGGCCAGCAAAGTGATCGTCTATTGTTTCATACCATGACGTTTATAAGTCTATGGCATCATAGCAATTAGCCATTAAAAAAAAACTATAAGCAATATTTGCGTTTTGGTTAATTATGACGTTCTGCCACTACGCTTATTTAAGGTAAGGTAAGATAATGATGAGGTAAGTTGATGATGATGATGATGATGAAGATGGTGATGATGATGTGATGATGATGATGATGATGATGGTGATGGTGGGTGATGGTGATGATGATGATGGTGGGTGATGGTGATGATGATGATGGTGTTGGTGATGATGATGATGGTAATGGTGATGATGATGATAATGGTGATGGTAGGTGATGGTGATGATGATGATGGTGGTGGTGATGGTGATGGTGATGATGACGACGATGACGACGACGATGATGATGGTGATGGTGATGATGATGATAATGTTGATGATGATGATGATGATGGTGATGATGGTGATGATGATGGTGATGGTGGGTGATGATGATGTTGATGATGGTGATGATAATGATGGTGGTGATGGTGATGATGATGATGATGATGATGCATGTTTGAGAAAAACTGTATACAAGCCTTGGCCACGAACAGGGATTGCCGGCCTCGTATCTCTAGATGGCCTCGTTGACACTCGGCCATCTATTACTACTCGGCCGGCAATCCCCTATTTCGCGGCCGCTGCAGTAATGTACTATTAAATGGCTGATTGATATAAGATAAGTACTTTCAATCAGGATTAGTTGGATGCTTATAAAAAAGAAAGAAAATGGCCGCTAAATTTTTATAATTAATTAAATTTAATTCTTGATTGTCTTTTCAACAATGAGAGTTGGGACATTAGTGTTGAATGTTTCCTTATAAGTTAAATGAAAAAAATAAACTCAAATCATTTTTATTCTATTAAGGCAACAAGCACTTAGGAAAGTCGAAGAAGTTCGGAAAAACCCTGTTGAGAAAAATCCGTAAATAAACTAAACAATGTATTTCTTCTTATTCAAACAAATCTAGGTACTCAATGTTTTTCAATTACATACATACATCTAAAATATTTAACTCGACTATTTTTTTTAACATGGCAGATACGCTATTTGAAACTAGGGATCGTCAATGCGGATCGGAATTATCTTCAAATGTCCCTGTCCATGATATAATCATTAATTTTGTAGTACGGTCGCGTGCTTTAATTTGGGACCCATTTCGAAAAAATATCCTTTGAATTCCTATACAATATGACAGGACTGTCAACCTTAAGTGGGTGGGGCACGTAATTGTACCTACGTAGATGGATTTGAATCTTGTATATGTTTGGTCGGTCGATCATAGTAGAAGAAAAGCAATGTGAAATTAAAGTAATATCTACTCTACACTAATAATTTAATTTGAGGATAAATGTTGCCTTAAATTCTCGCGCTATGCCGCACTTTTAGTTCCGACCTTCACCCAATTCACGCTGCGGCGTTGTACCTACTTTACTTACATAGGTAAAGCATGAATTATGATCCCGGGAATTTGGTGAATGTCATGAGCTTTGTACTTACTACTTGAGTTAATTGACTTGGTTTACTCCAGGATAATAGACTACAGGAACGGAGGGGTACATATGTTTTTTTTTAATGAGTCGCCAGAGGGGCCAAAGACGCGTAGTAAGTCCTTGCTGTTTTTTACTTTAGGGTAGGAAGGGTGACTTGTGTTCGGGAAAAATCCCTTCGGACGAACTGGGAATGGAGGGCCCAGACAGTGTCCGAAATGCACGGACTAAAAACCCGGTCACAAGTCCCCTTCTCTATTGATTGCCAATACTAAAAACATGTGCTTTTAATGTTAAGGAGGTGAGGGGTAGGGAGGGGACTTAATCTACCCACAGTGTCCTGCCTCAGCCATTTGCTGGAAGGCCGGGAGAGGAGCATACCAAATTTCAAGTAAATCCAATCACCACAACTGATATTTGACTTGCAAAATAACTTACATACTCGTATAAATATTGAAAGTTAAATAAATACTTGTAATAATGGTCGAACAGAACTCCGTATGAGCTACTTACGAGCTCAGAAGGAAGGACCAACGACACGCACACATCGAATCGCACAAAGAAAACCAATAACATTCGGTACCAGCAAATCCCACGTTGATCGAAGACCTCAATACACCATGGATATTTACATAACATTCGTAGCCTGCACCATACGAATTTACATTTCGTGAGAATTGAGAGGCCGTGGCACATAGCATGGGTATCAAATTACATAAAGTTTGAAAGGAATAATCCACCAAACACATAATAGTCATTTGACATAATGCAATTTTCTCAGAAATTGACAACTTTACAGATTGTAAAACAAAGCTAACCTTAACCAATCTGTAGATTACACGATCAAAAAATCGTCTAATTAATTCTTTCACCGAAATTGATATTGTGTCAGAAGACCATTAAGTATATATTTCGTACGTTATTCTATTTATATTTTATGTATTAAGAACTCCAGGTATATCTATAGAGACAATTGAAAGTGAGAATGTTAGTCCCTGAAAAATTGCATTTGAATCTAGCTAGTTGCTGAATGTCGACTAGAAGGCTTCTATTTCTATTCTATCTTAGATCAGTGGTTCCCAAAATACCCCGAGCGCGACTCACCTAAAATAAGTTACTAAGTTTGGGAACTGTTCACCTTACATTGTTATTACAGTAGCTATATCACAATGCCCTTTAAGAGCCTTTATGGCCTTTACTTACGTATCCGTTTGTCCTAGACTATCATTTAAGTATACTCTAAATACTTGTATCTCTAAATTTTCGAGAAACAAATAAAGACGGCACCAAACATCATGTGCCGGTAAAGCACACAGTCAATACTATCCGTAATCTCTATAATTATCATCGGACAGACTTGAACAGGTGTTATCGAAACACTTGCGACCTTGTACAATTTGCAAGGTATTCCGTTACCACCGCTTAGTGGAACAAATGCACTTACCACAATCTACGTGACATTGTTATCAAGTTATTTAGTCGTTTTCTAGACGCCGTTTATACCAGAAGTGTCTCCTAAAAGAATAATTTAGCTGTCTACTTCACCAACATTCTTTTTGTGCCCGACAAATAGAGAAAATGTCGTAAGTCGACTCGACATCGTTTAAATACCTTTTTGCCTAATACAATGATACCCAAAGTGGTCTATCGACCCCAAGTGTAGACGAAGACCTGCGAGGGGTTTACGTATGCGAAAAAAAACACATTTGAAGTCGATTACTTTGCGATAAATCAATATTAAGTAAGCAGGGGGTCTACCTAAAATTCGGATCGGCTATGGGTCTACGAGACACAAGTTTCGGCTTCTCTGGCCTAATATCTTCAAAATGAATGATGTATGTGTCACGACAGAGCGGTGAAGTCTAAATGAATCATACTTCTTTATCAATCTACTATTAATACAATACGCCCTTAGAATCCTATATTCAGCTCTACATAAATATAGCTACGTAAGATAGGTTCATAAGTATCCACTTCCATATACTAACAGCATGCAACAGTGAATACTTATGTTAAGGAACCTACTGTACCCAACAGCTAGTTGTATAACTTTAAATTCGTAAAGCGAGCCTATTCCAACGTCCTTCTGACTTCTGAGCACCCTGGGAATATCCAGGGTCCTTACCTTGACCCACCAGCTCCAACGCTCCGGGCTTTATTGATCGTCAAATGTTTCTATTTCCTCTCCAAATGGTTCCTCTAATCACGTTTAATAATAAATAGCATTAACAAACATGCTTCGAGTGGCGAAGAAAAAAGTAGTATCCTTAATTGGCGTTTTGAAGTATATGAAACGTAACGTAAAGTCGTAAGTGCAATTAGGCTCGTTTTTCTGTGAATTCCTAGATACAAACTAAAACTGTACCAAACTGTATAAACTTTTAACTATGATTCTAATTGATTGGAACGGAAGCCAGTGCTGCAAATTAGATGGTAAATGCATTTAATTGCAATACCAATTAATGGGTATTATAAAGATTGATATCAGTCTGCGATTTTCATTATATAATTTGTCATTAATTACAGACAGGTATTTGATAACAGTGGTTTATCGTAAGCCTCAATTATCGACCATGCTAACAAAGAAATTATAAATAATAATTCTGAATTGTGAAAAATAATAATGCTTTGTATATTATCCTTAGTGTAATGTATTTGTAGAGTTGATTTTACAAACAATAAAATATAAGTGAATATACATACAGTCAAAACCGTTTATAACGACATTCAAGGGACAGCAATATTTGGTCCTTAAACACGGTTGGTCATTGTAACCAGTGTTACTTTGGTATATAAGATCGTGTTGGATTTTTTTCTTGGTCGTTACATCCAATATGTCGTTGTAATTGGTGTCGCTATAAACGGTTTTGACTGTATATATATAAATATAAATAAAATAGTCGGCAATGATTGAACTTTTGTTGACTGCACTTACATGGTTATCTAATCTATATCATTTCGGCCTACTTACGTCACACTGCAGGGCACAGGCATCCTCTCAGAATGAGAGGGATTGAATTTATTCGCATTAGGCGTGTGGAAGTTTCCTCAAAATGTTTTCCTTCACATAGTAAACTTCAAATGTAATTTCGCACATTCCGAAAAACTCAGTGCGAGCCCGGATTTGAATCCACGACCCTATACTGGAGAGCCATAGGTCAAACAAACCAAAGCTTCAGCTTATCTATAAAATATACATAATGAAAAGGTAAGTAACCACAATTTTTTAGATGTTGGTTTATTTTACCCCCAACTTCATTGTTGTTGGTTGACTGGTAGAGTTCCCTTAAAGAGAAAAGTTCGCCTTTACGTGTACCCCTCAGCAATTATATAGACTTTTTGTCTGTATTTTTGTACAGTACAGGATTTATATACATACAACTTGACTCACATGAAGCTTTTAAACCTCCCTATCCCGTTAAGCTAGTCTAGTGAGCCTAGAGCACATAGCTACAAAGTTACGGAATTAAACAACATACATACATGCTTATGTGTTCACATAGCATGTAATGGACGGGCACAAGTGCCTAGGGTACTATTTGTAAAGAAGCGGGGTGCGGGTGCGACGTATAAAAGGGATAGTCGGACTGAATTGTGAAATATTACGTAGTAGTGTTTTGTAAATTGTCCGTAGTATGTCATCAACCCATCATCCCAGCCTATATACGTCCCACTGCAGGGTACAGGCCTCCTCTCAGAATGAGAGGCATGGGTCGCAGTTCCCACGCGGGCCCAGTGCGGATTGGGAACTTCACACACGCCATTGAATTTCTTCGCAGGTGTATCCAGGCTTCCTCACGATGTTTTCCTTCACCGTAAAGCTCATGATAAATTTCAAATGTAATTTCGCACAAATTCCGAAATAAAATTTCGAGCCGGGAATTGAACCCTCATTTTATTATTCGTATCTAACCACCAGGCCATTCGGTCGTCATCATCATTAATCACTAGCGATGATTAGGTATATTTTCCACAACCCGACAACATTTACGATAGTTACTGTGCTATACCTAACCTATAAAAAAAAAAAAAATATCATGGGACAATTCACACCAATTGACCTAGTCCCAAAGTAAGCTAGGCAAGCTTGTGTTATGGGCACTAGGCAACGGATAAACATACTTATATAGATAGATACATACTTAAATACATATTAAACACCCAAGACCCGAGAACAAACATTCGTATTTTTCATACAAATATCTGCCCCGACACGGGAATCGAACCCGGGACCTCAAGCTTCGTAGTCAGGTTCTCTAACCACTAGGCCATCTGGTCGTCTACCTATGCTATGGAACTTGTTCTTGAATTGAAAATATCTTTGGCATCCAGTCCTTGAGTTGTCAAGTCTATGCCTCAAAACATTAGCCTCAAGGATCCGGTTACAGGTTCAAATGTACCGGAATGCCAAGTTCCTGATGCCTTTAATTTGCATTTTGTTAATTCAGCATCTAAATGTATCGTACAGTCTGATGAGTCTTTATCCAACCAATACCTACAAAATCACCTTTGCAGCTCTGATATACCCACTTTTAGCTTGCCGACCGTCACACGTGATTTATTGGATAAAGTTCTCAAATCTATGATGAAAACTTGTACGACCGTTGATGCATATGATATATCACCAAATATCCTAATAATTATATGGCCAGTCATTGCAGATATCCTAGTTGTACTTATTAATATTATGTTTGCCACTGGGATATATCCTGATGTCCTCAAGAACACCAGAGTGTGTCCTGTTTTCAAGGGAAAAGGGGATAGAGATGACGTGGGCAGTTACAGGCCAATAAGTATCGTACCGACTATATCTAAAATAGTTGAATCAATTGTTTCGTCCCATTTGATGGGCCACCTTGAGTCGAACGACCTCCTGACGGACAAGCAATATGCATACAGGCAGAAAATGTCTACTACTACAGCAGCACATAGAATTTTCGACTGCATTCTGTCAGGTATGGACGAGAAATTCAAGATGGCTGGTATCCTGTGTGACTTGTCAAAAGCATTTGATGTAGTAAACCACAAAATTCTATTACATAAATTATGTCGGTATGGTATTGAAGGCAGTGCTCATCAGTTGTTCGCGTCCTTTTTGTCTGGCCGTAAGCAGGTGGTCAAGATGTCTGAAAACGGCAAAAGGCTTGCGTCAGACATTTGTGACGTCGCAGTAGGAATCCCTCAAGGATCGGCGCTCGGAAATTGCTTGTTTTTGGTCTTCGTGAATGACCTTCCATCATCCATTTCGACTGGTTTATCAGTGCTATTTGCAGATGATACTACAGTAGTTGTGAGTGCCCGCTCGTACGAACAGCTCGCTGAGAAGATACAGGAGGCTTGTCAGCAGTTGAAAAGATGGTTTACGGTCAACGGCCTACTGCTTAACGTTGCTAAATCAAACGTAATGATTTTCTCTGGTTGTAGTGTTGACCTGCCTCCTTGTCTGCTTAGCGGTCCAATGCCATTATGCAGTGATTCTAAGTTCCTCGGTTTCACGATAGACTCGAATCTGAACTGGAAGTGCCATGTTGACAAGCTGTGTGGCAGACTGAGTAGTGCAGTATTTGCGTTGCGAAAACTTAAACCCCTTATCTCAGACGCTGCCTTAAAGCAAGTATACTATGCCCACTTCCACTCCCTGATGTCGTATGGCACAATTTTATGGGGAAACTCAACAGACTCAAACAGAGTTTTGTTGCTGCAGAAGCGTGCCATGCGCATATTAGCTGGAGTTGGGCCTAGACACTCGTGCAGGGAACTTTTCGTAACGCACCGAATTATGACTCACTACTCACTGTACTTGTTTGAAGTGATAATGTTTGTGAGGACCAATTTATCCATGTTTTTACGGGTAAACGTGGCTGGCAAGCAGGTCCGTCGCACAGGACGGTTGTGTACAGTTCCCCGTCGAATGGCGCTTTCGGTGAAGAATCCTCGCGTCATTGGCCCCACGCATTATGAGCGTCTTCCTGCTGAACTGAGAAATGAGCCATCTGACGAAATATTTAGACGCAAACTGAGAAACCTTTTGTTGGATAAACCATTATACTCTGTTAGTGAGTTTGATTGCAGACATTGAATTATAGTTTTTGACATGTATAGGTACTTATTTTATTTTATGGTTTGACTTTGTATTTTACTTTTAATATTTTATTTGACATGTATTTTAATAGGTTGATCCCTGTTAGTGACATTATTATTCTTATTAATGTTTTATTTATTTATTTTTATTTTAACTATGACGATCCTGAGAGGAGAAAAAATTTAATTGTAATTGTTTTATTGTTATTTATTTGTTATTTTATTCAAGTATAACATTTTGTGACATCCATTTGATTCATTAATTTAATTTAATTTGTGTGCTTTTGACGACTTCAATATAAATTCGCGTGACTTGACTTTGTACAATTTATGATGTAATCTTATATTGAAGGAATAAATAATCTAATCTAATCTAATCTATGAGAAAAGTTACGTGACCAACCATAAACTGTTACCTCCATTCATAGTTTATAGTTCATTATCATTACCCAACTCCGTATGTTAAGTTAGATTCTCTCACAAATGCCCCAGACCAGATATGGGAGGCAATTGCACTTCGAAAACAAAATTAAAAATATAACTTATTAGTATTCCGACTGTACAACATGCAAATTGTATGCGAATGCTATCCGACCGCGTTAAACTAACCTCCTTCCTTTACAATTTGATAGCATAGACCGTTCTCTCAACTTGGCCGCTTAACGTAGGCTCGCCACTAGCTCTCCAACACGGTTACACTGGGGATTTAAGAAGCATAGACTACAAATCAGTTGTACTGGTGTGTAAAACTGGAACTAATTTCCTGCCATACTATCTTAGTGGCTACTGTGGTGAGACGGCAGCGCTACTATTGCTAGGCAAGATAAGTTTGTTTAGCAATAACAGCGGCTTCTTTTCTTAGCCCCATTGTTTTTTTGCGTTGAGTCGGCTTGTCTGCTTAGTAACAGGATATGGGCCTTACACAGCTGTTTAATGCTAATGTCTGACCCGAGAATATCCACCGTAAAAAGGTGTTACATGTGATATATATGTGGCTCACGCCAGAAATCAAGAACATGATGGCAAAGAGGAACAGGGCTCGCATTAAACTGCGTAGTGTTCCTTCGGATGAGAATCGTCAGGGGTATGTGTATTTGCGGAATCGCTGCAATAAAGTATGTAGGGAAGCTAAACGTCGTTACATATATCAGTCAATAGATGGTTGCCCCCCTTCTAAACTATGGCAGTTCCTTAAGTCTCTAGGGGTGGGCAAATCTCAACAAACTCCTTCTTCTACCGTGACTGATTTCAACGGCCTCAATAAGCACTTCAGTACATCGCCTGTACAGTTGGATCCCATTGCAAAACAGCACACGCTATCTCTTCTTGCCAATACTCAACACCCTGACATCCCCTTTTTTGATCTCGGTTGCATAACTTCGCAAGATGTCCTCAATATTCTTAAAACTATCCGGACGAAAGCGGTTGGTGAGGATGGCCTGGGTGTGGACATGCTCGTGCTGGGGGCGGAAATCATTGCACCCATCCTATCCCATATTATTAATTATTCATTATCCTCGGGCTGTTTTCCTTCATTGTGGAAACGTGCTCACGTAATCCCTCTTCCTAAAAATTCGAATCCTAGTTCCTTCTCTGAATATCGTCCCATTTCAATTCTCCCGGTTCTATCCAAAATAGTCGAACATTTCGTAAGTCGTCGTCTCTCCTATCACCTGAATAGACACGACTTATTTAATCCTTTCCAATCTGGTTTCCGTCCTGGCCATATCACTGTCTCCGCTCTCGTCAAGGTCACTGATGACATACGTCATAATATTGAGAACAGAAAGCTGACTGTTTTAGTGCTGTTGGATTTTAGTAGTGCATTTAATACCGTGGATTTCGATATCCTTTTAGGCATACTGAGCACTTTAAATTTTTCTTTCACCGCTTTATCGTGGTTCCGTTCCTACCTCTGTGGGAGGCAACAGCGAGTCAGGATTGAGGACGCTTTTTCAGCGTGGTGTGATCTTACCGCTGGTGTCCCTCAAGGGGGTGTACTGTCCCCTCTCCTTTTTTCTATCTTCATTAACGGTATTACATCCTCTTTGAATTCTTGCTACCACTTATATGCAGACGATTTGCAAATTTATTCTGCTGCTCCTCTTGACGATCTTCCTCGATTGATTGAACGCATTAATTCTGACCTTACAACCATTCGCGATTGGGCTGCGAGCTTTGGCCTCAAGGTTAACGCGAAAAAGACACAAGCGATCATGTTTGGCAGTCCATATTTCATTTCTCAGATTTCTGATATGGTAGTTCCTAACCTATATTTTGATGGTACCGTTATTCCTTTTTCGCCTACCGTCAGAAATCTGGGAATTATCATGGACCAGACATTTTCCTGGTCAGCTCAGGTTGCTGAGGTCAGTCGGAAACTTTTTACAAGTTAGCTATGAAGTATCTTTTTTTGTACTTATTTTTTCAACTTCATTTTTTTATTACTTTTACGGTCATCCCGTGAAATCATATATTTCGTACTAAATACAAACTGAAATATAGATGCACAGAAAAAACCCCAGAAAAAAGACCAATGCTGGGAATCGAACCCAGGTCCTCAGCATTCCGTGCCGCGTGCCATACCCCTACACCACCACTGGTCTAGAGATTAGACACGAATCTTTCCTATACATCATACATTTCAATCTGCTAAATCATCACCTTATGCAGTGACAAGCGCACATCTATGTTACACCCTCATCGAGAGATTTTAACACTCCTTCGGAACTAACCGCTCACCTGGACAAGAGATGGCGCTACTGTGCAACTTCACACACACTAGCGCACAGTAGCGCCATCTCTTGTCCAGGTGAGCGGTTAGTTCCGAAGGAGTGTTAAAATCTCTCGATGAGGGTGTAACATAGATGTGCGCTTGTCACTGCATAAGGTGATGATTTAGCAGATTGAAATGTATGATGTATAGGAAAGATTCGTGTCTAATCTCTAGACCAGTGGTGGTGTAGGGGTATGGCACGCGGCACGGAATGCTGAGGACCTGGGTTCGATTCCCAGCATTGGTCTTTTTTCTGGGGTTTTTTCTGTGCATCTATATTTCAGTTTGTATTTAGTACGAAATATATGATTTCACGGGAAACTTTTTGCCTCTTCACTCGCTCAGACGCTTGCAAAATTTCCTGCCTCTCCAAACCAAAATTACCCTAGCTCAGTCTCTTTTACTTCCTTTGCTCGACTATGGTGATGTTGGTTATTTGGACCTTGCTGAGGGGTTGCTTGACAAGCTTGACCGCCTTCAAAACGTGTGTATCCGGTATATCTTTGGTCTCCGTAAATACGACCACGTTTCTCACTTTCGCGCGCAGCTGAGGTGGTTGCCCATCAGGGAGCGTAGGAACATCCACGTTCTGTCATTGCTTTTCAACACTCTTTTTAATCCTTCCGCCCCTTTATACCTTTCCGAGCGTTTCAGCTACTTGGCTGAAGGAAGCCAGCATCGTTTGCGGTCGAGTACCAATCTTCTTTTGGCCTGTCCTTCTACTTCTTCCAAAATTTACTCAAAATCATTTACTGTGCAATCTGCTAGACTGTGGAAACAATTACCCACCTCCATTAGGCAATCTCCCTCCGTGGTGTCGTTCAGGGAAGCTTTGAAGAAGATGTGGCTCACACCATCACTTTAATATATTGAGAACATTGCTTATTTATTATATGTATTTTGCATATATATGTTGTATATGGTAGTATATTTTTATTAGGTTTCTTTATATTATGAGTTTATGTATTGTATTTACTAAAAGTTGTATTGTAGCCTTTGCTTTGTCCGACTGTATTATTTTTACTTACTCTTTGTCGGTCCCTTACTAAATGCTCCTTTCATCCACTCAAGGGTTGACTGGTAGAGATCCCTTAAAGGGATAAGTTCGCCTTTGTACATGCATTTCAACGGTTGTCAATAATGTATTTCTTTTTTTCCTTATTTTTGTACAATAAAGAGTTTACATACATACATACATACATATATGTTCATAGTCGTAACTGCACTTATGATTTTTTTAGATCAAAAGAATATGCGTTTTAGTGCTCTCGTCTTATGAATCTTCCTGCCTAGGTTGCTTAAATAAATGCTTCAATGTTACCTTTTCCTTAAAATGATCAAGACTTAAATACTATTTATGTAAAACAGGAGATAATTATAAAAACAAAAAGATTATACCAATTTGGAACGTAAAATCGGATTTGTTTTCTTGAATAAAGATAATTAACGTTACACAACCCAATCTTCTAAAACTGTCGGGCAGAGTATCTAAAAAAATACGAATAAAGAAGAAAAGAGCCCCTGCCTAATTTAGCGTTAATCGCCCGGGTAACTATTGTTAGTATATTTTCCCTAAACCATTCCAAGTTTTTCAGTTGCCTCCTACGCTGTTTTCATTATTGCTGGCGTGGGAGTGACGCCTACGTAGCCCGGCGTAAAAGGACCCAAGTGCCTTTTTGACACCGTATTACAAGACTGTAGTAAGTTATATAAATGCGTTGTTATTAAAGTTAAAGTAAATCGTCTATAGAAGTTAATAAGTATTTAAGTTACCGAACGATTTCATAACTTAAAAAATACTGTTTTGTTATTCTCGAGTAACTTTATTGTTGATGTCGTTGACCTTACAACTTAAACAAATAAAACCATATACACTGATTACGATGTTAAATCATTGATAAAATATTACAACGTTATTTTTATACGGCATTCCGAAACAATTGCAAATCTCGTACAAAATAAACATCGCAAATTGTCCGCGATGTCATGCCAGGCTCTGAAAATATCGCATTCCAACCGGTTATGGACCCGAGCGGCTGCGTGGAGTGGCGGGCAGTTCATTGCACCGTGTCTACGTTGTTTTATTGCTTGATGCACAAGAAACTTCGCATTGAACGGCGAAGTGCCGTCACGGTCGGCCGCTCGCTGCTTGTCTATGCCGTGGTAGAGTTTGCCTCGTGAGTACGAACGGGTCAGACTAGTTTAGTTTGCTGCAGGTTTTAGTAGATTTAGTTTTGGGTGCGATTGTTTTGGGGTTACTACTTCAGTGGGTACTTATTATTTACTAATGATTTTCGGGTTGCTACATTGCAAGAAAGCATAATAAATTGGTACTGGCTATATTGTCTTGTTGGAGATCGCGCATGGTAAAGCCATCCCAATTTTATTTATGACTGACAGTATACCTATGTTACATCGAAAATTACAATAATTTTAAAGAAGCTCGTATTGTAAATAAATATGTTAAGTAAACTGAACCTTGAAACACGCTTAGTAAAGTTCACTTAGTAAGAATATAGATTTTGAGATACGAGCTAAAAATAGTGACGATATTTCCTCTTCTTCATACAGTAAGATACACATGTTTTTTGTATTGTTTTCTATGTAGTGTACAAGAAAGAGTCATTGTATCGTACGTATTGTACACTTCGGAAGTAAATTAACGTATTCACACTTGCGACTGTTTACAACTAAAGTTCACATGTTCAAACGCGCGTAACTATTCGCATGTTGTTAATAGAGCGCCTAACTTTTGATGAAGGGTTGTTTGCATATCCCCACCCTTTGGTCAATGACGTCAGTTTATATAGCATGTTCCAAGAACCTACACAACGAGTAGGTGGAGTGAATATTTTCGTTAGGCACTAGGCAGGAGAGAGAGAAACGAGATAGGGATTTCTGCACGGTTCCTTATGTTTTATAGCAAACTGTGGCAAGTGAAATTGTAGCAAATTAAATTAAGGCAAACGGAAGTGATTCGATATTTTCCTAAAGGCAAATGAGGACGCTATTTAGCATGAATTCTCAGAAATACGCCGGCGTCACTTATCTCGATTTCTGACGTCGCAATACTTGAAATAACGAAGTATACGGGATTATCCAAATTATTCTACGTCTGATCAGGTTGTTAAAGGCCCACGCGGCACGTGACCTTTAAGGCTAAAGCCCTGTAAGTAGATAAAAATATAATAAATAAATGTTTCATTATACATTTATTACAAAGTTTTCACAGTGTTAATTAATGAAATGACAAATGTAAGTAGTAAGTACTCAATAAAACCAATATTATTTCTGTCAAAACAATTTAAAATATGTAGTATAAATTACAGCTAAGAGATCTCTCATTTTTTTTATGCTTAACACTCTAGGTACAATACACTTTTCTTATTTGGTTTCAGTTACTATTAACCAAATTGCACGGTACCAGGTACAAATAATAATCAATGTAACTTAAAAAAAACAATTTCCACTTTTGTTACGTCACAGAAAATGTCAGGACTTTTAGGGTGATGCCAGGATTTTTATCAGGACATTTAATTTTCCATATGGCAACCCTACCCTGAAGCGGAGATGCTGATGAGGTGAAGGCAATGCGGAAGTTTTTACAGCCTAAGCTATTTTAATGAATAAAATTTAAAAAAACTGGCCAAGTGCGAGTCGGACTCACGCACGAAGGGTCCCGTACCATCTAATATATAAAAATCTCGTGTCACGGTGTTTGTTATCGAACTCCTCCGAGACGGCTTGACCGATTTTTATGAATTGTTTTGTCCATATTTGGTAGGTCTGAGAATAGGTCGTAGGCTATTTTTAGGGTTCCGTAGTCAACTAGGAACCCTTATAGTTTCGCCATGTCTGTCCGTCTGTCTGTCTGTCCGCGGCTATGCTCAGAGACTGTTAGTACTAGAAGGCTGTAATTTGGCATGAATATATATATCAGTCACGCCGACAAAGTGGTTACATAAAAAAAACTAAAAAATTTTTTTTTAGGGTACCTCCCATAGACGTAAAGTGGGGGTGATTTTTTTTTCTTGACTAACCCTATAGTGTGGGGTATCACTGGATAGGTATTTGAAAATAAATAGGGGTTTTCTAAAACCATTTTTTGATTAAGTGAATATTTTCGGAGATATTCACTCCGAAAGTTCAAAATAATATGTCCCCCCCTCTAACTTTTGAACCGCACGTATAAAAAATATGAAAAAAATCACGTAAGTTAAACTTAATAAAAACTTTCTAGAAAAATTATTTTCAACTTAATCAGTTGAGCAGTTTTTAAGTTTTTGTAAAAAAATATTTCTAAAATAATATTGTAATTTAACCTTCATTGCAAGCATTTTTTTCTTTAAGTACCTATAAGATCACGCTAACAGTATCTTCTTTCAAATAAAAAAAAAATATTACATCTGAAAAACAATCAACATAACTAGTTCTAGTAGACTGCAGTAGATTTGTTACCCAATTCGCCGATAGATGGCGCTGTACCGCCGATGTTGAGACCAAAACAACCACATTAATAAAGTATGCAAAGATTTTTTCGTACTTGCTACGGAACCCTATCTTGGGCGTGTCCGACACGCTCTTGGCCGGTTTTTTATACCCCTATTTCTTCGCAGACGGAGTCGCGGGCAACAGCTAGTTATCTATAAAAATGGCAGAAAAGTCACGTTATCGTGTTGTATAGGAAGGAGCCCCCCTTAAATATTTGTTTTATTTTAATTTAATTATTTATTTTTAAAGTGAATTTGTAACTAAATATTCTGTGAATATTTCAAGCGTCTGCCTGTTGTCGTTATCAATATTGAGCAAAAAAATCACGTTTGTTGTATGGGGACTCCTACTAATACTGAAAAACAGAATATAATAAATATTTTAAGGGGACTCCCTTAAAATATTTATTATATTCTGTTTTTCAGTATTTGTTATTATAGCGGCAATCGAAATACATCATCTGTGAAAATTTTAACTGTCTAGCTATCACGGTACATGAGATACAGCCTGGTGACTGACGGACGGACAGCGAAGTCTCAGTAATAGGGTCCCGTTTTTACCCTTTGGGTACGGAATCCTAATGTGAATTGAATCTGCACAGTTTCTGTTACTGTCTAGCCTAGCTAGACAGTCCATTATAAACTTGATTAACTAAGAATAGAATCGAGGAAAACTCAACAATTAGCAATAATAAATGCTTAATGATGATTAATTCGACGACATAAAAGCTATGGGACACACACTTACACTTGACTGTACATAAGAAAATACCTATCTCGTGTGTAACGAGAAATGTCTTATAATAAATTCAGTGGCGTTGATTGTCTTATGCGACCTGTACAAGACTTAATCTAAATCTATATTTTTTAACCGACTTCAAAAAAGGAGGAGGTTATTATGTTCGGCTCTTGTTCGGCTGTATGTATCTTTTTTTTATGAATAAAAGCGTTCGCATACTCGGATGTTAAGATTAATAATTAATAATAATAATGAACGCCAGCTCTTTTATCTATGTTAAAGTTCATCGCAACTGATCCCTATATTGTGTAAATAACTACCTATTTATAATAAAACAACTCGCACAACGTATCAGCATTGCTATACAGCGAGGTAATGCTGCCAGTGTCTTTGGGTCCATGCCGCGGGGGGAACCTTTTGTTAATTTTATTTAGTTTTAGTTTAAGTTAGTTTTATTTTATTTTATTTATAGTTATAGTATTAATTTATTATTGTTATTTTTTCTTAATATTTGTATGTGTTTAAAAATAAATAGAAATATATATTTTATAATAATAACGTAATGTGATTAGAGAATTGTATAAAAGATATGAATAGTTGAAGTCTATATTATATAATTTTTCAGTATTATTGTCACTATCAGAATGTCAAATCCATAAGAAAGTCTTAAGTTACATATTTATCCACAAACATATTTTATTTATGGTTTAATTTCCCGGTTGTTACACCATTGTTACTGGGACAAAAACTCTATGGTCATTACTTATTTTTAACAAACGGGTTGCATAATAAATGTCCGCTCGGACACGAATTCGCCATTTGCATTTATATCATCATCTGGCATCCCAGTCACGTTCCATTCCAGCCTGTATTACGCGTGTGAATCCAAAAAATCTTCTATGTAACATGTTCTAAATTCTAAACTTAGACATAGAGACGTTAAACGGTTTTTTTTTTCGGTTGCCGTACTTATGCTACTTTATTTCTTTTTTTGCGTCCAATTTTTACAGCGGCCAGTTATATTTGAATAATATATGGTGGTTTTAGAATAAAGCGACCGCGGCCATTGACTCCTGCAGTTTACATTTTGCTTATCGATCTTGACTTTTTGGTATTGTCTGAAAAAATCTTCTGAACACTAGGAGTGTGTACTCATTACTCGTGTCATTAGAATGATTGTTATTAATCTAATCAAATTAATCTGGTTGCTATTTACCAAAGTCTAGCTACTTCATTTTACTGCTGGCAGAATAGTACCACGAAAAAAAACGAAAACAACAATAGGGATGTTGACACCACCAATCAACTGACGTACTTTTTATGAGCTGTCAAAACACATTTCTCCCATAGAGTTTGAATGGCAATAGCAACATATGACGTCACTTGTTCGCATACTCAATTAACTAACTATTTATTTGTTTTAAAGCAACAAAAAATCTAATTTTGCAGTTAATCGAAAATTAATCTGGGTTTTAGGGCTAAAATAAAGCGCTTTTTTACTGGAGTCGTGTCTTCAAATTATTTATTAATGGTGTCAACATCCCTATTATACTAACCATAATCTGGAATGGCAATTCATGTTATTCCAATTATATTTTAGTACTTTGTCTGTTTAAAAACATAACGTGCTACCGTATGTGTTTAGCAAATAATTCAAAACGGCAAGGTACTACTAATTGGTCATACTAATCCGGTTTAACGTTTTAACCGAGTGAGAAATAAAATTTTAAGCTTCATACTTAAGACGCTATTATAATAATTATGCGATCGTTAATCATAATTAAAAGAACTCTTGCGCCTAAATTACTTTAAATAAGATTCCGGCAAATAACCACATTTTTTTCATTTAGCAGATCTTATTTTGACGTAGCTAGAGCTATTCTTCATTAAATTCGTCGTTATTGCACACTAAAATATAAGTAATATAAATATACCTACGTGTCCGAAGCTCTTGGCGCCACCTTAACTACCATTTTTTAATTAGTATCACAAATTAGAACTAAAACTTAAGTGCCAAAAGGAGATTCTTCGTAAGTATTTTTGTGTAACTCAACAAAGGGGTTTATGTATGTCTTACGGTCTGCCACGAAAGTGGTCTAGGTACCAGTTTTCACAAAAGTTTCTGTGCCTTCTAAATGTCGTTTAAATGTCGTTCTGACTGAGTGAAATTATTAGTCACTGTTTTCATATTATTGCAAGGGAAAATCGACCTTGTTGTATCATGACGTGCAAATATACCTATAGTCGACGAAGAAAATCCTTTACCTACCTAAGGTTCAATAACAGTTGTTTGTACAGATTAGATCATTATGAACTCTTGAAACTTTATTATTACATATTTTAGTTCAAAACCAAAGACAATTTTATAAAGTTTAGTCTTCACTCAACCACGTCTTCAGTCTTTCTCTCTTATGTTCATTCAGTCAGTCTCTCTCACTCCATTCTCTCATTCGATTCATCACATCACTCATTCCTTCGTGTATTTTTGTCTGTTGACCGGTAACATCGGCAATATGATCCTTTTTGTAAAATACTTCTTTTATTCCAAAGGGTACTCCCATTTCTAGGAGTGGGCTATGTTACTTATTACTCCCAAAAATAATAATATCTAGTGTGTTTCACCATAATTTCGCAAAATTTCTCCATTTGTAGAGCAAAAAATAATATTGTGTCATCGGACACAGGTGACATACTTAGAATTATCACATTGATTGTTGTGATCGTTAGTGAGTCTATTCGATAAGGTTGTTGTTCTATCACTTTTTATTATGAGACATTTACTCTTGTCCCCATGTATGAATTAAGTGCCCATTTCTTCCTTAACATCGAGGAAAAGACATACAAGTAACATTGATTAACATTTTTTCCGTAACATCCCTTACGACAGATATAGGACACTTTACCGGACATTTCAAAAGAAGGTAAACAAAATACATATGTATGATCACGGGTATAATAATGTAATGGGAGAATCACTATGAAACGTTTCCATAACAACGTTGCAGCTTCTTACTACATTATCTTTGGCCTAAATATTACTTGACCACTGGGCGTAGACCTCTCAGAATGGGAGGCTAAGTTCTTATATGGGCCCAGTGTGGATTGGGAACTTTAAGCACACCATTGATTAGCATGTTCATATCTATTAATATTAGTATATGTATAATTGGTTGTCTAGATGAGATCGCTTTTGAGCGATAAGACCGCCTATTGTCTACCAGAATTTTTAATTTTGCAATGTCATTGCACTGTGTTCCGTGTTCAATAAAGAATATTTGTATTGTATTGTATTGAATTTCTTCGTAGTGTACAGAATTTCTCGTGATCCATTTCCAATGTAATTTGACACATATCTTAAGAAAAACTCAGAGGTGCGAGCTCAAGGTGTTCTTCTTGAAAGGTCATCCGTCAAACGGATAGGCTACCGTATCTTCTTACTAAAGTGCTAGTAAATAATCGACCAGTCATCTCACGGGGACAAAGTTCTACGGTTCAATAGTTAAAATCAGTTGTCATGTTACAAGTAGCTACGCCATCAAGGGTTTTTCCTATTTTTTCGGTACATTACTATAATCAACGTTGAATTACCAATGTATTTACTAAGGCTTTATTTTTGCAATCTATCGCCCGCCGTACGTGTTAAATTAAAACTATGCTTCTTACTTTTTTTGACAGTAAACAAGTAACATATGATACTAATTATTAAGGTCTTAGTTGTACGAGGATAAAATTCATGTATTATTATTTTAATATGGCGGATGTGTAGCAGCTGTACTAAGTATAAATAGCAAGTTCAGTCTCCACTAGGAAAAACCCATTCTTACATGAACTCAAAGATAATCTTGATTTCTCTAGCTTACACGCGCCGTAGTTCATTGATCTAGAGTTGAGCCTTTACGAACCTAGATAGTGGGAGGGAGAAGGGTTGGTAAAGTTTATTCAGGTCGTTATGCTAACGATATAACCTCCGGCAGTTCGGGGGGTTATGATTCGTCTGCTAACGGGGGGCCAGTAGGAATGTTTTAAAATTTTAAAATTTGGTTTAGAGAAGGATTTGTTTCAATTCTGTCGAGCTCGCGACTGCTTGAGTGAATAGATCAAATGTTAATGTTGCTTCTATATCATGCTTAATAACTAAGTCCTAGGATTACCCTGGGCGGTGCTCCATTGTCATCCTAAAAAGTGACGTAACTGACAAATTAATTACAATTTTATGTATGTATGTATGTAAACTCTTTATTGTACAAAAATAAGGAAAAAAAGAAATACATTATTGACAACCGTTGAAATGCATGTACAAAGGCGAACTTATCAATTTTATCGATTGATCGCGTTTTTAAGCGATATAAATATGTGTGTCAATGTAAATTCAAGTGTAGGGAATGAGCATTTACTAGGCAAGCGTGCTCCATCCTAGGCCTCATCTTCGCTTTCCATCAAGCCTGATTGTGATCAAACGCAACACTATGTTGTATAAAAAATATATATTATCATTTTAGGTAATGACAGATTCCCACATGCCTTGGAACTTGAATCGCCTACTGTTTATGTCACTGATGTCCCAGTACTTGTTTAATTTTCAGTTTATCATTCTGGCACTAAATAAATCTTTTTAGTTTTTTCCAACTCTCCTGTCAACAATACTCAGTCTGGTAGAGATGGGTGAACTACCCCCCTTTCCGGCATTTTTCAGTGTATGCCGAGCTGAATCCCCCTCCTCCCACCGGCTGGGGGTGGGAACGTTACACGTGCTGCGAGTCACCTTGGATCAACTGTGCTGGCACAAGTTGCCACGAGCAACTTTGTCGTTGTGTGGCCTTTTCGCTTACCTAGAAAGGTGAAACGACAAAATTAAAAATTTGGGGATATGTAAAATCTAGAATGGCTACTATTTGCTGTTACCGATTAATAGAGCAACAAGTTAAATTGATTCCTTTTTTAATTAAAAATATCGTTATATTGATAAGCTAATCATAATGGCATAGGTATTTAGAAACAGTCTCGTTGCACAATAAATATAGTTTTGCAATAGTTACGATGAGAAGTCAATTCTTAGAACCAAGAGTTGACATTTAAGATAATACTGGTCAATGTTTATAAAACTGAGAAAGCGGTGTCTTTAGTTTAGACTCTTTAACTAACGAGAACACGAAAGATTTAATTCAGACAGTTCTGAACCTAAATTCACGAATTTCGAATTTAACTCGCACATGACCGCTTTTACACCTGTTTCCCATATACTCCCTATAGTTGGCGACATGCTACGTCCTGTTATATAACCGTCATCTTCATGATTCCACGTCGTGTAAAATCATCGTTAAATCATAACTCCATGGAATGGCGCCGGGATGAGGCGCTATATAGGTCAGCTGGAGGTTTTTTACCCCGACTCTCCCTAACGTTAGCCCGGCCTGCACGCTGCCGTGATTTCACTAGGCTTGAACCTCGATTTTTAAACTGAAGAGCACTGCGATACCTCTTGATTGGCTGTTATACGCAACTCTGCTGGTCTTATTGGATTTTCAGTACATAGTTACCTACCAATTAAGAAAAAAAAAGTTGCAACACTCCACTAAAAAAGCTAATTTAAAGGTCATGCCATGATATGGACGACAAATATCTTCCTTGGCGCTCAGTTCAGCATAAAGTCTTCAGGGTACTTTCTAAAATACTTAATAACATTGATAAGCTTTTTTATGTCTCAATAGTCCTGGTATCCCAGTAGACTTATGGTCTCGCAAACAGGTCTAGGATTCGAGCACGGGCTCGTACCTTTGAGTTTTTCAGAATTTATGTGCCAATTTACATTTGAAATTACGGCGAAGGAAAATATCGCGAAGATACCTGGCACGCACGTGTGAAAGAAATTCAGTGGTGTGTGTTAAGTTCCTAATCCGCATTGGGCCCACGTGGGTACTACAGCCTAAACACTCTCATTCTGTGAGGTCTGGTCTGTGCCCTGAAGTGGTCGTATGTAGACTGGGATAGGGATAGGGATAGTGGTGGGATAGGGATGTGGTGGCACATCTTACGTGTCGTCCCTCACTAAAACCATGCATGAATTGTTTCGCCATTTATTAACGTCTCGAATTGACAGGGAATGGATGAATTTGATGTCGATTCGCTCCTTAATTAATGGCGTTTCAGAAGAGCAAGAGAATCTACAACAACCATCAATTTGATTGGCTAATGTTGTTTACTTGTCGCCTTGTCTATTTTATCTTACGAAAGAATGGGTGTGAACAGAAGCAGTTAAGAACTGTATTTATTTATCTTGCTCACTCTCTCGGAAGCTAGTTTTACTAAGTATTGGTCATTTCTGCCCACTTGTCCGCCGCGGTGTATTTGTGTTCCGCGGCTTGACTCGTCGCCAATTTTATTATTAGCCCGTTGTCAACGGTGCGCGTGCGACGGTTGCATAAGGATATCATATTCTACTCAATATAATTTTGTTTTAATATGCATTGAGTCTACGGGATTATACGCATCCAACGCGTTCCCGCAACCTTAACCAGGTCGTCGCTCCGTCTTTTTGGAGGCCTACCAACACTGCGTCTTCCGGTCCGCACTCCACTCGAGAATCTTTTGGCCCCGTCGGCCGTCAATTCTTAAGTCTGGCGTTTCTTCGAGCTATGTCCGTGACTTTAGATTAGTTTAGTAGAAAAAATGTCTATTATCGCTTAACTTATTAGTGAAATGGATTTTTCTTTCATGTTTTGCAGAACTGTTATAATTTCGCTTCTCGCCCAGTGGTTTTCTATGAATTTTGGGACATACTATCGCCCCAAGCGCCAGATAACCACCTTAAAGGCCCAGTTTGCGTGCAGTGGCTAGACATCTGTCCATAACAATCCATAGCAATAAACATCAACGGCTGCAAGCAAATTTGTTTTGAAAATGGGTATCTGGCGCTTGGGGCGATAGTACATCGTCTCTATGATCGGAAATGGCAACTAATGCTTCATATGTTGCATAATTTTATTGTTTCACCTGGACACTTCGGAAGTACTCTACAGTGTCATATTTAGAAGCTACTAGCTATGAATGTAGGTAGATATCATCTACATTATACATAATAATACGTCTATTTATGTTTTCATTTGCAAGTCAATGTAACATTTGTTGAAAGAGTTTATTTTCATGATGGTTGAGAATTTTATCTTTACCATTCCACCACAATTAAAACGTTATTATAGATAAAATATCTATGATTTGATGCTATCATAGACTGCTTTACAAAATGTTGTAAACAACCATCGGAGTAAACAAATAACGTCATATGAAATCGATGGCATGTAAGTAAACAGTGGAAATTCATATCTGTCTGTTTACGGTTTACACGTGTTTGAATTTGAGGAAATAGACGGAAGAAACTGGGTTTTTATGTTAAACTGTAAGATATAATAATATACACAATAAGGTAAATGTACCAATGCTCGACACCTCAACCCCATTTGTCACTTCTCTTACTATGCCATAAGATTGAAGGTGCCATGTATTGGGTCAGTGTCGAGCACAGGGTCGTTAACCTTACAATGACTCTTTATTGTACACCTGACACCACATAGAAAACAATACTGAAAAAATCAGTCAAGTGCGAGAACCTCAGTCAGTACATATATTTTTGGTATTTATGGTAGTAGTGGCTACGGCACAAACATTAGCTCGAAAAATTCACTTTCAAAGGATGTATACATGGCTCGTAAGTTCATTTTACCGCACTAGTGCGATTTTTTACAGTTTTTTTGAATCTCCATTTTAAAAGTTTACAAGCAAAGAGTTTTTTAAATGACAAAAATAAAAAACATATTTTATTTTATTTTATTAACTTTGGTACAATAACATAATGCAAGCTATCGAAATTACAATTAGTGACTTAATCTATGTAAGACATTACAGCGCATACATCACAATAATAATGATTTCCACCTTTTATTTATTCGAAAAAATCGCGGTGGCTGAACGCGTCGAACCTTTGCCTGATAATTTTAGTTAACCTAATTAAAAACAAAACTTACGCATGCGCATTACGGATGTACGGACGCGCCAATTTTGTAAAACTTTGCGTTGTTTTGTGTTGTTGATTGTTGTATATGTACAAAAACCAAACAAAATGAGTTCTTCAAGTGATGAATAAGTGATGAATACGCCCGATACTTTAAGTAAGGCGCAAATCGCGCAAAATAGTCTTTTTCAATTTTGTGTTATTAATTGCCTATTTTCTTACAAATGTATTGAAAAGCGTCGTATGATACACGGTTGGCAAGGTTTTACAAACTCGTGCGTGACGATGAAAACCCTCGCCTCGCGGCTCGGGTTTATCACTCGTCGACTCATTTGTAAAACCTTACTTACCAACCTCGTATCACAAATAACCAATATTCTGTGAAAATGTCAAGTATCAAGTTAATGCCATTATGAATTTGTTAATATTTTATGCTAACTGTGGCTCATTTTCTCAGTGTATACGGCGGGAAACTGACAGCGGTTAAAACGCTGGTATAACCCAATTGCAGATTAAATTTTAAACCGACACATTTTAATTTCTGACTCGTTAAATGCAAATGCATGCCTTAGGTCACTCACCTTCTTTTACAGACAAGTCCACATGACCAGCACATTGTAAATTGCGTGAGGGTTTATATGTATAAAGATCGGGTTTTATGTTACATGATATATGATTGAGAGATCGTTTCAAGGGTACATTGACACTTGTATTTTAAATCTTGATGTTTTAATTTGAAGTGTAAATTCTCTTAATGTACCTACTATTCCTCTGAACGACTTACAGTCGCCTACAAATGGAAAAGCGGCCACTTGAATTGACCATTTTGAATTTTCAGCAAAAATAATAACGTTCAAATTAATTTTGTCAAAATCTAATTATACTGAATCCAGATATAAGCAAATTTATTTTCGTCATAAATGAATTATTTCACTTGGTCATTATTTATTTCGCCCTATATCAATTTTGACAATTTTACCATAGGACATAGGACATGATTCCACTTTCGACAATATTCTGGTTGGACAACTTTCCTTATCATTTTTAACCCCCGACCCAAAAAGAGGGGTGTTATAAGTTTGACCGCTATGTGTGTCTGTGGCTCTTAGACGCGTGAAAGGATTTGGATGCGGTTTTTTTTTATTTGAAATCAGGTTTTAGATGCATAATGAGCATTTACTTTATTTTCAATCATATGTGTGGCATAATCGCGTTAGGAGTTTTTAATTTTTTTTATTCCGTTGACGTATAATTTAGTGTGGACGATTTTTTTTTTATACGTAGGTACTTAAAGACACTAAACCCTCTGAATTGTTATGTGTTACTCTATAAAAAGTCATTGTATTGTATTGTTTGCATATCGAATTGCTCACAATGATTCAATGGTACATCTACAAGTCGGTGACCTATCAAAATTTAGAAATATTTTTTTCCGAATATTTCAAATCCCGAATGCTTCATTTATCCGAATGCATTTTTTTCTGAAACTGTAAATATTTCAGGATTTTTATAAAACAACCCTAACCTATCCTAAAAGGTTCTACACGATGGTCCTGAAATAAATCCTGAAATATTTAGTTTCAGAAAAAAATGCTTTCGGACAAATGAAGTTTTCGGGATTCTAAACCTTCGGAAATAAAATTTTCTAAACATCGATGGGTTCCCCTACAAGTCTACATAAGAGGAGTTTGCTGACTTAAAATTTTATAAGATCAAGATCTAATTGAACGATGAATAGCTACAGCTACAAATTTTAGGTCTTGTAACAGAGTATACGCGCATAAATCAAAGCAAAGAAGACTTGTAGATAATTGTTATTTTTCAACCACTGTGGTCATCACTGTGATTGATTGACTGGAACCTCCAATGCCCTTAACCTAACATCAAGTAGACACATATTTGTTTGATTGATGGTGAATCAGCTGTCTTATTTTAATGGCAGACGCAGCTGTCCAGTCATTACAGATAGGGCTAATCCGTTGTCTATCACAAAAACTACCAACTGAAACTATGCACTTTGCTGCACATGTACGCACCAGGCTGGATGTTAATTAATAAAATGTATCACCGCAAGACGCTGTAACGATACCTCGTTATGCGTAAAAGTATCACAAAATCATTCTTAACCCTTAAACCATTTGACAACCCTGTCAAGACATTCGATTTTAGACCGTAAATGTTGCTAATTTGAATTGGCTTTGATTTCTTCTTGACGGCAAATATCGCACTCCCAGATCAACAGCGCATTAACTCAAAATAATGTATCATTTTAATTTAGACTTCATCCTATTTCTGGAAGGTTGAAATCAAAATGATGTATTATTTTGAGTTGTTGATTTGGGAGAGCGATCTATTGCCGGTATCGATTTAAGGGTTAAATATTTAGTCTAGCTATTGAGGAAGTCGAAATTAACATATCATCCGGCAAAAGACGTCAACTGCTGGACAAAGACATCTCCCAAAGAGTTCAACAACAATCGGTCCTGTGCTGTCCGCATCCAAGTGGTTACTGCTACGTTTACCAGATCGTCCATCTTGTTGAGGGGTTCTTACGCCACGTCTTCCATTTCGCGGCCGCCACTCTAGAACCTTCCTGCCCCATCGGCCGTCGGCTCTACGAGCAATGTGCCCTGCCCCCTGCCACTCAAGTCTGGCGACTCCGAGCTATATCAGTAACTTTGGTTCTCCTGCGGTCCTCCGTCGGGTCTCCTTCTAATTCGTTCACGTAGCGAAACTCCGAGCATACCTCTCCATCGCACAATGAATACAACCAAAGACTACACGGTAAACTCTCATTCATGAATTTCACGATGACGTTACATCTTTACTTTAACATCAGATAATGTACTGAAACATGTGCTATCTGGTGATTGGACTAAGTTACTATGACGATAACCATGTCAAACCTGAGGCCGTGTCCAGTGGTGGAGCGTGAAAATTTTTCCTAATAAAGCCAGAGCAAAAAAAACCTAAAACCCCATTTATCCTCTGCTTGAAAGTGCAGTAATGGAAAAGAAGCGTTTGATAACATTGAAAGTTTAGTCAACCCGGGGGCATAGAGTTGTTATTACCCTTCGCCACTGGTATTCTCTAACGCGTAGGCGCTCGGAATCGCGTTCGGCATCTCTTCTACTCAAATCGTATACTGTTTGCAGAAAGAAAGAAGTTGGTGAAAACGATCGTGATACCAAGTGCGTTAGACAATAAAGACACAGATGACAAGTCTTCGGTTAAGTAAATTTCTGCAAGCGGTGATTTACCACAACCTCCGTAAGTTTTCCTAATTTAAGTATTTTGGCTGCTAATTGTTCGCCAAAAATTAGAACTAGATTAAAATTAAATAAACTAAAACTACAGTAAATATAAAAATGGCCCCTGCGGCGTGGTACCGAAGACTGTAGTGCAGTGGATTGTAAATTGTAAGACTAAGACTGATGCGTTAAGCGACTCTTTGATAAGTTTTTGAAGAGACTCAGAGCACTAGGGCCCCACGGACCAAGGGTCTCGCTCGATGCCAAAAGACTGCTAATTTTACATTGATTATGGCTTGTAAATTTTTTATAAGGCTTAATTTTAACTTACCTAAATACTGCCTAAAATGTTCTGCTTTCATTTTGTGGTAGCCACCTTTGTGATTCTACGGATTGCCAACTTGCCAAGCATGCTTGCTAACTTATTTATCATCATTATCACTAATCATACGAGTAAAAACCAATGTCTTTCACCGCTGCATTCCTAGTTAATAGTGGCTAGTTACATTTATGCGTTCAAGTTGCCAAGTACAATGTGCGTGTTCGTTTTCCTACGCATGAGGGGTTTCATGCAAGATTGCTCATGACCTGTTGTGACGTCATCGCCGCGCCGCCATGTCGTTGCGCTGTCTGCGCCGGCGCACCCCCCGCCCCGCGCCGTCTACCGTGAGCGGCTGACCTTGTCGCTCCGTCCCACTCACACCCACGCCGCCAGAGCGAGAACCGAACCGGTACGAAACAAACAAGCTGCGGGAAAGGTCTTTTCACTTTACATTTAAAAATTTGTTTTTAATTCGCATTGTGACTTAACTATGGTAATGACCTTGGTTGTAATCAGTGTTTTTATATGCGTGTGCAGCTATTGTTGACGGATTAGGTATGATGCCTGCCTTGCTTAGCGAAGCAGGTTTCTACTGAAACGTTTGAAGACCTTCGATAGAGTTGGCTGTAGGTTTTCAACGCAATATACACCAACCAGTTTCGTTTATATTGTTAGTTTGTAGTTCTGTGGCAATGTGTATGATTTGATCGACTTTCACTAAATAACCTGTAAATAACATTTCGTTTTATTTTATTACAATTGGACTCTTCAATTTTTTAAGTGGTAGCACATTTAGTTAATCCTTTACTAGTATGTAGTTTCTTAGTGATAGTTCTATTGGGCTATTCGTCGACGTCGTATCGTTTATTTCTGTTGATAATTTTAACATTACTCTTACTTTCAAAGCGTCCATTAAGTATTTGATTACTCTAAAGCAAACAGTTCCATCTCTAAAACAACTTTATCATAATATCATCGATGTAACTCATGTAACGTACCCAAAAGAACTTTAACTCAAACACGTCATTACTACCGATCCTAATTTTAAATTTCTATATCAATCTCTCCAGTCTCCATACTTTTAATATTTTTACTCACAAAAAATTCACACTTTACCATACTCTTTACTTTATTATAACACCATCTACGTAACGTAGTCTAAATTATTTTTTTCTCAAGCCCGTAAATACAAACGATCCTAATTATAAATTCCTAAATCGATATCTCCGGTCCCGATACCCTTTATATTTTTACCCACAAAAACTTCACACGTTGCCGGTCCCTTTACGCATGCTTTGCGCAATTTTCACAAATCTATTAACATGGAGCGGGTTCTTTGCCCGGGGGAGGGGCAGTCAGCTGGCAAGGTCGTCGACCCCTGGAGGGCTGGGATCTTCTAGCACGGCCGTTCAACTGGGATCTTGCGCGAGTCATTATACAACTACAATTTTTATGTTTCCATTTGAAGCTCTTGAAATTAAACCTCTATACAGGGTTATTTTTAATTCACTGACATCCTCTTAACCCTGAATTCCTATCACTCAAACAAATGTTTTTTGTTTTACGACTTTTTAAAATGAAGCACTTTTTTCCCATACAAATACACAGAATATCGTAAAAATAAGAGGTAATCTCAAATTTTCAAAACGTTATTACACCAAAAATATTAAGTTATGACAAAAGCCGTACAACAAAAACATTTGTTTAAGTGGTAGGAGTTTAGGGTTAAAAGGATGCTAGTGAATTACAAATAACCCTGTAGAGGAACATACTCGTATTTGAATTTCGTAAGAATAGTAAGTAATATTCTATGGTGCGGTTGTTGCTTTTTCGGATTCTGTATTAGGTATAAAGAGTTGAGTTTCTCAATATTTCGATACTTACAATATTTACTGCCGTAAAAATTAAGATCACGGCACGAACATACCAATATGTCAGAAAAGCTTAATACTAAATCACAATATAGCTAGAAAGTACGTCTCAAATCTCTCCGATATCCGTGGAATTATGAGTCTGTAATTCCGAAAATTCAACCAATATTTTGTCGATCCGGCAATTCCCCTCGTCGCCAAATTTATCGACGCCATGTTTGATTTTGGAAAGGCATTCGCATTTCAAATTTTACGACCCATTTCATACTTCAGCTGGAGTGATCTGTAAAATTTCGTAGCATGATTTGGGCCGTAAAATACGATGAAGGTAGCGCCCCGCAAGCTAACAATAATTTGGGAATTCATATGATTCTATTACTTGACGATTTTCAGCGACACTGCGTTAGGTTCTTGCTGAGGTTTATGACAAACTTATTGATATATAAAACCACAGATTTCGAGTAAAACAGAAATAAGAAAACATTAAACACTATAGAGATTTAGACATTTTTCAATGCTCAAATTCGACATTCGAGATCGTTAAGCTGACAGAACAATGACGTAAACCGCATCGCCGGAGGTTGTTGCACTGTGTGCAACGGAGAATTAAAAACGATCAATTCGTCCTCTGTGACCTTGCTGTCGACCTTTTTATGGAACCCGGTTTAAATTGTGTGAAACCTTATATTACACGATGCATTGTCAACGAAAGGCAACGAACTTGCAGTGTGTTAACCCTTTTATGGCATTGTAAAGTTTTGGCGCCGTTTGTAATTTACTTATCTGATAAAAAAAACTATAAGGCGATTGCGGTGCATGATGGCCAGTTCGGCCATTTAGAGTTTTTATGTTCAGTAATTCAAATTCATTATTTTTTAAAGGATTTCAATAAAGCATTTATGGGCCATTCGTATTCTTTGAGGAAACTTGGTTTGTTGTTTAAACTTTCGGACGAATTTGGTTATTATATTTAGTGATTAAAAAATCATGACATTTATTCTCATGATTTTAAGTAATTTGAACAATATAAAAGAATTAATTGCAAACCGGTGCCGATTTAAGATACGGCAGTGAAATAACAAACTGATAAAATATCCATATTTGAAAATGATAGGTAAATGAACTCACGTACGATCTTAAAAGGGCGTTAAATCTCAAACAGGTAATGTTTACCTCGTCTACCGAACCGTCTAATTCCAGCCTGTACCACGACAACGCAATTTAACAGCTTTACGAACTATTTTTATACCGACGCGCTCTACATGGACGACTTTTTACTGACCAACGCCAAGGTTGCAAGTGGCAACCAAGCAATGGAAATATTACTGAACATGCCTGGTTTTATAACAATACTCTTTGTTACTGGCCCCCTGCTGATCCGAGACGAGTGTTTTCTGCCTTGTGTTTTTACCCGACTGCGAAGAAGGAAGGGTTATTGTACGGTACAAAAATGTATGTTGCTTCTCTGTTCCTAAGCTAGCAACAGTTTTCCTGGCCAGTATTTCCTTGATAATATCATTTTGATGAATATTTAGTGATCGCAGTATCAAGATCTCTTTTCCTTATGAATGTAAATATTTTGGAAAGGGACTCAAAGGTACCGCGCTCCTCAAACGTGTCTTGTTCTTCATTAGAAAGTGGAGCATGATCTGATCATTCCAAGGTGTCGACGAGGAAGTTATTGCTAAAGTTATCACGTCAGCCAGGTCTGTTCTCAAAGTGATGTTCTTGTAACCATGAAACCTTCGTCACATTACATATGAAATAACGTAGGCTTAGGAAGAACTTCTCAAATAAATTGTAACTTTTAACTAATGTAGTCAGCCGGAATTTGCCTCAGGGGCTTAATGCGGCCGAAAGTGCGACCCACTCGCGCATTATACACCTTTCCCCATTATCCAATGCTCATTATTTTGAAGTGCGTGCGTCCCTACCCTCGCGTAGAGAGCTCTTGACACTAATCCGCTGCATTTTTAATTACAACACTCCCCGTATCTCGCATGCATATAACCAATGACAAGTTACACAACGTACATTTCTTGCTACCGTTGCGGGCTTTGAACTTTGATAGCGTCTGAACGAGCAAGCTAAGGCGTTTCAGCATTATTAATAGTTGAGCTTTCGTTTACATGGTAGAGTGATGTTTCCGTGTTTCAAGGGATGTTTTCTGTTTTTCAAAGCATCTTGCTGAAACGCTAAATATAGGCTTACACAAGTTACACAACATAGTTTCTACATACCTATGGCGACTTATCTAAGCAGCAAGCTCCCTTGAAATGATTCTCTTTGATGATGATAAAAGACGATTCACTTAATGAAGGTTCAGAAACCGAATCGAATTGACAGTAAAGTGCAAAACACCTATATAGATGATATTATGTTTCTCAATGTGATTGTAACCGTCTATCAAAAGCGATGTTAAAATGCAATCAATTTACACTTGAAGTGTACGGTACCGGTGGCGCCAGCGCGGGCGATGTGTGAGGCCGTGCCCGTTATTTCCTCACCAACAGCCAACAGCCAGCGGAGCTATTTGTGCGTTCCTCAAAAATAAGCCGCCATTATTTCACAAGTCTCTTTTGACAGATCTCGACCGCGTAATTTGGCAACGCGCGCGGTATCGCTTTTTTAACACATTTAATTTAGCTAATTTGTTTACTTATGGACTACAAATCAGAAGACGCGGGCAAATTGATTGAGATGGCGGCCGATTTATCGTTTTAACAAGTTTGGCAACGTTAAAGTCGTCTTTTGTTTTGGCTGTCGAGCGGTTTACGGCTCGCCAAATTGCTGTTCTACCGTTAAACCTCTTCAAATTGCGTCTTACTTTTACGCGGTCGCCATAAAATAAGACACTTATTTTTCTTTTGTTTTTGTTGCAGGTAAGAGACCGATGCTAGGAGGTTGTGAAATGTGGTTTATTGAGGTAATTTTGGTACTTGGACGACATTATTACGCACGCCGGTTATTGCGGCAACGTTTTTCGCGTCGTCAGCGTATCCTCAAGGCGATTTAACGGAGTAAAGCGTTCAGATGTCGAGGAGGTTATTGAGATGTGATTGCACGGACGATTAGATGAGACATCGAATTTATCGCCCGATTGGATATGCGAGGAAAAGGAAAATTGTGAACTGAAACAAGTCGAGAATTCTCTACTAAACTATTCGGTAAATGGTGGCCAATGACAATAGTTTGAATAACATGTAATTTAATTAACAAAATTTAGTAAAAGTTAAATTAGAACCTTAAAATTTAAACTAGATTAAAAAAAATTAACTAAAACTAAAGTAATTCTAAAAATGGCCCCTGCGGCATGCTACCGAAGACGCTGGCAGTATTTCCTCGCTTTATTGCAAGACTGATGCGTTGAGCGAGGAAGCTGCCAGCTCTTCGGTCTCCTGTGGTATCTCCGAGTCTCTTTGACAAGTCTTTGAAGAAACTCAGAGCGCCAGGGCCCCACGGACCAAAAATCTCGACGCCGCGCGCTAAAGATACAAAATTATATTCGGCGCCGAGACCACTGTATTTTCCTGACTTGGCAATTTCTGCCGTTTCTGCTGCAAGTTTGAATAGTTTGACGTCATTATTGGTATATCCAAGTTCAACCATGTTAAATAAAATCTAATAACATTTCGATTGTCACGCACTAAATTCGTATTTTCTTCGTCATTAGTCATTTAAGTATTATGGGATAACATTTCTTTCGTTTCGTATTTGTGACAGTTTAAAAGTACCTTACTCATGTATGTATGCAATGTCATTGCATCAGTAGCTACAACAACACAACTGCCTATGGGAGAAATGTGTTTAAACGATGCCTGCGATATAATAGAGGGGCAAAAAGTTGTATAATGCATGTTCCGTGTCCGCGGCTTGCGTCACGTAGTGAAATCAATGATGGCGCGAGTAGTAAAGTTGACCTTGGTCCGCGCCCGCCGAACGCTGCGCCGCGACTGCCTGCCAACCTAATGAAGGTCCGCTAGCTAGACGTTCCATTTTGAAATTTGAAATTAGAACGCTCGCCACACGTTTATGGATTGCGTTTTTTTTATTGTATTGGATAATTTTGTAATTGGCATGAGCGCTTTGCTTGAGATTGTCGATAGCATTTGATTTTAACTTAGATGTTATAACAAACGTAAATCGGTAAGCGCCGTGAGCGGTCGTAAATATCATCCGACGTAACATAGCTTTACAATCACAATACATCTGTAGAAAATATGTATCTATGTATGTTAGTTCTCTTTGTAGTTATATTTGTAAGCGAGCGAAGCATACGATCAGAAATTCAAATAGCACTGTGTGGGCAAAGGCTGAGAGCATAAAGGTTATAATGTCAACATTTATCTCCGATGGCATGTTTGTGCCGATTGATTTTCTTTACTATTGCGTGCTTCGAAAACATTATTCATTTCGCCAATGAAATCTAATTTGTAAAGTCAAGTCGATCGTCAGCATAGCAACTGGATACCTACCTGTATCGGGTAGGTAGGTAGATAGCGAAACTAGCGAAGTTGGCAATCACAAAAAATGGAAATGTGTCTGAATTAATTCTCTCTACGTTATCCTCAATTTAACGTTTCGCTACGCTTCATAAATTATAGACGTTTAGACAGACAATCATTGATTGACATTTTAGCTACAAAAAGAGTCATATTGGCCATGATACATCTGAAACTTTATATGCAGCGACAAAATCTAAGCTAGACAGTATTTTATCATTGAACCAGACAGAATCTATTCAAGCGTGGACAAAAAGGCACCAAAGCGGACGTGCGGCGACCTCACTCGTCGTAAACACCTAAAAAAGTGTAAATCGAAAGCAATAAAGTGTCTGAGAGACGAGACCGACTCGAGTCTGGCAACATCGTGACACGCGGCCGAATTGAAAAGTTGTCGCGAAGGTGTGTTCCAAAGCCACTATTTGGCTTTAAAATTTGACAGGGCTATGTGACCGTGGGCGGTCAACGCATTGATATGTGCGCGCGGTCACGGGGTCGCCGGTCGCACCGGGTTTCAGAACGCAACGTGCGCTCGATTCAAAATGGCCGCGGATTTATGCGTCTACTATAATTTTGTGTAATTTATATTCGTGGCGCTGGCGGCTAGATAGCGTTGCTATTGAAGTGGAGCCGTGTCCGGGTGCAGGCGGGGAATATTGATTGCCGTTTCGCATTGTGCATTTAGATACGTGCAAGGTATCATCTACGATTAGATAGATTATTTGTGCTTGCATTGTTAACTAATAACTACGCCCGTCTTTACTCGAACCATCATCATCAATTATAATAGATATGACACAAAAAGTCTTGTGTTTCATCACCTACCCAGGGCACGACAGCGTGTCCCAGTATTCTTGCAGCATTACCTCACTGCACGGTCAAGCTGTAGCTGCTGGTAGGTGAAAAAAGACCGACCCGGCCCTGAGATCGCCACACCCGTCTTTGTAGTTTAGTATTAAAGGTCGCAACTAGGGTTGCCAACCGTCCCGCTGTACGGGGGACGTCCCGTTTCTGGAGCCCTAGAGTATGCGTCCCGCAAAAGGTCCGAGCGGGACGCCGATTGTCCCGTTTTCAGGCTAGACTTGATTATAAGCACCGAAATTAACGTTAATTTGAAACCACGATTACGCGCGCAAACACCGTGCGCTCTCTCGCTCTCGCTCGGTACTACCCTGTCTGACCGTCCCTCTTTCCCGATATATTGAACTAGTTTTTTACCTAATGTTACGTCATGATCATTAAACTAATGCTAATGTGCAATAAAAGTTAATCTGGTTTTATTTTTAATGGCTTTCAATACGTTGACTGCCAATATACGTAACCAAGTTAGGCCGGGTGAAGGAGGCCCGCATTTTACAGACACGTCCCGCAATTTAATCGCAAATTTACCACAAATCTATGCACTAATGTTGACAACCCTAGTCGCAACTCTAATCTGCCTCAAATAAACTTAAAAGGGCCATCTGATGGCTAAAATAATAAAGTTGGTAACGGTAAGCTTAAACCTAAATACTCGTGAAAGCAAAACAAGAACGCGAACGAGAAATGACTCCGCGTGGTTGAAACTGATAACAAAACAACACTGGCCGTTCTCATCTCCATTCATCCTGTCGAATTAATTAAAAACAAATTAGAATCTATGGCCAATCGAGGAAGTGGATTGGCGCCATTTCTAGTTTGCCATAGATAAACTACGCTCATGAGTCATGACCTATTTTGATTGCCTTGTTTTGACAGAATCATCTGGCCAGTATTATTAGTTATTACTATCTGTGTAGCTTAGTGAATAAAAAGGGAGATTGTCTTTAAAATTCTCATGGACATAGCCTCTTTTAAAACTGGTCGCATGTTGTCTCTTGCAGTTACATGCGTAGTACTTATAGGCTGCGCAGTAAGATTTCTAAGGCCTTCCCTTATTATTTCATTATACCAGCGATAATAACAGTTTTTAATGGGTAAACAATTTTGTAATCTTTTTGATATAGTTATCAACTACGCATGAAAAGATACCTTACTGGAAGACATAGTATATTAAAACGTAAAAGAATGTATGGGTCATATTTATCAACATTCAACACTAAAAACATCCAATAAAGATTCCACAACACAACAAATGGCTTAAGAGTTTTAAAAATTATTGCTGACTAATTTAACAATATTTGGGTACTTATTTTAATTTGGGGTTTTCTTACTCAGAATCAAGAGCGTTGTTGATTTCGGTTATTAAACAAATGACCCCAATTTTCCATACATTTTTTTTGCGTCCGTTTTGTAGCGAACCGTATAAACAATATGAAAAAAAAACCGGCCAAGTGCGAGTCGGACTCGCGCACCGAGGGTTCCGTACAAATTTATATGAATCTATGAACATCCAGTCTTAGCGCAGACCCCTGCTCCTAAATGTGGTGTGGGATCATTATAGATTGGTTACTGATATAGACAGACAGACAAAAAAAATGCTTTTCGCAATTTTTCCTTTATCTGTGCTATAAGACCTTGCTTCGTACCAAATTTCAAGATTCTGAGTTCACGGGAAGTACCCTGTAGGTTTTGATTCCATGCGAATGTCGAAAATTTGCGGCATAAATGGCTGTCTTTTGATTGCGTTGGCTTAGTTAGAAGTTTGATTTTTTCACAGCTTCAAGGCTTGCAAGCTTGATACCTTCACCCACGCGTTCCTGAGAAAAAGGTTCTGGACAGACAGACGGACGGACAACAAAGTGATCCTATAAGGGTTCCATTTTTCCTTTTGAGGTACGGAACCTTAAAAAGGAGCAAACTGACTGTAAAATAAGGATAGTTCTCGTAATTTTGAATAAGAAAATCACAAAATGTCCCTAATTAAAAAAAAGTAAATTGCGCACTTTAAAGTGAATTATTTCAGGATTTGCTTTTGTAGATGATTTTCAATCAAAACTACGAAACTTGCGACAGTCACGCGGGTTGTTCTTTCATTGCCGTTGTACTCTTTTGTACAACCGTTTTTATTTAAAATTCATTCTATGTATAAGTTTTAAACTTCATAAACACCTATTATGATACGCCAAGTTTGTAAATACCAGAGTGATGCTGCATGAGAGTTCTAGCACAAAATTATCTTTATCTACTCTCATATCGTAAAATTCGAATTATAAAATTCAAAACGAGTTTATATTGACATACTTTATAAACACAATACCGAAATATTAAAAAAAAAACATATTGTAACACTTTTCTTCTAACGAAATAATGTTATAATACAATTTTTTTTACCATTACGATACAGGGCAAATCCAAAAAGTTTATATCTCCAAGTTTTGATTCCAATTTTCACTTGTCTGTGGCAGAAGCGGGCTTTAGCGCATGCGCGCACATGCGCGGTGACGTACTGGGTTTTAGCGCCAATGCCAATCCATTCCTAAACTGTCAGTCAATTGAAATTGCAAACAATGTAAACATACCTTGTATTTAAAATGTCTTTTATTTCCATTTTCCCTCATCAAATACTGCTAAATCCGTGTGTTATTTAATCAATACTTACCACAACACTATCCTAAAACAATAAACAAGTGTTAGAATATGGATATTTCATTAAATGGTTTATTTACATTGTTCGCAATTTCAATTGACAGCGATTTTACGTGTCGTTTTGTTATACGAATTTTCGTGGGAAAATTTTATTGTGTTCTTGCTTAAAAAATGTTTGATATCAGAGAATGCGAAGAAAATTCGACTCCGCCCGACATTTTAGATGCGGCGAGAGAAATGACTCATAATTGATTACCAGCAAAGTCCAGAAAATTATACGAAAAATGCGATCAAGATTTTATGGCATGGAAAATGCAAAAAAAAGGTGTGAGAGAAGATAAAATATTGTATGCAACTGTACGTAATTAGGCCTTAAAACACTCATGTGACCATTTATGAAACTCGGCTACGCCTCGTTTCATGAAACCACATTCGTGTTTTAAGGACCCCTATTACGATACAGTTGCATAAATAGCTATTATAGCTCTAGTCTGCATTATGCACTAAGCGCACTATACATTAGGCTGAGTACTCGTAGGTACTGGAGTTCATTCAACCCTGTGACCCGTGATACGACGCCCCAATAACAACTGATAACGCATGACGCACGTAACATATATCTTCTAGTGCTTCTTTGTTTCCTTGTATTTGCTAATTGGTATAAGATAAGTAAGTACTGAATGTATAAGTACGCTTTGAACCCTAAATTCAACGGTTTTACTACTCGTCAAAAAATCCTCTCGTTCGGCCAGACAGTGGCATGCCCAGTTCTATTTTTAAAATGTTTGCAAAGGTTACGTTGTAGGCTGGAATGGGTGATTCCAATTTCAAATTTTAAATTAAGCCATTGTATCCGGCCAGCAACGCGATCATAGACAAAACAAATATATAGAAAAACAATAAAGAAAAAGACATTAGCATAGTTATCTCATCCTATCTGAGATGGATACGGTTCGGACCCGTATTGTATAAAACTTATTCAAAAGAGCGTAAGTCCATACGAAAGTAGAAGAGACTTAAAACCTTTTTATTCAAAAAAGTCCGTATCAGCACCATAAATCACAAGTGCCATAAAATTGACACGTCGCCGTTATAAAGAGAATTCGTATGCTAATATTGCCCCGTAAAATTATTTTATTACTTTGATTTGTCGAAAATTTTAAATGTGATACAATTTGTCACTACACAATCGTTCGGATTGGGTTAAGGTTGGTAAAAACTGGTTATATTTTAGAATTTTTGCTTTATTTTTGTTACTTAAACGTAACTTGCGAATATTTTATTACATTTAGGTATGTTTGCGTTTGTCCTACGATCCAAACGATATACAACCGGATATATGTTATAATATAAAACCGGGAATACGTTTAAATCGTCTCGCAACCTCTACTCACTCTACTCCGCTTTCCCGCTGTTGTAATGTTTTACATTATTAGTCAATCAGCTGACAGCGAATACTAATGAAATAATATATGCGAAAGGTGAGTATGTGTGTGCGTGTATGTTTGTTTTTCACTCCTTCACGCTATAATGGCCGGCCGGTTTTGGATGAAGTTTATTATGTAACTATATAGATAGCTGGACGTCTAGAATAATAACACATAGGCTATTTTTATCCTGATCATCCCGGAATTTCAACCGGTTGATTTGAATTTTGAAGACATAAAATTGGTCACGCGTATATTTTTATAGTTTTGGGAAATCCCAAGGGAACTTTTGGGTAATCCCGGAATTTCAATTCGACTGCCAGACTGGTTTACCTACGCAAGCGAAGCGGCCGGTAAAAGCTAGTTAACCTAAAGCCAAGCCTAGCCAAAACGTAAAGCTACTTTGAACCTTATGTCATTGCGTGAAAATCATTTTGACGTTGTAATTTTTGACGTAATATATCCGTCGTTGGCGTTTAAAAGGTTAAACCCGAGAGATGCGGGCCCGGACTCAAACCTGCAACCCTTTGCTTGAAAGGCCATATGTCAAACCACTAGGCGACCAGGCCCCTATACCACAAACAAAAAATTCTACAATATTGTAAATTTTTTGTACGACAAAGTTAGCAAATTATGTATACTTGTACTTTTTCTTACTTGCAGGGGGCTGGGCTCACTGGCTCTCTCTAGTAAATATAAATATTCTTGATAAATTCATGTATTTTCACGGCAGCTAATAACTATCCCTTGTCATGTGGGCATTTCATATTTTGTTCCATTGTGAAGCCCCTACAGAGTAGATGAAATTAAACATCATTGATTTACATCCACCATTAAGCAGTATCTGGAGCGAGTTGCCCCCACGAACCGGTCTCGCTTTAGAAAAGGGTGCATTTCACTTTTAAAGTGCTCTGCGCTCAACACTAGCCAACTTATAAGTAGATAGGGTCGCACCGTTGGCCACTCTCCAACTGCTATGTGCGACTATTCACTAAACCGCACACTCGCAAATACATTCTAACCCTTATAACAAACTAGGAGAGTCTATAATAGACAATGGCAACGGAAAACGCAAGTTTGCCGCTATGCGCTACTATTATTGTAAATTCTCGCGACTAAACTCGAATTAGCCCTTATTACTGTGGTAGAAGGATAAAAAGACTCGAAAGTAGAGGTAAAAGTAAGTTTGTTGGCAATTGTAATAGATGGCCGCAGCGCAGGTGATTGGAAATAAAATGATTTGTGTAGTGGTCATGAGTTCTCGGATTCGTTGTATTAATACATTCTCGCTTACTCTTACCAGAAAAGGGAATGGCACAATAAGACGAAAGCAACAGTTTACAATAAAATTACTCGTGCATTCGTTATGTTATGTATGTATTTTAATATTTACAGCAATCTTACAAAGATCATGCAATTTTGATGTAGTCTGCACCGATTGACTTTTTAGGGTTCCGTAGCCAAATGGCAAAAAACGGAACCCTTATGGATTAGTCATGTCTGTCTCTCTGTCTGTCTGTCCGTCCGTATGTCACAGCCACTTTTTTCCGAAACTATAAGAACTATGCTGTTGAAACTTGGTAAGTAGACGTATTCTGTGAACCGCATTAAGATTTTCACACAAAAATAGAAAAAAAAAACAATAAATTTTGGGGGTTCCCCATACTTAGAACTGAAACTCAAAAATTTTTTTTTCATCAAACCCATACTTGTGGTTGGGGTATCTATCTATGGATAGGTCTTCATAAATGATATTGAGGTTTCTAATATCATTTTTTTCTAAACTGAATAGTTTGCGCGAGAGACACTTCCAGTGGTAAAATAAAATGTGTGTCCCCCCTGTAATAAGAGAATGATAAAACAAAAAAAATGAATGATGTATTTGTAAACTTCCACCGAAAATTGGTTTGAACGAGATCTAGTAAGTGTAGTTTTTTTTTAATACGTCATAAATCGTAAACCGCAATTTTTTATAGATAAATGGTACGGAACCCTTCGTGCGCGAGTCCGACTCGCACTTGGCCGGTTTTTTAATGTATGTACTATGTACTCGGCTTTGACAATGACCAGAGGCCAAACAGCCAATAAGCTTTCCGTTTTCATTTTTCTTACCCGTTCTTTTAGTTTTATTTTTTATATGTTTCCATTGGCACAGACAGGCAATGCAATGCCGCAATGAGTCATTCTGCCACCTGATTTATCTTTATTTTTAATGGGTGCGTTGCTATTTTACGAGCGCGCGCTGATAGGAGCTGACTAATTAGTTGGCAATGGACGATTTGAAATTTGAATGTCGAGAACCGTTAATTTTTCAGCCATTATCACGCATATCATAAATTACGCATCAACGGTAGAACTATGCAACGTATAATTCTTGAGCTAAAAGAGCATAGAACATTTCGCAATTCAAATTCGTTCTCATTATTGATTGTTTTCTTTACTAAAATAATTCTGAATTTATCTAGTCAAGGATTATGTCACTCAAACAGCATTACGTCAATATTGTAAGCTATCCGCGTGGGATCAGCAAAACAAGATGGAATGCGCTGGGTTTTTTATCGCACCTTCTTCGCACAACAAGTCTGACTCGAGCTAAATCAGTTTTTGTTTCGAAGTCTAGACATAGTCTATCGGACGTGCCTGTGCGTCTGGCTCACACGGTATCAATGTCGAAATACCACGTGTCAGTCTTACGCAACGGCCATTACGAAATGTCAGCGCATTATCATAACATTTGCGATGAAGGTATTATTATTAATGACTCACGTGAGCCTTGTTGACAGATGTCAGTTGCTCTATGGTTAAGGCGTTAGAATATGGAATCGCGATGTGTTTTTTTACGGCGCGCTAACGAGGTATTAGCTGCCAGTGTTATCTCTATAGAATTTTATATGTAGATGCGAGTTCCCGCCCTTTTTCCGGCAATTCTGTCATGTCATAGACAAGAGATCTCTTTTAATTTGGCCGAGTGAATCAGCATTCGGGTAAATGGCAGATCGTCGATTGGAATGGACTCGGAATCCAAGTTGTGAGCAGTCATGGCAGGCTGGAATGTTGGCACCGCTCCCATTGACAATAACCCCTTTGATCGGAAAAAGTTTATGTGACAGCGTCGCAGAGTTATTGAAAACAAACATTCATAATCAGTGGGAATCTTAGTCACCCTTTAACTATGCCGGTAATTTGTACGATTTCCTAAAATTCATTGCGAAATTTTGATCAAAGAACTTGGTAACGAATTTAATTTGACTCACCGACTATGTATTAATTGGTTTTCCTCTGAAACGTAATTATTACCTCTACCGTTTCTACATTGAGATTTCAAGGAAGCGTTATAATATTGATGGTTTTCTAGTAAATTCGATATCTAAGAGCGCGCGCAGTCAGAGAGCGGTCTGGAGTTCCGCGTTCCGAGTTCCGAATTCTGCGTTCTTTCGAATGTACTGAGTCCCTTACGATAACGCACACAGCAGGCGGTCTGTACCTCTACCATGAGTTACACTAGTTTACAGTGACCGTACTCGCTAGCGACGGCGTAAATGATTTGTATGGAGAATTGTGTACAGCGCCTCTAGCGGTCACTTACAGAAGTACAATTCTCCATACAAATCATTTACGCCGTCGCTAGCGAGTACGGTCACTGTAAACTAGTGTAACTCATGGTAGAGGTACTGAACTCTCGAGCGGTCAAAACACAGAACTCTGAACGCGGAACCCGGAACTCCAGACCGCTCTCTGTCTGCGCGCGCTCTAAAATTCAAAGACATTTAACTGATATCTGTGAACTATACCAATAATTTAAAAAAAGCACTATCGCTGTGCTCTACCCCTGCAAACATTTCCATATGACGCACTGCTGCGGCATTGAATTTCTCTAACACTAGTCCGACCATTCTCCCTAGGGATTTGAGTGGAAAACAAATGAGTCACGCATTTTCTTGCTTTTCCGGCCACGGACGGTGCTCGAGGAATGTAGGGCTAATGAACCGGTGGCAACGCCAAATTTTACACATGCCAACATTTCCAACATTTCGCCCTAGGGCTGTCGCGACGCAAATTAGGATTAGAAATAAGCGAAGATTTTATGTAAGTCTCCTTTTATAATGGAGCTTTATTTTTTTGACACTATTTACTGATTTTGTATAGACATTTTAGTTTTTGTAGTTAAATAAAAAGTTCGCCAAAGACCGCGGACTACTGATAGTGAGTGACTAACAACGTGTCTCTACTCTCTGGACAAAGACGAAAGGACGTTTTGATTAGGGTATTTGTAAGCTATGTACAAAGCGTCGCACCTAACGCCACCGTATTTACGGAGAAATGACTGATTTAGATTTTTAATACTTTAGAACAGCCTGTATCTACATATGGTAATTATAGAGTAGGTATTTCAACTTTATCAGAACTTTATGAGAACTTGGGCCGTAGTTCCCACGCGGGCCCACTGCGAATTGGGAACTTCACACACGCTATTAAACTTCTTCGCAGGTGTGTGCAGGTTTCCTCACGATGTTTGGCTTCGCCGTAAAGTTCATGGTACAAATGTGGCACATGAATTTCGAAAAACTTAGGAGGTTGCGCGGACTCGGAACTCACGACCTTCTGCTTCATCTGCTTGAAAGGCCGTAGGTCAAAGCACTAAGCTACCACGTGTTAAGTTTCAAGAAATTCCCCCCAAAATTTGACGATGGTATCATTTAGAAACCCTGAAATTACCCCTCCCTACCTATTTATTTTATGAAAACACTTTTGGAAGTGTTTTCGTGATAAATTCCGTGGAAGCATTACGGTGAACCATTGACGTCGAAATGCCATGGTGGCCTAGCGGTTTGACCTATGGCCTGTCAAGCAGAGGGTCGTGGGTTCAAATCCCGGCTCGCACCTCTGAGTTTTTCGGAATTTATGTGCGAAATTACATTTGTATTTTACCATGAGCTTTACGGTGAAGGAAAACATCGGGAGGATACCTGCATACACTTGCGAGGAAATTCAATGGTGTGTGAAGTTCCCAATTCGCAGTGGGCCCGCGTGGGAACTACGGCCCATGCCCTATCATTCTGAAAGGAGGCCTGCGCCCTGTAGTGGGACGTATATAGACTGGAATGATGATGATTGTCGTTGAAATAAGCATTTTCAAGCGAAACATTATTTTATTTATCCAAACACCTGAAACTTCACACCTCCACTTCCGTCATCGGTTTCCGGTGCGTCAGGCGGTCAAGCATTCGGGCGCCATCTTGACAAGTAACCCACCGATGTATAATTGGTCCCAGCATCTTAAGGAACGCGTAGAACAGTTGGCAATGCGAAATGACAGCATTTTTAGGGTTCCGTAGTCAACTAGGAACCCTTATAGTTTCGCATAGTTTCGCCATGTCTGTCCGTCTGTCTGTCTGTCTGTCTGTCTGTCCGCGGCTAAGCTCAGAGACTGTTAGTACTAGAAAGCTGTAATTTGGCATCAATATATATATCAGTCACGCCGACAAAGTGATTGAATAAAAAAAAGTAAAAAAAATTTTTTTAGGGTACCTCCCATAGACGTAAAGTGGGGGTGATTTTTTTTTCTCAGCTAACCCTATAGTGTGGGGTATCGTTGAATAGGTCTTTTAAAATCATTGTGGGGTTGCTAACATGATTTTTCTATTCAGTGATCTGTTTGCGAAATATTCAACTTTAAAGTGAAAATTTTCATTAAAATTGGCCGTCCCCCCCCCCTGTCAAATCTAAACTGTTGGGTGGAAAAATTTGAAAAAATTCAGAAGGGTAGTAAATATATCAAATTTACTAGGAAAATTATAGCGGCTAAGATTGCTTGGAAATTATTTGTAGTTTAAGAGTAAATAGTAGCCTAAGGTATAAAACATACCTAAACTTGGATGATTCCGTACACATACGAAATCCTTAGAAAAATATTACTTAATATTATTTTTTCGTAATGGCTACGGAACCCTACCTTGGGCGGGTCCGACACGCTCTTGGCCGGTTTTTGTTGATTAGTGTGTTTTGGCTTAGAGCGAAATCATTCTATAATAAATACCGGCCAAGAGCGAGTCGGACTCGGAATGGAGGCGTATTGTTAAGCGTGTTCCCAGCACCTAGAAAATGATGACCACGACCTCTCTTCTCTATCAAGAGTGAAACGACGAAGAAGAAGAATGTCCTTTCCCGGGGCTCACTATATCTTTACCTTTCATCTAAATCGGTTCAGCGGTTTAATCGTGAAGAGGTAACAGACAGACACGCTTTCGCATTTATAATATTACTGGCTGATGCCCGCGACTCCGTCTGCAAAGAATTCATTTTCGGGATAAAACTATCCTATATCCTTTGCAGGGTGTCAAACTATCTCCATAACAAATTTGATCTAAATCGGTTTATCGGTTTAATCTTGAAGAGGTAACAGACAGATAGACAGACAAGACAGATAGGTAAGTACGTACATACACTTTCGTATTTATAATATAGATATGGATATTAATTATGGATTGGTTTGGTATTGGCTGACACTTGTTTGGTATTTGGGTACCCTACCCTGAATCAGATTATTTCTTGACGGCGGTCGGAAAAGCCAACGTCGCACTTACAAACGGGAGCCAATAGCCGAAATATTTTCTAATTAGTTAGTCATAAACGTTCACTCAGCCCATTGGTTCGAGGATGGGCCGCGGGGAATGCTGTAAAAGTGACAGCTAAGGTCACTACTAGATGGCAGTATATTATATTCGTCATCTCATGAAATTTTTGAGAATGTTGGGAATTGTAGAGATTTCTTGGAACGTAGAATGCTGAGGAATTTGGTCGCTCGGGAACGTGGAGTATTCTTCTTGAAATGTATGGTACTAATAAAATATTTCTTAGAAAACACACTCACTTCTATACATATTAATATTCCATTGTGTATGTTTGTTTACATTAGATAAATCGCGTTGTTTTGATTCCATCTTGATTGGTGAACCGGATGTGTAACTCAATATTGATGGGCAAATTGAAAAGAATGCAATCTTTATCAACGGTGCATGTCATATTTCAAAGTCATCAATAGCATAATTATCTACGTATTATTTATATTCGAAATATACAGGATTATTTGTAATTCACTAGCATCCTTTTAACCCTAAACTCCTACCACTGAAACAATTTTTTTTGTTTTACGGCTTTTGTCATAACTTAATATTTTTGGTGTAATAACGTTTTGAAAATTTGAGATTATTTTTACGATACTCCGTGTATTTGTATGGGAAAAAAGTGCTTCATTTTAAAAAGTCGTGAAACGAAAAACATTTGTTTGAGTGATAGGAATTCAGGGTTAAGAGGATGTCAGTGAATTACAAATAACCCTGTAGATAGTTCGAGATGAGTATATTTCGTCAAGTTTTGTGCTAGAATTTTACCGTTTTTCGTTGGAAAAACAAAATGTTAGCTTCATTTTACACTACTACCAACGTATCAAACATTAAGTGGTTGACACACGGGCAAACCACAGGCTATAATGCAAATTCTCACCCATTAAACTTGTTGACATTGCCAACATGCCGCACACAACCGGGTTCTTTGACACCGTCAAAACAGAACAATTAACGTGCCACATTTAATGTTGCTCCGTATTTCCTTTTACCGGGAACGGTGTTAGTAGCGGCCATTATTGTCTAGAGTTTAAAACACATCCGATCCAACTTAACACTTGATATGATAATGTTTCGACACGTGTTTTTTACACACGTGTCAGTTGCAATTAGCAAGTAGTACTACGAACAGGAGAGTGTAAACAAGTTTGTGCCGCAAATGTCAGCTAACTTGACCCTCGTCCTTTTGATTGAGAAGGCGGTATCAGGCAGTCTCTAACTTTACGACGAGCTATTATTAATGTGGCATGATTGTTTGTTTCTTGGGCAAGAGGAAAACTTAGGTATGACTATGTAGAGCAGCGTTTCCCTAATTTTCTTTCTATGAGCCTTTCCATCTACCTATAAGGAGATAACTTCTGAAAATCTGACTGATTCATCAACGTCCAACCCATCCCAAACCCTACTTTGTGGGTCCCTTTATGGTGTTTACAAAGAATAAGAACGAATTTTGGAAATTTGCCCTTAAAAACTCTTAAACTGTTAATCCTGGGTTATGTATTTATGAATGATAGTTCCATTAATTTTATAACTACTTAACCTTGGGTTGGCGCTTAACTTAGAGTTATATTGTTATCTATGTGGCTAAGTGACCATCGGTGTTCCTGTTTAGTTGTCAAATATATGGAGCTGTACGTGTTTAACTTTAACCGGGTTTAACGACTACACCTAGATTTATTTTTCCTGCAAAACGGCCGCAGAGTGAGTGGGGGGGGGGGGGTAAGATGAAAAACAGTGTAAGATGAAAAACCACTCGTAGCACCCGGTACTAAGGGTAGTTTTTCATCTTACACTGCCTTTCATCTTATTTTCATCTTACCCCCACTCACTTTATTCAAATTACTTAGATTCTTAGAAAAATATTTTTACACAGAATTCTGAGTGTTTAGCCTGTGTTATAATTACCGAAGCGATGATTTCTGCGGACCTATTTAAGTTTAAATCATTCTTCAAAACTAATTTAAATTAACTGAGACGGTACGTTCTTTCTAGAATCGTAAACTAACTGTCATTCTTTGCCTGTTACTCATTTTGTTAGACACGCAACTAGGAGATATGATTTAAACGTACGGTATTTTGATTTAGACTGCGATGAGAATGGGATTGAATATATTTTTCATCATTATTCCCACTACGGAGCACATGCCTCCTCTCAGAATGAGAGAGCTTGGACTGCAGTTCCCACGCGGGCCCACTGTGGATTAGGAAACTCACACCATTGAATTTCTTCGCAAGTGTGTGAGGTACCTCTACCATGAGTTTACACTAGTTTACGTGACCGTACTCGCTAGCGACGGCGTAAATTATTTGTATGGAGAATTGTACAGCGCCTCTAGCGGTCACATACGGAAGTACAATTCTCCATACAAATCATTTACGCCGTCGCTAGCGAGTACGGTCACTGTGAACTAGTGTAAACTCATGATGTGTGTGGTACATGGTAGTGGTACAGGTTTCCTTTACCGTTGGCGCGTTAATGACATCTTCTTTTAATTCTATAATATCATTGGCTAAATTATCATTATTAACCGCATTTCCGAGGGACATTATAGCATAGAGCATAATTTTCATTCTTCATTGTTACTCTCAGAACGATGTTCTTTTCCCTGTTGGTTTTATTTATACAAGTAAATACCTTTGCATTGGTATGTCATTATCTGGGGGGCTACTCCGAAATTCGAAAATCGAAGTTCGCATCGTACCGTCTCGCTCGCTCTCGTATTAAATACTATTAACGTGAGCGGAACGGCACGACACGAAGTTCGAATTTTGCACTTCGTAGTATAAGGCCAGTTCTCAGAACACCCTTTGGAATCAGTGGTCTGTATAAAAAAGGTAGTAATTCAAAGAACTGACCGCCCCATTTATAATTTGTTTTAAAATATAGATGTGTGTATCAACATATATTGACGACCAGATGGCCTAGTGGTTAGAGAACCTGACTACGAAGCTTGAGGTCCCGGGTTCGATTCCCGTGTCGGGGCAGATATTTGTATGAAAAATACGAATGTTTGTTCTCGGGTCTTGGGTGTTTAATATGTATTTAAGTATGTATGTATCTATATAAGTATGTTTATCCGTTGCCTAGTACCCATAACACAAGCTTTACTTAGCTTACTTTGGGACTAGGTCAATTGGTGTGAATTGTCCTGTGATATTTATTTATTTATATATTTATTTCACTGGAAAGATTCACACAGCTTTTTTATTTTAAATTAAGAAACAAGAAATTTAATCAAGACCCTTAAAGCCGCTATGTTGGCACAACGCTTTTCCCCTTCATTTTAGTAAAGAACTGTAAATCCCTGGGCACAGGCTCAAAAAAACTGCTATCTACGATACTGCCTAATCAACCCGGCCACAAAGAATAATTTACTCGTCCCAACGTAAAAGAAAAAGTTGGGGCTGTATGGACGATTCCCTTGCTCTTTGTATTACGTTCTTAAAAAGTTGTACAATGTATAGGTACTAAACATTTTGCGAGGTTGTATTTTCGAGTTGAATAAGTTTCACAATTCCCTTTCTTGCGGCAAATGAGAAAAATAACTGTTTTATCCGAGCGCTGTTGAGATTATCCATAATTCTTTGCAGCATCTATCAAAGTTTCATACTCAGTGTATTCTGTAAAAGTCTAGGTTTATTTAATCTGTAATAAAATTACGCAACTTAGCTCAATTTGAGACTTTTCCTCTCATGAGTCTGTGTGACCATTAACTACTGTGATGAATAAAGCTACTATAGTTGTAAATCTAAAGAAATCGTAAAAGTATTTTTTTTTCATAAATGGACTTTCTCTTGGCTTAATTAATGATGATTAAAGCTATAGCGTTGATTTCAATTCGGTTTACACTTTTTTTTGTTAGTACAAAAGAATAGCAACACCCGCAGAATAGGGCCGACGAAGCTCCTTACCACAAACAGCTTTCATTTGTCAATCTAATAAAAAATTCTGATTGATAACATTACACTCACATCGTCAGTTACTGTACTACACATTACACACGCACACTAGCCCATTGATTGCTCAACAGGCGAACATAAACAAAGGAATTTCGATCTTACACCAACTTTACATGACCTGACAGCCCCCAATCCAAACAAGACCGTGCACATTAATAGTAGAGTCTGATTTAGCTAAGCAAACATGTCTGTCTGAAGTCTGACCTTGGGGGGGGTGTCTACCCCCTCCCACAGACGGAGGGTTGCGTAATGGATATTTTTAGCATACTGTAGAAAAGTAGAGCTATGTCTAGTGATTTATCGTTGCTATGACTTGGAGTATTCATTTCACGGTATGTCAGATTAGAAATTGCGTAAAATAAAGTCATCATCATCATTAATTTATGTACATCTATCTATACTTCGTTTTTTTAGCATTAGAGATAAGGTAAATAATCGTGAAGAGTCTTTTTACTGAAAAACGCTTTTAAAAACACAAAAACACAAAAATATAAGGTCAAAAAAAATACATGTTTCTCTTTAACATAATCTGCAGTTCTTTTTTGATTATCAGAGCACAACATTTGAAGTGAAGACTTACTTTTTGGCTCCTATATGATTTTAACAGGTGCGGTTTGGAGCTTAAAGCGTGAAAGAGTGACAAGCACATACACGCACGCACACACAAGTTTTCGTGTTTATATATTAATGGAATACCAATGTGCAAAAACGAAAAACAGCTAATTTTCCTTATGTTTGAGCCCATGTGCGTGACTTCGCTATAAAATTGCCCATCACGAAAATCTTATCATATTTACAAAGTTATATGATTTATTATCTTTAGTATAAAAATTCTGTGAAGATTAAATGTAGGTACATATTTGGTTGCTAAGGCGATTGATTACTGTTTATTGTACACTTTGAACCGTAGATCATATCATACTATTTAAGGTTTAACTATAGGTTTAGGTCCTGACACTCGACGATCACCTGGGGGGTTTACCACGAAATTAGGGTTTACTAATGTTTCGCAAATTACGTTTCCCAAACTGATTCAATTGGCAAATGGCCGTCTACGGTGTTTCCAGCTAACTATGACATCGGGTCCTTCAAGAAAAGAGTGTATTGTTCCGTTAAAGGCCGGCAACGGACTAGTGACCCTTCTGGGGTTTCTGGTTCTCATGGGTGGTGGTGATCGCTTACCAACAGGTGACCCACTTGCTCGTTTGCCTCCCTCTATCAATAAAAAAAAATGTTTCATTTCCCAAATGTTTATTTTTTCTGAAACTGTAAACTTTTCAGGATTGTTATAAAACAACCCTAACCTAACATAACCTAACCTGCTCGTTTGCCTCCCTCTAACAATAAAAAAAAATGTTTCATTTCCCAAATGCTTATTTTTTTTGAAACTGTAAACTTTTCAGGATTGTTATAAAACAACCCTAACCAAACATAACCTAACCTAACCTACAAAATAGTCCTGAAATATATCCTGAATAGTTTACAGTTTCAGAAAAAATAAACATTTGGGAAATAAACATTTGCCAAATGAATCAGTTTGGGAAACGTAATTTGCCAAACGAAAGTACACCCGAAATTAGATTTCCGAATTTAGTAAGGTACCGTCTCTTATACTCTTCTGTTTATCTATCTATACATATAAAATCCTTTGTCCTGACTGACGGATCAACGCACAGCCTAAACCGCAGATCGTAGAGACCTGAAAATTGGAGGGTGTGTTCTTTGTATGACGTAGGCATCCGATAAGAAAGGATTTTTCGTAGTTCTACTCCTAAGGGGGTAAAAAAGGGGGGCAAAGTTTGTATGGGACAACGTGATTCCTTGGTCCAATCTACTTCAAATTTTGCATAAACATTCTATAACAGAATTGATGGAAGACGTGTTTCGTATTTTATTGAAATTCATCCCTTGACGGGGTTAAAAAGGACTAGAAAGTTATTTTGGGGGTGATTTGCTTCGAAGTTGATATCAATACTCCTTAGTGCTTTTGATTTAAATTACTTTTATTTTGACACAATGTAAACGAAACGAAACTTCAAATTTTGCAAACCATTTGTCTACGTGATCTGATCACTGATAATAACTAATTATAATAAGTATTTGCATTTCACCAAGCTTTTGCTTTTACAAGCGCAGCGTGGGACGTCCACCAACGAGATGGACGGACGTTTTGGTGAAGGCCATGATTGGGCGTCAATGAGGGAGGCCTATGTCCAGCAGTGGACGTCCTACGGCTGAAATGATGATGATAATGATGAAGCTTTTATGTGAGTTCAACCTTTTTCGAATAAAATCGAATTGAGTATTCAAACATCATTGTTGAACTCGCATAAAAGCTTGGTGCAATGCAAATACATATAAAATGCTTTGTCCTGAAGTCCTAAATGACTGACTGGCGTATTAACGCACAGCCTAAACCGCTGTATGTAGAGATCTGAAACTTGGAGGATGTGTCTTTTGTATGACGTAGGCATCCGATAAGAAAGAATTTTCCGGAATCCCCACGGGATAAGGAATATACGGGATGTATATATTTCATCAATCGAGAGTGACCCTATCCCCATAACGAAGATTACTAAACTGTTCCAATTGGGCCTGCAAGTACACTATTAGAACAGGTTTTAAAGCTAATTTCAATAATTTTGAAAATATCCACGGGATAAGGATAAATCAGATTTTATATACTCAAATCAACTGGATCCTATCTCCGTAACTACAATTAAGTACTAAACTTTTCAAATTCTAAACGTAAATGGTCATACATAACAGCAAAAAAACTTATTGCAGGATTTTTGGAAATTCCTGTGGGACAGATAATCTCTGAAACTTACAAGCCGATTTAAAAAAAAATCTACAGTAAAAAGTTACACTATCCTTTATTGACATAGGCTACTTTTTTCCGGAAAAATGAAAAAATTCTTAAGGGATAGAAATAAAAATTCAACTTCGGAGCTCATTTTAAAATGTCTTTCACCAATAGAAAAGATACACTGTCCTTGATTAACATAGGATGCTATTTTCCGGATAAATGCAAAATTCCCGCGGTATAGAAAATAGTAAATTTAACTTCGGGGCTGAGTTTAAAAAAAAATGACTAATAGAAAGCTACACTATCCTTTGTTGGTATAGGCTAGGTTACCTACTATTTATTCGGTAAAATGCAAAATTCCCGTGGGATAGAAAGAAGTGAACATCACTTGAGGGCTGATTTGAAAATTTCTTTCACCATTAGGAAGTTACACCAACCATTATTTACATAGACTACTTTTCTCCGTGAAAAAGCAAAATTCACACGGGAAAAAAAAAATTGAATTCAACTACGGGGCTGATTTTAAAACTTCTTTTACCGGTAGAAATCTACACCTTTAAGGACATAGACTACTTTTTCTCGGGGAAAATGAAAAATTCGAGCGGGATTAATATAAGCGAAAAGCATAGAATAAGGACAAATTAGTTGAAATTCCCACGGGATAGTGAATAAACGGGATTTTTAATATTCACTAACTGATACTGATGATGATGAAATGATAATAATAATGGATGTTGCCGTTGCCGGTTTTTTGTTTTATAATGAAAGAGATGAAGAAGCTTTACCACAAATTAGAATTCTACGCGGACGAAGTCGCGGGCAAAAGCTAGTCACTACATAGTCATGTCATGTCCCAATGTATGCTTAGATCTTTAAAACTACGCAACGGATTTTGATGCGGTTTTTGACGTGACAACGTCTAATAAATCGATGAACGCCGGCTGCACTTACTCTTAAACTACTAATAATTCTGAAGCAAACTTAGCCGTTATAGTTTTCCTTGTTGATTTGAGATATTTCAGCAGTGTAGCTTTTAGAGGGGAGGCGCTCGATTGATTTTAAAAGACCTATCCAACGATACCCCATACTATAAAGTTAGACGAGAAAAAAAAAACCTCCACTTTACGTCAATGAGAGGTAAGTACCCTAAAAAAAAATTGCTATTATATATCCATGCAAAATTACAGCTTTCTAGCACTAATAGCCACTGCGCTATGCCGCGGACGGACAGACAGACAGACGGACGGACGGACGGACAGACAGTCATGACGAAACTATAAGGGTTCCGTTTTGCCATTTTGGCTCCGGAACCCTAAAAAGTGACATGCAAAAAGCTCTTTGCGGCCTACTTGCAGAATAAACGTTTCGATTTTGATTTTTTTTTAAATGATAAGGGTGATTGTCTTTTCACTGAGTAAACAACACGAAAAAGTTGATTCACCCAATTAATCTATTAGTTCTAGACTAAATAAATTATGAAAGATTGTAGCTACCTCCCAATGACAAGGTTCCATAAAGCGTCAACAATTAAAGTCTACATCGGTACGTAATAGAAGCTTAAGCCTGGCAACCTTTGGAATAATAATATAAAAAGATCACAGACATTATCACTGTGATACTGATAAGTCTTATCTTGTTTATTCGCGAATTCAAAGAAAAACGTGGTCTTTTCGACAACGCAGACGATTACACATTATTAATGGATGATTAGACGATATTTTATAAATTATTTTTCTCTAGTTCTTGTTTTTTTTTTAGTAACAATTGAACTTTTTTTTGTTACATAATTGGTTTATTATATTATGTAGATGTTATTTACATTTTATATAGGTACAACTATCCTAAAACTAAAAACTTTCAAGTGAAAGAGTACCTTCTCCTTCCATTTGACCGCATACAATACTCAATTTTTTTATTGCTCTTCCACAATGTATTATATGTATTCAACGTAGAGCAGCTCGACTTGTCGGTCATCAGTCATTGATTTCTCCGATCGTTTGGATTCCTTGTCCATGCGAAGGGACGTAGGTACGCTTTGTGTGTTCTATGGGATCTACCACGGCGAGTGCTCCGAAGAGTTATTTAAGTTGCTGCCTGCTGCAAAGTTCCACCATCGCACTTCCTGCCGAAAGTCTAAGTTCCATCGTCACCATCTCGATGAATGGCAGTCTACCACTGTGCGTTTTCTTCGGCAGTTGCTGCCACGTACCGTACGGTACGGTGAAACTGTGAAACCAGCTTCCGGCAGCAGTTTTTCCAAACAACTATGACATAGGGGCTTTCAAGAAAAGGGTTTATACTTCCTTTAAAGGCCGGCAACAGATTAGTGACTCTCTTTTAGTTGTTGATATTTATGGGCGGTGGTGATCATTTTCCATCAGATGACCCGCTTGCTCGTTTTCCTCCCTCTCGTAATAAAAAAATATATTAAGATTTAGTGAGCTAGCGATCTACCTATTATTTTTTGGCTTTAGGTACTTCACCCACTGATAAAAAAATAATCACTTTTCAAATACTACTCGCGTGGTAATCCGAAGGAAGCTTTCAAATATTCTCCCTAACGCCATCTAGTGGCTGTCGAGGACAACCTGCAAGACCGACAGATATCGCGAATCATAGCGATAAGATACCACAGCCTTGGTTATTGCAATCTTTCGTGACTATTAATAAAACAATGACACAAGAAGGTTATGTGTGTTTTTCGGGTAATACTTAAGTACACAATAATATTCATGCTAATGAAAAATTACATGTCTTACTTAACTTGAGCTGCCGCAGAAGACTATATTTAGATACAACAGGGTTGCCCATTAGGAACAGAAATTTACGGACTAAAGCTACCGTGCAGTCAATCAAGATTCCTAGACCTTGCCAACCTTGTCAGTGACATTATACGTCATTCGATAAGCATTACAGAAAAAATATATTATTTACTAAGTATGTTAAGGTTCAATGGTGGCCTAGGAATCAAATGTGTTAACGGTACGGATTAGGTACGTCCGTAATTACAGTGGCCGAATCCTTGAATCTAAAAAGGTGAAATTTTGCGTTATGACGTAGATATTAAGGACGGAATTTGCGAATCCCTATAGGATAGGGAGTTCTGAAACAAAGGCGAAGCCGCGAGCGTTAGCTAGCTACTTCATAAACTTAATGATGAGAAGTAATACAAAATTTCACACCTGAGCCCTCTCCCAGCTTTTATCGCCAAAATAAAGTCCCCATCTCTTTCTAAGCAACCTTTGTGTGAAAAGGACAGACGCTTTATTGCCTCTTTAGAATATAGACAGACTTTGTCACCTGCTCCCTGCCTTGTCATAGACGTCGAATTTATGCCAATAATTAACGACGCTATGTACTCCTGGCAACCCTAAACATCGTTTATTTATATAGACCCGCATTTACCCGCCAGGAGTGTCGCAAATACGAGAAATTAGAACTTGTGCGTGTACATGCAGGTCACTGGTGGAATTTTCTTATTGTATTTATAAGAAACTAGCTGCTCGCTCCGCTGGTGTACTACTTAATGAAAATAAAATATTTCTGTCACTTGTGAACATGTATTGATCCAAAAAATCCACTTTTTAGATTATCGCTAGATAGCGATGGTATCGTGAAATCCTTTTGACGTTAATCTTGCTTGCGATTGGCTCATTTATAAACCAATAGGGATGTTGACACCACCAATCAACTGACGTACTTTTTATGAGCTGACAAAACACAATTCTCCCATAGAGTTTGAATGGCAATAGCAACATATGAAGTCACTTGTTCGCCAACTCAATCAACTATTTATTTGTTTTAAAGCAACAAAAAATACAATTTTGCAGTTAATCGAAAATTAATCTGGTTTTCAGGGCTAAAATAAAGCTTCTTTTTACTGAAGTCGTGTCTTCGAATCAAAGTTGTCAAACGAACTAACGATAGTAACTAGCTGATATAACAATAATTTTTGAGCTACAAAACTATCAATTTATCGGGTAATCGCTTCTATGAACACAGATACGTTGTTAACACAAGCAAATTTGATCAATAATATACACTAGACTAGCAAAAATAAAATTACTATAAAAATAATTAAAAAAAAAAATCACGAGATTTTTTCACACCAATTGACCTAGTCCCAAAGTAAGCTAGGAAAGCTTGTGTTATGGGTACTAGGCAACGGATAAACATACTTAATATAGATAGATACATACTTAAATACATATTAAACACCCAAGACCCGAGAACAAACATTCGTAATTTTCATCTGCCCCGACACGGGAATCGAACCCGGGACCTCAAGCTTCGTAGTCAGGTTCTCTAACCACTAGGCCATCTGGTCGTCCTATGTCCGCTGAAATTGAAACACGAACCGAAATTCAGTTTCGGTTGCACGTAACGTACTGGTTACCTACGGTCGAACACTAGGTACTATACATTCCTAGAGAATATCAAAACCATACAAAGTTCAAGCCCGAAACCATCACAGCTCAGTTGCAAAACAAGCTCACCGTGAACCACGTGAGGTTTAAATTCGCGTACTATTTCGATGTCGGCAACGGCAGATATTTAGGTAAAAGCTGGCAGAAAGCTGTCCGTGTAAACAAAAATGTAGGCAGCCATGTTGCTAAATTACTCGCAAGTAGGCCGCAATATGTTTGTCAGTTCGCTCCCACACAACCACTTTGCTGTGACCCCTGGTAGCCCATTAACCTACCTCCACCACGCCCTATCGTTCTCAGACGAACCGGGGAGGGGGAGGCCAGGTTTCACTGGAGCTGTATACACGCGCTCAGAAGATGCGCCTTATCAGACCCCAGCCTTATTACGAAGGTTCGTAGGCAGTGCTTTTGAAGTAGCCGGTTCTTTGTAGCTTTTAATGTGAGGCTGGAGTATCTAGTATAATAGATGCTTTAAATGAGGCCTAGAAATGAAATTCGAAGGATGTTGACCTAATCCCTCGAATTTGTATTGCTACTGTCCTAGATTAGATCGATAAATAGAATTAGGATGAGATACTTACTTGGCCTAAGTCATGTGAAGTTACTTATTGTTAGTGTCTTTAGTTAAATAAGAAGAATGAAGAGCTAACATAGGCACATCGTTTGGTGCCAAATGCAGCATACAAATATCTGAAATCCTAGTTATAATTTACTCTTTTACGCTAAAACGGCTAGCCGCATTGGTATGATATTTGGTATGTAAATAGCCAGATTTCAGGAGTAAAAATAAACTTTTTTTTTTTTAACATTAGAATTAGAATAGAATAGAATAGAATAGAATAATTTTTATTTCGGGCTGCATAGGCCCATATAAAAAAATACCTTAAAGACTAACATACATATTTATATTATAACTTAATTACTAACACGAAAAGTCTGTGACGTGGGCACTTTCGCGGTGTCAGTTAACCGGCCACGAAACCGCCGGTATGCGACACCTTTCGGCCAAAACTATTAGAAATAAGGTAAACAATCTTTTTTTATTGAAAAATGGTTTTAAAAAATACTAACTATTACTTATGAAACCAAAAGATTGTAAATGGCCATTATTACCTTTCAAATTGTTACATAATTAGCTGTGACTTATTTTTCAAAAGTGTTTTTCAATAAAAATACACGTCAAGATCGCTTACCTTCTTTCTAATGCTAAAAATGTAAGCGAGTAAAATCCCCAAAAGCGAGTAAAAGCCAGGGGGGTTACTCCGAAATTCGAAGTTCGAAGTTCGGATCGTGCGGTCCCTCTCACTCTCGTAATAAATACCATTGAAATGAAATGAAATGAAATGAAATGAAATGAAATGTTTATTCACAGAACATACGGTATAAAAGATGTTACAAATACACATTAGAGCTATCATATGTTCGGACTACACGGCATGTGAAAATTTTCATGATTAATTAATAATAATTGTTAATCTTACTCAATAATAGTAGCTTTAAATTGTCACAATATTGATGCATGCAAATAAAAATAAAAAATAAAAAATCGCAAATATATCTACTGGTCACAATTAATATAAAAATATAAAAGCAATCACACTTATGTCAATTTATACAGTACTAAATAAAACATTTGGAATTCATTTACATTATGTCATCATCATTTATCAATTCATTAATATCAATTTAATTAGCGTGAGCGGAACGGCATGAAACGAAGTTCGAATTTCGCGCTTCGTAGTATAGGGCCAGACCAGTAGATTTATTGTCTAACGCACTCGGAATCAAAATCGCTGTCACCACTCCTTTCTGTTACACGGCAAAGAATAAGTGTAGCAAGAGATGGTGAATGAATCGCAAGCTCCCGCGCGTTAGGCGCAACCCACACAGAAGAGACGTGGGACGGGGGCGCGTCGCAGTCGCACAGCCCCTTGCATCAGTTTCATACTAAATGTATAGAAGCGCGCGATCCAAAGCAGACAGGAGAGACGGGGCGGAGACGCGGCCTGCGAACAAACGTCGCGGACTGCAACCACATGAATAAATACGGAGCAGAATAAAAACTTCAAACAACGCCGCGCACGCATTACACTACTACACACACAACATATGTGTGCGTGACCTGTCACAGACAAGACGGGGGGGGCGTGCACCGGCGCCCGCTCGGAGACCAACCGGTTTGAACTAGCTCAGTGAGTAGACAAAGTTCAGTACCTCTACCATGAGTTTACACTAGTTCACAGTGACCGTACTCGCTAGCGACGGCGTAAATTATTTGTATGGACAATTGTACAGCGCCTCTAGCGGTCACTTACGGAAGTACAATTCTCCATACAAATAATTTACGCCGTCGCTAGCGAGTACGGTCACGTAAACTAGTGTAAACTCATGGTAGAGGTTCTGGTGTTCCGCCAGCGACGACGCGACCGTTTAGCGTTTAGCTACATAGTTCGGGTGTTCGGTTGTTTTTAAAGATGCCTACCTGTTGTAGTGTTTGTAAATATAAAAATATTAGATACTTAGGTACTTGTTTGAATAAAATATTTTGATTCTTAATTATTTTTTTTACCGAGTGACAACCCTATGATAATAGGTAAGAATTTCGAGCTCTGTTCGGAAGTTTTTATTCTGCTCCGTATTTATTCATGTGCTGCAACGCGCCCGGGTCATACACATTTTTATTGTTCGTATTTCTTCTGCGGATATGTAAAAAGTTAAAGAGTCTATAGCCGATATTTTTTAGTCAAGTCTACATCGGCCTGTGGGACGCCTGGCCAAGTTTCGCCCCTTTTAAATAAATCTTTATATTTCCACTCCGTTCTCGATTTTGAAAAGATCAAACAGGACGCCTGCGACCGACGCGCGTAAATACAATATTTCTTTAGCTGAATCCTCAAAGAATATTTCGCAACCTGCCGACTTGTTTGTATTTGCGCATAGCATTCCATTGCAACCAATGTACGACTACCAAAGCGCGTTGTTGACCAAGAAAATACTTTACCACCCTAAGATTCAAAGTCAGCTTGAAACATTAAAGACTATTTTTACTTACAAGTCCATGTGACAATCGGCCTTATTGTTTTTAGGGTTCCGTTGCCAAAGAGTGCCAACGTTACTCTATTACTGAGACACCGCTGTCTGCGTCTTTCCGTCAGCTTGTCACAATGCTCTATCTCCTGAACCGTTACATCCAGACACAGTTGAAAAATAAAATAAAGTAAAAAAATAAAGGGTGTCATCATACAAGAAATGTGTTTTTTTTTTCAGCGCTTTTAACTCTGTCTTTATTGTGGCATAACCAGATAGCTATCTCGTTTTTTAATTAATTATTTTTAAAATATTGTACGGAGGTATTAAACCCTTCAAGTACATACAGCTGGTGTCCCTCAAGGCTGTGTGCTATCGCCTACGCTCTTCCTTCTGCATGTCAATGATATGCTGCCATCCGGCGGCATTCACTGTTATGCGGATGATAGTACGGTTGATGCCTCTTACACCGGCCGCGCCGGTATTTCTCGGGAAAACGTTATAGAGTGCCGAGATAAACTTCTGTCTGAAATTGAGACTTCCCTAAAAGAAGTTTCAGAATGGGGTCGACTTAATTTAGTCCGTTTTAACCTCACTAAGACACAGGTTTGCGCGTTTACCGCAAAAAAGTCTGCGTTTGTCGCGTCACCTCTTTTCGAAGGCACTCCCCTTGCTACCACAGCCAGTATCGGAATCCTTGGTATTGACATCTCGAGTGAAGTCCAGTTCCGCGACCACTTGGAGAGTAAGGCTAAATTAGCCTCGAAGAAGCTCGGCGTGCTCAACAGATCGAGACGGTATTTCACTCCAGCCCACCGCCTTCAGCTTTATAAGGCGCAGGTTCGCCCACATATGGAATACTGCTCTCATCTGTGGGCGGGGGCTCCCCGGTACCAGCTTCTCCCTCTGGATCGCATACAACGGAGAGCGACTCGAATAGTCGGCTGCCAACGAACTTCTGATGGGCTTGATTCCTTGGCGCTGCGTAGAGATGTAGCTTCACTGTGCATCTTCTATCGCATGTACAACGGAGAGTGCTCCGAGGAGTTATTCGGGTTGATCCCTGCCGCATCCTTCCGCCACCGCCCTACGCGACAACACTTCCATCCTCACCATCTGGATGGTTGGTTGTCTTCTACTGTGCGTTTTTCCAGAAATTTCCTGCCTCGCACAGCAAAGCTCTGGAATGAGGTTCCTGCTGCGGTATTCCCGGACCGATATGACCTTCAAGCTTTCAAAAAAAGAGCGTACTCCTACCTAAAAGGCCGGCAACGCACTTGTGACTCTTTTGGTGTCGCAGGTGTCCATGGGCGACGGTAATCGTTTACCATCAGGCGATCCGTCTGCTCGTTTGCCCCCTATATCATAAAAAAAAAAAAAAAAAAAAAAAAAAAATACAGTCTGAGGCATAAGTATGCATACAGGCATCGCGTCAAATATACGTAAACATCAACCTGATGGTTAGTAACAAAGTTGTATAGATTGTTTACACGCCTTGGTATCGTACTTATATTTATGACCTTGGACTCTAAAGAGTCCGACTCGCACTTGTATTGATTGATATGCAAACTGTTACAAAAAATGGTAAAGCACTCACTCAACTTTATATACAAAGTTCGCATTCGGTCGGTCTCAGAATTCGCTGAACACTAGTACTTTGTCACTTTTACTGATTTGGCATATTTCAAACTTCCCAGTATAACTGGTTATTGCGACAAAGTACTAAAGCGTTCAGCTACTTCTGAGGCTGACTGTTCATTGCATAAGGCGTGAATCGCGATACACTATCGAAATCAACAACTGGGCTAAAATTCCATAGGCATTCTCGCCACGTTCCTCCGTCCGTCAATAAGTTGTCAGAGCTTGCGAGGCAGGCGTCTGGGGGTCGTCTGTGCCCCGGCCGCGACCTACATCCACCCGCGACTCCCGCGACCCCCCCGGGGGATGACGCGCGTCTGCCCCCCAGAGGTAGAAGACGAATGGGCTTTCGAGATAACGAGGGCGGCTAGTTCGCGATTACGAATTTGTCTTTACGTTAAAAAAAAACAATGTTAATAAATTTAAGTAGCTTCGGGAGCGATATATTCTCGCTAGTTCTATTATCATTTCTATTGACGGAACCATGTATTTTGATTTTTTGTGCTAGTACTTAGTTATATGAAAATTGTAGATTTAAATTAATGGAAAATCGAGTAAATTTCAATATAAATTTGATTAAAAACTTTGGTCCAATGTAACTACCTACTGGGACAAAACGTTCCAACTAATTCCATTAATTAAACCGATAATAGTTATAGTAGGAATGACGTCGGGAGCCTATAGAGTGACCCCCGTCCCACGTCTCTTTACGCAAATTCAACAAAACAATCTCAATCTCAACACAGCTTACTTAAATCAATGTCTCACTTTCCCCTTCTCTCAATTCCAGGTTGTGGAGACAGTGGTGTGCAAGCCTGAGCCTCCAGAGTCTCCTCCGAAGAAAGCCAGAGGCGAAGACTACAGCTACGCGCTATACGTAGACCCGTACTTGCATTACAGAACGCTCTCCGCGTTCAGGCCCTGGGGCAAGAGGGAACCGGTGCTCCAGCATCCGGAGAGAGTGGTTCGTGTAGCGGACTGCACGCGGTTCGAGCGGGACTTCCAGCCAAACGTAGCGTTGAAACCGCATACGCCACCAGCAGACGACGTGACGTCATCCACGTCGCCGCCACCCCACCCCGACCCGGAGCTAGCAGCTCGGCTGCTTGATGCTGAAGCGAGGTTGACTGAACGCGCGCGCCGGCTGGACGAGAGGGAAGCTGAGTTGGTGCGCAGAGAGGCCAGGCTCGAGGCTCGTGAAGCAGAACTTGCGCGACGCGAGGGCCTCAAGGACAGTGATCAAGGCAAGCCCCGGCCCAACGCCTCGCCGCCCAAGCAGGAAGAGGACCCGCCCTGTTGACCGACGCGAGTCATCACGAGGCTCCGCTTCAAGTGACGTGAACAAACGCTCAGTGACTTTTGCGTCTCCACAGTACAAAACTTTGAGGTGCTGGCCGACACCGAACGCGCGCCATTCCCTGCACCCTCATGTATATAATGATCGACTTCTTTTCACTCTTTGGACACTGTTCGACACAGTTTATCTGAACTTCTACTCTTTATACTTTATACTCTTACATGATTAATAGTTTTTGTAGGTATTGTGTAGTGCAAGGCGATATTTTACCAAACAGAAAATAGTAGCAATTACAGACCGTAATGGTCAATCTGATGTACATAATCATATCAAGTACAGTTTACTGAAATAATTTTAGTTATTTTTGTACATTATATTGTACAGTCTTGTAGTCTCTTCGTCGTGCCATCTGCGAGGTATCCGTTACCTTATCGTAAAACCTCAATCTGCTTTTCAAATAATCAACCGAATACTCACATAAATATAGAGAAATAGTTTTAACACTTACAACCATAAGCATAATTTATACAGGGTTACTATTCAATTTTTTGCAATAGGTTCGTTCGTTTTAGTATTTCCAGTGTCGCCGCTAAGGCGGTGAAAGCATTATGAGCCAGCCATCTGTGGGTACTTATCGTAAAGTACGTAGTACAGTACTCAGTATATAATGTTACTCTGACCTCTTATTTTTCTACGCTAAATAACTCTGTATAAAACCTCAACCATACCAAATAATTATAGTAATCGCACTCTTACATAAATGATACCTATACCTGTGTCACGAAGAAAACTTACATGAAGAGTTGTACGGAGATAAATCGAGGTTTCGGCAAGAAGTTTTGGAAATTATAGAAATAGTGTTGTGCCTGATGTCAGCTATACTTAAGTAGGGCCCATCGCGTCTCCCGCAACGAATGGTGATGAAAATCGTTCGTTATTTATTCATTCTTTCTCTATAAAGAAAAGTTTCCAGTAGAAAAAGAAAGTTTCTACTGGGTCGAGGCCGACACAATTTTAAACGTTAAATAAGGGTATAAGCCCACATTCTACCTCATTGTATATAAAATTATTATATTTGGCTAAAAGTAAGGTAAAACTGTTGATTACGTTCTAGATTTATAAATTGTTTTGGAGTCTTTGGAGCAATAATTGGACAAGTCACTGCCTGAAACTACGGATGGGTTTTCATTTGTATGTAAACGTATAATAAGCCTTCTAAATTGGTTGTAAAGAATAATATAACATAGGCAAAGTTCAGTAAGCCTCTTGTAACCTAAAAAGTGATTAAATCAATTTGTAGCTTAACGGTGTGCGATGTGTTTCGTAAACACGAGTTTTTGCTTATTGCGATATCTAGGGAAGATTCGTGCAATTTTAATGGAATAAGTCTAAGCGACTATTTAATTTTTAATTTAAACAAAATGCCAGTCTGTAATTTCAAATGAATATTTACGCGTGAACCGTTTCAATGTAAAGTCAATACAAATAATTCTGGCAATCATTTTGGGAATGTGCAGAATTTTTACAGTGCTGCAAATTCGGCTTCCATAGACTCGAATTTTGATGACATTTTAATTTAGGTATATTCAATGAGTAATTAAAGTCTTAAATTAAATGGTCATCGAAATTGAGCACTATTTCTGTTAGTTATTTTCTTTTTCGTATCCCATAGTCAGAAAATCCTGACATATTGCTCATCTATGAAGTTTCTGAATATTGACAATGTGAGCCATAGAAACAAAATGATATATTTACTATTCTGTCACAGTACAACAAGTATATAATGATACTAAAAACTATTAAAAATTATTCTCATTTAAATTTTTGAAATGAAAATAATTTCGTATAGTGTCAGTATCGTTATAAACGTGTGATATAAAGCATTTTTCCCCATGGTTGACATTGTCAATATTCAGAGACTTCATAGTTGTCCCGTAAGTCAGGATTTACTTCATAGGAGCCGTTGATATGTATGCTTTGGACTGATGGACTGATAGATACGGCAAGATAGGGAGTTATGAAAATAACTAATTGAATAGTAAGAAAGCTACTTTCGTTTTGCTACCTACATATTTGATCTAAAAGAACGGTTCCGAATTGTGGCCACATTCACTTCTCTTTAACAAACTACTCAGTGGCAGATCAAGGATTATTTTTTGGGAGGGGGTTTGACCGTACTAGCAGTCAGTTTTAGCATTTACTAGAAAAGAACACAACATCACAGGACTCATATGCTTTTGGGGGGGAATTGAATCCCCTAGACCCTGGATCCGCCACTCTGTTACGACTTAAAGCAATTCGTTTAATACGGTACTGAAATTTTGGCTGTTGCGTCTGCACTATTAAGTTTCCTTGTAGAGATTATCTTTCTCCTGAAAGTTAAGCTATCGTTTATGGGTACACACTTATACTATATGTGATGTTTATGTAGTACGTGGCGGCTACGTAAGTATAAATAGTGCGGACGCTGCAAAGTAAAACTTTTTCACAGTTAATTGTATAGCTTTTGCCAGTAACAGTGCATTTTCCTTTAGCCCATAAATACGACTGAGTAAACTTCATTACTTATTTGTAAATATTTTTTTATCTTGTTACGCTATCTATACGTGTGATTTCCGTATTTTTTTCAAATGACAACACTACGTATATTGTGTGATTATAATTGTCTATGACTTTGTCTGAGGCGTCACAAAATTAACGGCTCGGCTGCGAGGTGGCGTGAAGCGCAATAAAATTGTGTGTCATTATTTGTTATACGTTTTGAAAAGTGGAATCAAATTTCACTGTACTAAAGTGAAGCAAAATTTATCTTTGGCAAAGCTCAAATGCCACAAATTGTAAAATTTCTAATTTCCTTTTTATTAAAGAGTGCTATGTTAAACTGTAGTTGTACTAAGCTAAGTATCAGTTTTAGGTTAGGCTATATCTCTAGTCAGAGACATTTTGAGAAAATAATTACCATTTTACTTATTAATAATAATATATTATTACCAAGCGAGTGTAATGAAAATAACTTATTGTTTAAAACATAAATTAGCGTTAATTTAGAAACAGACTGTAATATGTCGTCATTATAAATAATGAACTAAACTAAGCTAAGTTGTACTGAAACTTTTCTGTCAGTGTGGTTGTTACACGTTTTGGTGCTATGATATTTTGGCTTGGCAAATTTAATAGTTTTTAATTGTAAATATATTTTTAATATTTATTGGCAACTATTTCTGTTCTTAATTTAGTTTTATTGAAGTTTTTACTGCATTATAAAATTTCTATCTGGGTTTTGCAAATTGAAAAAAATTAAAAATGGCTTAGCCATTCTGTGAGTCTGTGACTTAACCTAAAAGTATCGCTTTAATTCATAGGGTAGGTTAATATCCATTGTTACGATGGAAAAGTTTCACAAAAGTCGTCTCATTGTCTTTTTTTTTGAGAAATGTTTTAATGGTGCTAACTAACAAGTATTCTTTTATTGTGGAGGTAACTCTTGAAGGTTGTTTTTTTTTTATTTCTTAAATATCTTTGTTAAAACGTAAAAGACAGTGAGGGACTTGTATTGTACATGTATGTAACGTATTATTTAAGTACGAAGTGGTACGTGTGCCAGGCTGTTAAATCTAGAACACTAGTATTAGGCGCGATAAAAACAATTGTCTATGGTTCTTTCGTTAACTGGCAACTCTTAACTTGTTAGTAATTTTGGCGCCAAATAGATATTATAAGCAGTGCTAATAGATGTCGCGAGCAACACATACAACCGAAAAATACTGCCGAAGGCTTACCATTTTTTTCTTTATTGCCATTTATCTAAACTGTTGATTCACTAAATCAAACTATGAAGGAAAGTACATATTTAAAAGGGGTTGAGTTCTAAAACGCCACTTGTACCCTTAACTGATTTTTATTTGATAAAAATATGCTTAAAATAATTCCTCCTGTTGTATGTATTAAAAAATTGTGAGTGCTGCCTCCGGCGACAAAAAGCAGTGCCACCCTTTCGTAATTGATTCTGTTGTAAACCACACTTGGCTAAAAGAGACCTGACGAAAGAAAAAGACAAAGTTTTTATTGTGATTGGTGATTTGCCAGGGTATATTGTACACCTGTGATCTCAATGAACGTTTGTTGATAAAATACATCAATTTGAAGTAAAATGTGAAAGTCGCAAAATAAAAAAAACGAACTTGCTGGACTACTGTCATTTTGGATAGTATGGGTTGGATTAAAGGTCTTGGGAAACTTAGGGTGCTAGCTGTTATTGCAAAGATAAATCATCTGACTCTCTCTATCTTTCTAGTTAGCTGGCTTGTGCGAGAAGGACATTTATAAATTCTAGGATAAAAACTAGCATACCAGGTATGCAATGAGAGCTAGCACATAGGTTTTTCAAATTGCATAAGAATGAAGTCTTGTAAGTGCCAATGTTAATAAAAAGATAACACATTATACACTCGTGCCACTACCAAAGGAAAAAAATATTGTCGAACAGACAGGGGCCCCATGGGAAAGTGTTAAAAAGTGAAATGTCATTGACTTTCGGGACACCGTATACCTTATAGGAAAGTGGGTGAACCTGTATAAAACCTGAAATGCTTTAAAAAGCAGTGAAATACTTTTTCTGTACTCATAAAATTAAAAACGTGTAAGTAGCTAGTCCAAAATGACAGTAGTAAGTACTTGTACAGATAAAAACGCTTCTGCCTAAGCTTAAATGTGTTAGGTATTATAAAATTAAATTAGGGTTCCACATCGGAAATGTTCTTAAAATAGTCACTGCCTTGTTAAATTTATTGTGATAAGCATTATATTTGGAACCCATTGTTTGCAAACTTAAAATTTTAAAGTATCACATGTAAAATTTTACAGCAACATCCACTCTAGAAAATGGCGATATTTATTATGGATACACTAAGTTTATATAGAAAACAAAACAACAACAAAACAGTAAACGTTCTCTCATTCAGTCCAGAGTTGCGTAAAGTGAGGGACTGTGTCAGTGACAAAAAAAAAGTTCTAGACGGCTGGCTAAGCTTTGAACTTCCCATCCATATTGTAAACCTAGATGTGGATGTTACTTAATAACGTGTAAAACACATTTTAGTTACAAATTAAACTTCCATTTTGCGGAATTTCTTGCCCACTTTCTAATTAGTTCAAAATTATTTCTCAAGGCTGTTGTTACTGTTCTGGCTGTTTAGGCAATTGGTGGCACATATTTCTTTCGTGCTAGCAACACCAAATGTCATCTGTATATAAGTTAAGCTAGAGACGCAATAAACTCGACACTATTCAACGCGACGTTCGCTACCCAGAGGCCGTATTGACAACGCACGTCCGCAATCGCATTCACCATTTCTCTCTATCGTATATTTACTGTGACAGAAAGAAACTGAAAGCGACTGTGATTCTGAGTGACAATATTGCTTCCGGTTTACAAATGGCACAGGAATGTAGAAAGCGTGATCATTAATTTCTCAGTGTAGTGTCGAGTTTAAGATCAGAGTCTCCCACTTTAGGTGTTACGGAGTATTGTTTTTAACTTTGAGTCTCCTGCCAGTTGCCGCTAGATGGCACTAGTGATTGAAAGACTAACTGTGGCTCCATCTGGTGATTATCGCCAACCATTTAAGTCCTCGTATCATTTTCAGTTTGTAGTGTCAGTAGCGACATCTACCGTTGCACTGTCAGCCGACTCATTAGAGTTTTTATATTATTTTTGCGACTGTAACAATAAATTATTTAAATTTGACTTTCAACCTGTATGATTATGAATTGTGTGTGTTTATCAGAAATTTGTATTTTAACTTTACTTAGAGCGCATTTGCATTGTATACAAAAAACGCGAAAACTGATTTGTAACTTTCATAAAGTCGCACCTGTTGATGGTGTTTAGTTGCTGTCGCGACCTTAAGCGAACCATCAAGGATTGAATTTCTAAGTAGACGTAAACGCGACACACGGCATACGAAGATTACCAATCAGTGCAGTATTTTTGATACTAAATCAAAGTTTTAGTCGGTAGATTCAAGATTTCTGGCCAAATTAAATACCGCTCGTATATTCGGACAGAAAATTTTGAACCCTGGGACTTGAGTTTGAACGCACCTAAATTTATCTCAAAAATAGTGACAGGCTCAGACCAAATAAGAAGTGAAGACTGAATTCAAACAACAGAGTGAGCTATCTGCCGTTTGCAAGTATTAACAATACGTATGGACAATTGCACATCCCAAGGCGTAGTTTCACCGTCCTCACTTTTCCGTTCGCGGAACGCAGTCCTTGCTTTTTATTCGGTCTTAGTGTTATGAAAAGAAAAGGTTAAAAATTTTTAATAGATATTTTTTGTTCTATTTTTTGAGCAATTTCGGCTTGAAACTCGAGTCACTCTCTACCCCCAGTCCCCGTATGTTTCACTGTAAAGCCAAAACCTAGAGGTAACACGAGCAGATTGTATATTGTAAAGTACCTGATAGATTAGATGTAAGGTAAACGATTCTGTTGGCACACACATGCTCGTAATGTGGTTCGAAGTGTGTTTTTACTTGAAAAATGCTTATACCTTGTGGAGCAATAAAATGAAATGATTTCCAAACAGTGTTTTATTCCAAATTCACCGAGAGTTCACAGATAAGCTTTTGTTGAAAACTTTTAATACCAGCTTTTTGGCAGCGTCGGTGCAGTTAATAAGGAGTATAGTTAGTAGGAACAGCAGTGTTAAGTAAAGGAAATGAAACTAAGTTTACTTCGTTTTTTTAGGGTTCCGAAGTCAACTAGGAACCCTTATAGTTTCGCCATGTCTGTCCGTCTGTCTGTCCGAACGCGGCTAAGCTCAGAGACTGTTAGTACTAAAAAGCTGTAATTTGGCATGTCAGTCACGCCGACGAAATGGTTAAGTAAATAAAAAAAAGTAAAAAAAAAAATTTTTACGGTAATTCCCATAGACTTAAAGTTTGGGTGATTTTTTCTCCTCGACTATAGTGTGGGGTATCGTTGGACAGGTATTAAAAAATAAATAGGGGTTTGCTAAAACCATTTTTTGATAAAGTAAATATTTTCGGACGTCTAAAAAATATGAAAAAAATCACGTAAGTTAAACTTAAGTATTAAAAACTTTCTAGGAAAATTATTTTCAACTTAAGCAGTTGAGCAGTTTTTATGTTTTTGTAAAAAAATATTTCTAAACTAAGATTGTAGCCGCCACTGCAAGCATTTTTTTTCTTTAAATTATAGTAGGTACCTATAAGATTTTTAGACGACCAGATGGCCTAGTGGTTAGACCCTGACTATGAAGCTTGAGGTTCCGGGTTCGATTCCCGTGTCGGGGCAGATATTTGTACGAAAAATACGAATGTTTGTTCTCGGGTCTTGGGTGTTTTATATGTATTTAAGTATGTATCTATCTACATAAGTATGTTTATCCGTTGCCTAGTACCCATAACACAAGCTATGCCTAGCTTACTTTGGGACTAGGTCAATTGGTGTGTTTTGTCCCGTGATATTTATTATTTATTTATAAGATCACGCTAACAGTATCTTCTTTGAAATAAAAATAAAAAATTGAAATTGGTTCATATAATAAAGAATTACATCTGAAAAACCATCAAAATACATACTAGTTCTTGTAGACTGCAGTTTAGATTAGTTACCCAATGTGCCGATAGATGGCGCTGTACCGCCGACGTTGAAATTCTACATCGCGCGGTGGGAGTTGGGACCAAAACAACCACATTAATAAAGTATGCAAAGATTTTTTCGTACCTGCTACGGAACCCTATCTTGGGCGTGTCCGACACGCTCTTGGCCGGTTTTTTATCATTATAAAGAAGGTAAGTGATCTAAAGAAGGTGGGTGAGCGTGTCCTTTTTTATTATTTTGACATTTTGATTTTAAATTCAAAAGGTAATTACTATTTTCAAATTGCCAATGAAACGTTTTTAAACTTATTGGCAACTAGACGGTGTGTATTTTTTTTCACCATGAGAGCTGAAAGTTCGATCAATGTACAATTGAAAACGCAAAAATTAAGTTTGCGATTTTTTTATTAAAAATCCAATGTAGTATCATAAAAATGGTCATGCCTTTCTGATAACACTCAAGAACATTGACCAAAAATAAAAATTAAAAGAAATAAGCTTAAAATGGTGCTATAATCAAAACATTGAACATGGGTGTTCGTTTTCGAAAAAACCTAAAAGTCCAAATATCTCGGAAACAGTGCAACTTGTACTAAACCTATTTTAGCATTATTATAACGTCCTAAGTGCCCTCTATCCGTAGTTCAAGGATTATCCACTCATTACCTAACACCCTGTTTACATCTATAGGTTCAACCTAAATAACGCAACGCACAAGAACTAGTCACATACTTCTAGCCCGAAGAATCGCCAGACTCAAGTGGCAGTGGGTAGGGCACATCGCTCGTAGAATTGACGGCCGATGGGGCCGAAAAGTTCTCGAGTGGCGTCTGCGAACCGGAAGAAGCTGTGTGGGTAGGCCTCCGACAAGATGGAGCGACGACCTAATTAGGATTGCGGGAACGCGTTGGATGCGAGCCTTGGGTGAGGCCAAAGGCAGCAGTGGAATATAAATAAAATCACACAAATGTTTAACAATTTATTAAAATACTTAACAAACAACCCACAAAACCGAGGAAAATGATGGTAGCGCACAAAAAAAGTTACGGCCTGGCTACAATCTCGCGGGCGAGCGTTTTCTCTGTTCATTGCGCGGTCAGGATGCTCGCCACACAGTGGCTACCTGGCGGCACACGCAATGGACTGATAAAACGCTCGCCGCGACGCTGGTAGCGCGAACTGCGAAGACTGACTTTTGCTGTGGTATTTTCCAGACCATCACAAACCGGGAGCGCGCGCTCTAGGTATAACATTGAATCAAATATACGGTGACACACTGTGGCAGCGCGGCACTCCGTATTTGATTCCCCGTATTTGATTTGCTGTGGTGTGGCCTTCCATCATGTAAGTGACGTGTTTCGACATCCTTGTCCCTACGCCGGCTGCAATACAACTGGCGGGCTACCACGAAATTTGATTTTTGAATTTCGTAGTGTGCCAGCCATCCCTTTCACTCTTATGATTAGTATTATTAGCGTGAACGAAACTTAAATTTTTCATGTCACCTTATTGTCTAACGCACTCTCAATCACAATCGTTTTCACCACTTCATTCTCTCACGAAGTGTAGAATGAGGATAGAAAGAGGGTCTTCTTTTGTCATAATTTCATTTGCCACAATAGTCACTGGCCATAATCTTCGTTTGCCCTAATATCATAATGCCATAATTTTTGAGTGCCATAATGTTCAATATCCCTACTATTAGATACCATAATAACACTTTCCATAATATTTGCTTTCTATAATGTTCATTATCCCTAATATCTTATGCCATAATTAATAAATAAATTGATTCTGAGTGTTTTACGGCAAATAATTATTATGGCGTTTGAATTTTCGGGTATAGGTATCATTTTAGAACATTTAATAATAGGAAAATGAAATGTACGGCAAATGTATCTTTATGGCAAATGACAATATGGCAAATAATCATTATATGGCATATGATTCGTTATTGAATATAAAATTATGGCAAATGAAATTCGGGCAAACGATAGGGACCCATAGAAAGAGATGTTTACTGCGCGCGGTCACGTGTTAGACAATACGGCAGCAGCTTTGCCCCGTTATTTTTCCAGCTTATAATTTAGAAGTGTTGTGGAATCCCTTGCGGTACATGGTGATGACGACGGCACCTCCGAGCCCCAGGTTGTGCTGCAAAGCTACGCGCGCGTTGGGGACCTGCAAAAAAGGTTTGGTTGATCAAACACTTTTTATTAACCCCCGACACAAAAAGAGGGGTGTTATAAGTTTGACCGCTATGTGTGTGTGTGTGTGTCTGTCTGTCTGTCTGTGGCATCATAGCTCTTAAACGGGTGTACCGATTCGGATGCGGTTTTTTTTAATAGAAAGCAGGTTTCTTGGCGATGGTTCTTAGATATGTTTCATCAAAATCGGTTCAGCCGTTTCAAAGTTATCAGCTCTTTTGTTAACTGCGGAAGGGATCTTAGACGCATAACGGGCATTGACTTAATGTTCAAACATACGAGTGACATAAAATTGCGTTGGGGGGTTTTAAAATTGTTAATTTATAGTTATATGAGGGTAGGTTCATGCGTTCATACACATTTTTTTGTTCGGGTCTACAGCCGATATTTTTTATTTAGTCAAGCCTATATCGGCGTGTGGGACACATGGCCCAGTTTTGGCCCATTAAATCTTAAGTTTGCTGACTCCGAGTCGATAATCTTATGTCCACAGGAGTGACGTATATAGGACGTATACGTCCCGTCAATATACCGCAGTGTTTCAAGTCAAAAGTCTTTAACCAGTGTGTGTTGCCAGTGATGACTTATGGCACTAAGACGTGGGCGCTAACGGTGGGCCTCATAAGAAAGCTCAGTCACTCAGAGGGCGATGGAGAGGGCTATGCTCGGAGTTTCTCTGCGGGATCGCATTAGAAATGATGAAATCCGCGCAAGAACTAAAGTCACGGACATAGCTCGAAGAATCGCCAGACTTAATTGGCAGTGGGCAGGGCACATCGCTCGTGGAACTGACGGCCGATGGGGCCGAAAGGTTCTAGAGTGGCGTCCGCGGACCGGAGGACGCAGTACAGGTAGGCCTCCAACAAGATGGAGCGACGACCTGTTGAGGGTGGCGGGAACGCATTGGATGCGGATGGCGCAGGGCCGACCTGTTTGGCGAGCCTTGGGGAGGCCTATGTTCAGTAGTGGACGTATTCGGCTGAAATGATGAGGAGAGAACGTGTAAGGCGTGCGAAACCGCGGGTTAAAACTAGTATTCTAGGCTTTTAAGTTCAAGTTCATCAAGGGCATCTTCACCTGTCGCTCGCTAAGATTCATTATCTTATCATTAGAAAATTGTCGTCATACTTACACCGTGAAATTTTAGTGGTTGTTTTCCCGAAACGAGGTGATTTAGTATCGATTGTACAATCGATTTATAATTACTATTTTGACTAGAGTCAAAAATCCAATTGTGAAAAACGAAAGCCGAAAATGACCGCAAACCAATAGTAACGCTTCGTTGGTACCTAAACTATCGTACGATCGTACGCTACTTGTACCAACGAAGCGTTACTATTGGTTTGCGGTCATTTTCGACATTCGTTTTTCACAATTGGATTTTTGACTCTAGTCAAAATAGTAATTATAAATCGATTGTACAATCGAAACTAAATCACCTCGTTTCGGGAAAACAACCACTAAAATTTCACGGTGTATAATGGCATGTGATCTGATCGATTGGATCACAGATAGTTATACTAGCTTTACTTTTTATCGTACCACATCGGTGATCCGAAGTCCATATTGCTATCTCCTTAAATGCTGATAAGAAAGATCACGATTTATTGATGGCATAAACATTAATTGCCGAACCAAAAACCCATAAAACGTCACGACGTACCTTTTACTTACCATACTAATACCGTACATATAAAAGAAAATGTTTGTTATCTTTCACGCTACAAAGGTTTAAAGAATTCTGATGGGCTTACAGATAGTTAGTGTATAACTTTATAAAATGTAATGATAGATATAACAACATTTGATATAACTGTAACATTTGGTATAATGCTACATTTGACATAATTCGATTTACTCGAGAAGTAAACATTCTACGATTCTTTTATAAAATAAACTAACCTAACCTAACCTAATGCATATCAAAAATAATTAATATCAATCCTCCGAAGTTTACTTTTTGAGTAAATCGCATTATATCAAATGTAGCATTATACCAAATGTTACAGTTATATCAAATGTTGTTATATCTATCGAGGCGCACCCGTCTCTGTCTGTCCGCGGCTATGCTCTGAGACTGTTAGTACTAGAAGGCTGTAATTCGGCATGAATACATATATCAGTCACGCCGACAAAGTGGTTAAATAAAAAAAACTAAAAAATTTTTTTATAGGGTACCTCCCATAGACGTAAAGTGGGGGTGATTTTTTTTCTCGACTAACCCTATAGTGTGGTGTATCATTGGATAGGTATTTGAAAATAAATAGGGGTTTGCTTGAACCATTTTTTGGTAAAGTGAATATTTTCGGAGGTATTCACTCCGAAAGTTCAAAATAATGTGTCCCCCCCTCTAACTTTTGAACCGCACGTCTAAAAAATATGAAAAAAATCACGTAAGTTAAACTTAATAAAAACTTTCTAGGAAAATTATTTTCATCTTAATCAGTTTAGCAGTTTTTAAGTTTTTGTAAAAAATATTTCTAAACTAAGATTGTAATTTAACCGCCATTGTAAGCATTTTTTTTCTTTAAGTACCTATAAGATCAAGCTAACAGTATCTTCTTTCAAATAAAAAAAATATATTACATCTGGAAAACAATCAACTAGTTCTAGTAGACTGCAGTTATCTAATCTTAGTTACCCAATTCGCCGATAGATGGCGCTGTACCGCCGACGTTGGGACCAATAAAGTATGCAAAGATTTTTTCGTACCTACTACGGAACCCTATCTTGGGCGTGTCCGACACGCTCTTGGCCGGTTTTTCTATCATACAATTAGGCTTAGGTTTTTATGGCATTTAATTGTAGGTAGGTACATTTTGTACAGTCGCGGTCGCGGTATAAAAAGGTTCGTCACTTTTCGACCTTAATTCTTTGACACATGTAGAGTCGAAAAGTCACGAACCTTTTCAGACCGCTACTATACCAAATGACTTGTTATACCTGATTTACACTCTCGCCTCGTCACCTCGCCTCGCGCCTGGCCTCGTCGTCTCGCTCCGGACGCGAGCCTCAAAATCAAGGCAAATCGCGAGACGAGGCGCGAGGCGCGCCTGTTCACACTCTCGTCTCGTGGCTTGACCCGCAGTTCGTCTCGCCACTCGTACGCGAGTGTAAACCAGGTATTACAGTAGAGTCCTCCAATATCTCTACAGCCAACCGTTCATAAATATCTAATATGAACCTTCTGTTACGGTAATAAGGTTTTGTATATTTATTAAAGGTTGGCGATACAGATACTGGTGAGCTCGACTGTACCTATACCACATAGATAAATCAACAATACTAACAAAACTTTTGTGCTATGTTTGCCTGTTTGTTTTCCAAATAAATAAATAAATAAAAGGCCTACAGAGCCTTACGGTATACCTAAGTAGATTGGGTATTCGCTTCAAAAGTTTCTAGCCAAAGACGCCTACAAAATTTACAATATAATAGGTCCAGCATTGGTTGTCTGGAAGAGATCGCTTCTGATTGATAAGACCGCCTATCTATTGTCTGCCTGAATTTGTATTGTTATTATTTTTTTCTGTACTGTTTTGGTGATTAATAAAGAATATTTGTATGTATTGTAATATTGTATTGTATTGTAATTTTGAATCTGCCGTTATAAATCTGACCTGTCTATCACCAGCTTCCCCACGCAGCTGCCACACCAGCTCAGCGCACTGCGCCAGCCCGGTGGCTCCCAGAGGATGCCCCTTGGCGATTAACCCTCCGCTCGGGTTCACCACCACGCGCCCACCGTACGTGTTGTCACCAGCATCTATGAACTTCCCCGCTTCACCCTCCCCACACAGCTGCAAACCTTCATACGTGATCAACTCGTTCGCAGCAAAACAATCGTGGAGCTCAACCACATCCACTTGCTTGGGCGATATACCAGTCTTCTCATAAATGCGCTTTGCAGCCATCCCGGTCATGTCATACCCGGCAATCTTCATCAAACTGTTCTCTGTGAAAATTCCAGGTGTATCAGTCGCCATTTCCATCCCAATGATTTCAACAGCTTTACTTTGAAGTCCTAAACGAATCACGGCGTCTTCTGACATGAGTACCGCTGCTCCCGCACCGTCGCTGGTGGGACAGCACTCCAGTTTAGTCAGGGGACCGTAGATCCTTCTAGAATTTAGGATCTCCTCCACGGTATACTCCCGGGTGCCCTGTGCCCGCGGGTTCTTCACCCCGTGCCTATGATTCTTCGCTGCTATCTTAGCTAGATGCACTTCAGTCGTCCCATACTTTTTCATGTGCTCGATGGCAGCGTTGCCGAAATACTGAGGAGTTAACGGGCCTTTGACGAGCCCGATGAGCTCGTCTGTCTTTTTGTCGTGTAATCCTAGAGGATCAGCTCGGTCCTTGTAGGCACCATTACCTAGGGGGCCAGGCGCCATCTTTTCGAAACCTACTGCAAGCATTATATCGCCGATGCCACCTTCGATCAACTGTTTGCAGAGGAACAGAGCGTTGGAGCCGGAAGAGCAGTTATTATTGACGTTGTAGATAGGGATACCAGTCATGCCGACTTGGTACAACACACGTTGACCGCTTGTGGAGTCTCCGAATACGTATCCGCAGACAGCTTGTTGGATCTTGTCGTATTTGATGCCAGCGTCGGCCAGCGCCGCTTCCACGGCCTCCTTTCCCATCTCTGGGTAATCCCGGTCAGCACTTGGCTTCAGGAACTTGGTCATGCCAACTCCAACAACGAACACTTTTCTCGGCATCTTGGATGTTGTTTTACTCCGAATACAAAACACTGTTGATTGAAGCGCGTATCGATTGATAATGAACAAGCGTTACGATGTGATGTCTTTATAGCACAGTAATGTAGCGATCGTAAAATAATATTTTGCCTTTCTTCTTATATAATAATTCATGTAGCATTGTTATCGAAATGATAGCGACTTTATTTGGCTAAGTCACTGTTATCGTCACAAGATACTTAATCAGTGAGCCAGCCATTTACGATACGAGTGAAACGAAGCTGTTATTGTTGTTCATAACACATTTTCGCTCCCACGCGTTAAGCAGAGCAACTTTTTCAAGAGAGAGATAAATCTTTTGCTGTCGGACTCTAAGGCTACCGTCCATCAGAAATGTGTGGGGAAGCGGAGCGGTGTGGGGGAAAAAATCCACTTTTAGCATTCACGCAAATCCATCAGGCATCAGGCAATCGCCTTCCGTGGTGTCGTTTAAGGAAACCTTGAAGACCCATACAAAATGAATTGACAAAATCACACATACAAGTGTGACCACCTTCCACCTCCACTTTGAAACCGGAGTCGTGAACCCATAGTGGAAGCACGGACTCCTGAAAAATAGCTTTATGGCCCCACATTGGGGGCATCCGGACAGGGCATTTGAGAATTGTTCGTGGTCCACATAGGTCAACTGACGAGGCGTACTACGACCAACAAGGGGCAAATATATTGCCGCCTGCCGGTATCGATTTAAGGGTCCACACAGTGAAAGCGTAAATCTGCTGTTAACAAGTAGACACAGTAAAGACCATTTTTACTTAAAAGTAAAAGCATTTATATTTAAATTCTTTACCATAAATTAAAGTTGAATACACAATAATACAGTTCTAAACTATCTAGTCAACATCACTATCAAACTAATATGTTTCACATCTTAAAATAGATACATCTAAAAGATTAAGTGCCGGCCGTATTGACGCAGAAGCGAGATCGCGCGAAGAGTGACACGCCTCTATTGAACGGAGTAAGCGAAGCGAGCGAAACGTCGACGCAGCCTTCCTTCATGCGTCGAAGCATGGCCTGTATTCGCGGGAAGCGGCATCGCATCTTGTCCGGGTTTTGACAATTGCCTCGGTTGGGCGAAGTTTCTTGGCGAGTACTGGTGTTGTGCTTGTCGTGAAGGTAAGGAGGGTTCTCATGAGTTTTATTCCCCTCACGCTCTTCGTAGGGTTCTATGTCCTGACGCGGCAGTAAATATTCGTCCGTTATTACGTCATTGCTCGGATACATGTACCACGAGCTCACGTAGCCGGGATACAGGATAATAACTAATAGAAAAAAATTATACGCAGAAAACATTTTCTTCTCGATCTCACTGGAGACGGGCGACAGTCGGTAATGACGTGTTCAGTTCAAAATTGAGAAGTTTTTTTTGGCGATTCGATCTGCTATAATGGCCAGCTGCATTCGAAGGTATGTCGAAAAGTTTTATTTACACAAATGTTTGTAACTAAAATACTTGAATATAAATATTACGTAAACAAGCAACCTTTTTGTTACTCGAGCGGAAAAACTCGTCGCCACGCCAAATTGAAGGTCTGGTATGGAGAGCAGCATTTTAGGTGTTGAAATGATGGATCAGGTCCGGAACATCACGCGGCGCTCTCGTAACCAAACGTAGCAAAATAACCGCCAGGCTACCTAAGAAGGTCGGGGTTGGTCACGTCTATGCACCCAGAGAAGTGAGCACCTGTTACCATTCAGTGTTATCTCTAATCTATGCTTTAGACATGTTCTCCAGCCAGGCATAAGTGTAGATAGGAAGAGAGCTGGAAGTCCAGGGAAGAGTCCTTTGTCCGGCAGTGGGCAACAACAATACAAACTTATAAAAAAACTAGCTTTTGACGGCGACTCCATCTACAAAGAATACATTCTGCCGTTATCCCGCGGGAACTATGCAATTTTCCGGGATAAAAACTATGCTATGTCTTTTCCCGGGACTAAGACTGTATTCCAAATTTCATCCAAATCGGTTCAGCGGTTTAACCTTTTGAACGCCACACATAGTTTTTGTTACAAACAAAATTGATTCTTATGCGAATGCGGGTAGGTTAATTTTTGTATTACCGTATTGAGCCGTCTCTGACGTTCAAAAGTTGCGTGAAGAGGCAACAGACAGACACATTTTCGCATTTATAATATTAGTATGGACTTGGATGCTACCAACCTGTCTATCACCAGCCTCCCCGCGCAGCTGCCACACCAGCTCAGCGCACTGCGCCAGCCCGGTGGCCCCCAGAGGATGCCCCTTGGCGATCAGCCCTCCGCTCGGGTTCACAACTACGCGGCCACCGTACGTGTTGTCTCCGTCGTCGATGAACTTGCCCGCCTGCCCCACTCCGCACAATTGGAGACCCTCATAGGTAAACATCTCGGTAGTAGCAAAGCAATCGTGCAGCTCAACAACATTCACATCCCTCGGAGACACTTTAGTTTTCTCGTACAGACGCTTCGCGGCTAACGCAGTCATGTCATAACCTACGACCTTCAGCAGACTTTTCTCTGTGAATACTTCAGCTGTGTCCGTGGCCATTTCCATGCCGACGATTTCGACAGCCTTGTTCTGGAGCCCGAAGCGGACGACGGCTCGCTCCGACATGAGCACGGCCGCGCCGGCGCCATCGCTCGTCGGACAACATGCCAACTTCGTCAACGGTCCAAAGATCTTCCTCGAATTAAGAACCTCATCGACCGTGTATTCTTTAGCGCCCTGTGCGCGGGGATTCTTAGCGCCGTGCCTGTGATTCTTCGCGGCTACCTTCGCCACGTGCAGTTCCGTGGTTCCATATTTCTTCATGTATTCAATGCCTGCGTTTCCGAAGAACTGAGGGGTCATTGGTACTTTAGCCATGCCGGCTAGTTCGACCATTTTAGCGGTGTGCTTGTCAAGAGGGTGCGTGCGGTCTTTATAGGGGCTTCCAGCGAGAGCTCCGGGGGCCATTTTCTCGAAGCCGACGGCGAGGACGACGTCGGAGATACCTCCTTCGACGAGTTGCTTCGCGAGGAAGAGCGCGGTGGAACCGGTCGCGCAGTTATTGTTGACGTTGTAAATGGGGATACCGGTCATGCCGACTTGGTACAGCACGCGTTGACCGCACGTCGAGTCTCCTCTGGCGTACCCGCAAACGGCTTGTTGCACTATATCGTACTTGACACCGGCATCGGTAAGCGCCGCCTCCACGGCTTCCTTGCCCATCTCCGGGTAGTCACGGTCCGGGCTTGGCTTCGTGAATTTCGTCATCCCGACGCCCACAACAAAAACTTTTTGCGTCATTTTTGTGATTTTCTAACGAAATAGTAACACGTACGTGTATTGTATCAGCGCGCAATAACACTACCGCATAAATAATAGGGAGCGCGTATAAATAGCAGCGTAGGTGCGATATAATATATATCACATATGCTGTTGATACTAGCTGCCGGTTATCGCAATGCAAAGAACACAACGAGCGTGAGTGAATCAAAGGGCAATGTATTTATTGAAGTCGGCACTTTCCTTACGAGATTTACCCACATTTTTCTTGTAAAAAGTCTTAAGTTTCAAATAAGGTAAGGAAATAAAAGTCATCCCAAAATAGTGCCGCGTCTTGCAAGTACATATTCTGTTTGATAAGATAAACTGCCTAAACGCCTGATTTAATAAATTAAGATAAACTGCTTGAATTGCTTGCTTACACAATTAGTTTGTCAGTAAGTACAGTACCCGGCCATAAAGATTGCATACGGTCTTTGAAAAAAGACTCGGCAAATGTCGGACATTTGCAGTTTTTTTCCAAAGACCGTGTGCAATCTTTAAGGCCGGGTACTGTAGGTAGGTGTATGTACGAGAATTATTACTCGTAGGTATGTAATGTACATAAGAATATTAGGTAGTCTAAACCTAAGGTTTCTAAGGTTTAGTTAGACTGAGCAATGTTTTATTGCCTCAATTTTATTGTATGGAAAGTGGAAGAAAGTTGTATAATGTAAATGGGCCTTTAGATTTACCAGTCTAATTATTCGAAGCGAATCAGCGTAATAGACGAAGTAACTAAGTATTAAGTAATTAATCTGTGGTAATAGGTCGATTCAAAATATATAGCACGAATGAATTTAACGAAAGTAATGTCACTTCACTCACTTGTCAAGTCACTCGAGGGCGACGGAGAGGGCTATGCTCGGAGTTTCTCTGCGGGATCGCATTAGAAATGATGAAATCCGCGCAAGAACTAAAGTTCTAACGTTGTAACCTTGTTATTTATCTAACACTCACCTATACTAACGTAGTTCTTAGATTACTCTTGTTAACTAACACTCTAACACACGGTACTAATATAGTTCTTAAGTCATTTTTGTTACTAACACTCTATGGACCTAAAAGTTGTCTGAGAATAAAGATATTTTATTTTATTTTATTTATTTTTTAAAGTCACGTTAGTACTATTATATATTCTGCGGTCATGGACATAGCTCGAAGAATCGCCAGACTTAAATAGCAGTGGGCAGGGCACATCGCTCGTAGAATTGACGGCAGATGGGGCCGAAAGGTTTTCGAGTGGCGTCCGCGGACCGAAAGACGCAGTGTGGTGGGCTCCAACAAGATGGAGCGACGACTTGGTTAAGGTTGCGATAACGCGTTGGATGCGGATGGCGCAGGACCGATCTGTTTGGCGAGCCTTGGGGGAGGGCTATGTTCAGCAGTGGACGTCTTTCGGCTGAAATGATGATGGTGAATGTCACTTGTGGGTGAGTGCCGGACTTACAGGGGCCTCCTAATATCTTGTAAACAAGTAGGTACATACTTCTTCGTTATTCAAGAAAAAAAACATTATCATTCACTCATTCGTTTCATTCGTGTCAACTCTTATGAATCGACCTATAGTCGATTTCCAAATACACATGTTGACCTTACTTAGGTACTGTTGTCTTTACCAACATAATTTGTCAGCCGGCTTGAATAATCTTCTGGTCGTAAATAGCGTAATATTCCTTATCATAAGAATTTATTGAGTTCATTACATTAAGCCTGATAGGTATACTCAAAGTACCTAATCATCACCAAATTTAATGTACTTAGGTAGGTACATGTTTTTATCGAAGACCACTTGTGGTGCCATTTCGTATCGCATCGGACTGGGAGCCGATAAATGATATTAGGTAATTACGAAAGTAAGACAGACGGGTTCACTTAGACTCACTTATTTTAGTAACTAGCTTTTGCCCGCGACTCCGTTCGCGTGGAATTAGTAATTTGGCCAGCTTATTTTTTTTCTTATTTTTTCTTCAATTATGGCTCTCCTTAGTTCCTCGACATAAAAAAGTACCCCCCCCCCCCCCCCCCACCGAACCACACCCGCACACCCGCGTTCATGTTCATTCACCACCAAAAGCGTGCCTATAGAAGTTTTACTTCAAAAACCCCCGATTTTGAAACATTCTTCCGCTCCGCTCCGCTCCTATTGGTGTTAGCGTGATGATATATAGCCTTTAGCCTTCCTCGATAAATGGGCTATCTAACACTGAAAGAATTTTACAAATCGGTGCAGTAGTTCCTGAAGTCCGGTGAGCGATTGTCAGTCAATTCTTCTAAAAACTGTTCGATAAATTCTTAAAATAAACGTATCTTTCTTATTTGTGAACCGATTCAAATGAAACAAACACTAAATGTTAATCCAAGAAAATACCAACATATCAGTGAAAACCGCATCCTTCTAGGTTAAGCCATTTCTGAGATTAGCGCGCACAAACGCACAGACAAACAGACAAACAGATAAACAGACAAACAGACAATAATTCTAAAAATCATTGTTTTGGGTTCTATTGCGCTAATAAATAGCCCTAGTGACAGTTTTTCTCAAATATCTTCAATGTACAGACACCGACTTGTTACAGATTTATTATATGTATAGACTAGCTTTTGCCCGCGACTTCGTCCGCGTAGAATTCCAATTTGTGGTAAAGCTTCTTCATCTCTTTCATTGTATAAAACAAAAATCCGGCAACGGCAACATCCATCATTATTAATGTTATTATCATTTCATCATCATCAGTATCAGTTCGTGAATATTATAAATCCCGTTTATTCTCTATACCGTGGGAATTTCAACAAATTTGTCCTTATTCTATGCAAATTTTCGCTTATTTTTATCCCGCGGGAATTTTGCATTTTCCCCGAGAAAAAGTAGCCTATGTCCTTAGAAGTGTGTAGCTTTCTACCGGTAAAAGAAGTATTAAAATCAGCCCCGTAGTTGAATTCACTTATTTTTTCCCGTGGGAATTTTGCTTTTTCACGGAGAAAAGTAGTCTATGTAAATAATGGTTGGTGTAGCTTCCTATTGGTGAAAGAATTTTTCAAATCAGCCCTCAAGTGATATTCACTTCTTTCTATCCCACGGGAATTTTGCATTTTACCGAATAAATAGTAGGTAAATATTATTTATTTTATTAGCAGTACGGCTGCTCACCGAATCACTCACTGTTGGTGTATGTAAGCGATTAAGAATTTCGGTGGAGTCGGTTGGATGCGACGTGGTTCAATTGGTAGAACACCCGTTGGGGCGCATACCCAGGAGACGTGGGTTCGAATCCCACCGGCGCACCCGAAAAACTTTTTCGCTTTTAAATAATAAATAGTAGGTAGCCTAGCCTATACCAATAAAGGATGATGTAGCTTTCTATTGGTCATTTTTTTTAAACTCGGCCCCGAAGTTAATTTTACTATTTTCTATACCGCGGGAATTTTGCATTTATCCGGAAAATAGCATCCTATGTTAATCAAGGACAGTGTATCTTTTCTATTGGTGAAAGATATTTTAAAATGAGCTCCGAAGTTGAATTTTTTTTTTCTATACCTTGGGAATTTTGCATTTTCCCGGAAAAAAGTAGCCTATGTCAATAAAGGATGGTGTAACTTTTTACTGGTAAAAGATTTTTTTTAATCGGCTCGGAAGTTTCAGAGATTATCTATCCCACAGGAATTTCCAAAAATCCAGCAATACGTTTTTTTGCTGTTATATATGACCATTTACGTTTATACTGAATTTGAAAAGTTTAGTAATTGTAGTAACGGAGATCCAGTTGATTTGAGTATATAAATCTTGATTTATCCTTATCCCGTGGGAATTTTCAAAATTATTGAAATTAGCTTTATACCTATTCTAATAGTCTGCTTGCATGCCCAATTTGAACAGTTTAGTAATCTTCGTTATGGGGATAGAGTCACTCTTGATTGATGAAATATATACATCCCGTATATTCCTTATCTCGTGGGAATTCCGGAAAATTCTTTCTTATCGGATGCCTATTTCATACAAAGAACACATCCTCCAAGTTTCAGGTCTCTACATACAGCGGTTTAGGCTGTGTGTTCATCCGCCAGTCAGTCATTTAGGACTTCAGGACAAAGCATTTTATATGTATTTGCATTGCACCAAGCTTTTAGGCGAGTTCAACAATGATGTTTGAATAGTCAATTCGATTTTATTCGAAAAAGGTTGAACTCACATAAAAGCTTCATCATCATCATTTCAGCCGTAGGACGTCCACTGCACTGCTGGACATAGGCCTCCCTCATTGACGCCCAATCATTACGGTTGGAAGCGATTTGCATCCACCCTGAACCTGCGGCCTTCACCAAAACGTCCGTCCATCTCGTTGGTGGACGTCCCACGCTGCGCTTGTAAAAGCAAAACCTTGGTGAAATGCAAATACTTATACATATAATTAGTTATTATCAGAGATCAGATCAGAAAGTGGTTGACAAACGTAGAAAATGGTTTGTAAAATTTGAACTTTCGTTTCGTTTACATTGTGTCAAAATAAAAAGTAATTTAAATCAAAAGCACTAAGGAGTATTGATATCAACTTCGAAGCAAATCACCCCCAAAATAACTTTCTACTCCTTTTTAACCCCGTCAAGGGATGAATTTCAATAAAATACGAAACACGTCTTCCATCAATTCTGTTATAGAATGTTTATGCAAAATTTGAAGTAGATTGGACCAAGGAATCACGTTGTCCCATACAAACTTTGCCCCCCTTTTTTACCCCCTTAGGAGTAGAACTACGAAAAATCCTTTCTTATCGGATGCCTACGTCATACAAAGAACACACCCTCCAAGTTTCAGGTCTCTACGATCAGCGGTTTAGGCTGTGCGTTGATCCGTCAGTCAGGACAAAGGATTTTATATGTATAGATTATGTCTATAGCTAAACCGTTTAACCCCTCGTATTATATGAAACAGATGAGACTAGAATACAAGATTTTTTTCGCTTCCCGCATACGAGGGGTTAAGTTAAACGGTTTAGCTATATGTAGAGACATAATTACTAAAATACTTAAGTGAGTCTAAGTGAGCCCGTCTGTCTTATTTGTGTAATTAATATCATTTATCGGCTCTCAGTCCGATGCGATACGAAATGGCACCAGTGGTCTTCGATAAAAACATATAAGTACATTACATGTACAGTATCCTTCGCCATTGAGGTATAGGTTAGTAACTGCAGACTAGTTTAAAATCAAACTTTTAGCAAAAACGTTTTGCCACTTAGAAATTATATTCTTACGACGAGTAATATCAACAATTAGCCGTGTTATTTTTAATACTTTACCCTAACTGGTTGTCTTAATTGTTATTCAATTCACCGTGAATCAGCAGGCGGACTTAGCACCCGAGTCCAACGTCCTAAAGATAACACGATACCTACGAACAAAATGTTACTTGCCTATACAGGGTTATTTGTAATTCACTAGCATCCTTTTAACCCTAAACTCCTACCACTTAAACAAATGTTTTTAGGGTTCCGTAGTCAACTAGAAACCCTTATAGTTTCGCCATGTCTGTCCGTCTGTCTGTCTGTCTGTCTGTCTGTCCGCGGCTAAGCTCAGAGATCGTTAGTACTAGAAAGCTGTAATTTGGCATGAATATACATATCAGTCACGCCAACAAAGTTGTAAAATAAAAAACAAAAAAATAATTTTTTTTAGGGTACCTCCCATAGACGTAAAGGGGGGGTGATTTTTTTTCTCAACTAATCCTATAGTGTGGGGTATCGTTGGATAGGTCTTTTAAAACCATTGCGGGGTTGCTAACATGATTTTTCTATTCAGTGATCTGTTTGCGAAATATTCAACTTTAAAGTGAGAATTTTCATTAAAATCGAGCGTCCCCCCCCCCTCTAAAATCTAAACTGTTAGGTGGAAAAATTTGAAAAAATTCAGAATGGTAGTAAATATATCAAATTTACTAGGAAAATTATAGCGGCTAAGATTGCTTGGAAATTATTTGTAGTTTAAGAGTAAATAGTAGCCTAAGGTATAAAACATACCTAAACTTGGATGATTCCGTACACATACGAAATCCTTAGAAAAATATTACTTGATTTTTTTGTAATGGCTACGGAACCCTACCTTGTGTGTGTCCGACACGCTCTTGGCCGGTTTTTTGTTTTACGGCTTTTGTCATAGCTTAATATTTTTGGTGTAATAACGTTTTGAAAATTTGAGATTACCTCTTATTTTTACGATACTCTGTGTATTTGTATGGGAAAAAAAGTGCTTCATTTTAAAAAGTCGTAAAACAAAAACATTTGTTTGAGTGATAGGAATTGAGGGTTAAGAGGATGTCAGTGAATTACAAACAACCCTGTATACTGTGTTTATAAACAGGCCATGGGTCGGTTTGTTTGTATTTCATTTAAAAAGACGTAGGTACTATCGCCCCAAGCGCCAGATAACCACCTTAAAGGCCCAGTTTGCGTGCAGTGGCTAGACATCTGTCCATTGTACAATCCATAGCAATAAACATCAACGGCTGCAAGCAAATTTGTTTTGAAAATGGGTATCTGGCGCTTGGGGCGATAGTACTTAGTCTGTAAGTAAAAATCCTTGGCAGCCTGCAGGCGTATTGTCTACGCAGCGTTCCGCAAACTTTTTGTGTTCAGGGTAGGTACAATGAAAATTTTAGTATCCTATTATTATCTCGACTCATTCGCTTTTCGTTTCATTCTGTATTCGTTCTTCGTCTTGTTCGCTATCCGTCACTATCTTTTTTGGTTAAATTCTGCAACTTGTCTATCTCTTAATACGTCTTATTCGTTTTTCGTCACGGTCTTCCTTGGATTCATTCACGTCTTTCTTCCCTTTCGTTTTTCGTCTCATTTACTTATTCGCAAAAATTATTTCGATACGTTCGGTGCTGGTAGGTGTTGTTCGCTTAGTATAAGTTTTCCTTCACTTCAATACTTCTCGATCGCGTTTACGTAAAAATTTCAATTCTATGGAAACATGGAAGCGCGCGCGTGGAGACGCTGTCCATGTTTCCCTAGTAATTGTTTTTTTTACGTAATCGCGATCGAGAAGTATTTTGGTGAAGTAAAACTTATACTAAGCGTACTGGTAAATAAGTTTTCGTAAGTAAATGAGACAAAAAACGAAAGGGAAGAACGACGAATGAGTGAGTGAACCAACGCAGGCGCACTGATAGCAGCGGCGACCTTTGACTCAGTGATTCCATTTTTTTAATGGGTTCATTAACATTTTATACAGGGTGAAATTTAAGTCGTAACGCAAAATTAGTGTTTTTAACTCTGTTAATGCAGGACAATATAATGCACTCACTCAATTGTTTAAATTATTCTTATTTAACTAATTAGAGGTGTCGTCCATCCATACATTGAGTTTGTGATTTAATTTCAACAAAGTATGACCATCCTAAATTTTAACAATTGAGTTTATAGCATTTTGTTGCCCAGCATTAACTGAGTTAAAAAGACTAATTTTGCGGTACGATTTAAATTTCAGCCTGTATACAACATAAATACGAATGAAAAATGAATAATATTAGGGCTTGTCAAGTACCTACTAAAAAACAAAAAAAGCGGCTTCAGATATATAAAACCCAGGTTCGGCCGAGGCTGGAGTATTGCTCTCAACCCTGGGCTGGCGCACCCCAATATCAGCTGCTTTCACTTGATCGCATACAGCGCAGGGCGTCCCGAGTCGTCGGCAACCCCTCACTCTCCGATAAACTCGATCCTCTAGCTCTCCATAGAGACGTTAGCTCCCTTTGCGTATTCTATAAGATCTACAACGGGGAATGCTCTGAGGAACTCTTTGACCTCATTCCAGCTGCGGGGTTCCATTACAGATCCACCCGTCGTAAGCATTCATTTCATCGACATCATGTTGATGAATGGCAGTCTTCGACGTTGCGTTTTAAGCGGTCTTTTTTGCCACGAACTTGCAAAATCTAGAACGAGCTTCCCGCTGGGGTCTTCCCATCGAGTTACGACCTGGGTGCCTTTAAGAGGCGAATGTACAATTGTCTGCAGGGCCGACAACGCACTGGCATCGCGTAAAGCGCCGCGGGTGTCTATTGACAGTGGTGATCATTTAACATCAGATGACCTACTAGTTCGTTTGTCTGGCCTCTCCAACATAAAAAAAACAATATCTCGTTTTTTTAAACATATAAATTATGTTTCATTTTTGTAGATCATAATACATCCATACAAACTTTCACGTTTGTAATACTTATTAGTGGGATTGCACTTGTGGACTTTGTGAAGGCAGGTTAAATGAAACAACAAAGAGCCTATGAACACTAATAGTTTTGAGGATGCACCATGTACAGTCAGCAACAAAAATATGAATACACTTAAAAGTACCAAAAATATGTATACACGCCTTTATGCCCTGGTAATAGAGTCGTGGATGTATATTTTTGGTACTTTGAGTGTATTCATGTTTTTGTTGATGACTGTACATATAAAGCTGCAGTAGTCTGCACTTAACCCTTTCAGTACGGCTGGCGAGATAACTCGTTTTGTGCGATGAGCTCTCGGCGTAGACGAGAATACTCGTTTTAATTTTTTTGTCACTACATCCTGGGTTAGGGCATTCGGCAATCACTTTCCCAGCCGGACATATTGCGTCCCGTACTCTTGTAGATAAATGTAATTTAAATGTACCTAAATATTTATGTCATTTTGTTACAAAAATCATAAAAATCGGTCGAGCCGTTTTGGAGGAGTGCGAGCAAAACACCGTAACACGAGATTTTTATACATTAGTTTCATTTGATAATATTAGCTAACGAGTTATCTCGTCTACCGGCTTTGAAGAAAGTTTTACCTGGGCAAGTTAAGTTGTCTTTCGGACGTAAGAACATCATTTCTGTTAACGAGTTAACTCGCCTACATGACTGAGGAGCAGATATGATTTCACTGAGCCCGTCATACTGTGTAGACTGTGTACGACTTTGCCGGAACGAAAGGGTTAATGCCACGGGAACGAACTACTGGGAATTTCAGTGCTGAGTTTTTCACAATTCATGTGCGAAACATTTTTTTTTTTTTTTTTACATAAAACTGACCCGTGATTGACCACTATCTCACCTGATGAAAAGTGTAGATGAGGCCAAAGGTGTACCTCACTGGTTCAGTAACAGCCTATTCACTCTAGCCTTGAAGAGACCTAGGTTGTATTTATCAGGAAATACAGACGACGGGAGCGAATTCCATTCTTTAGCAGTTCGCATTAGGAAGGATGACGCGAAGCGCTTCGTACGGGCCACTGGAATACTAACCACATAAGGATGAAGACGCTCCCCCCGCCTGGATGTCCGATGGTGAAATGGAGATGGAGGAATTAAATCATGTAATTCCTGCGCACACTCTCCAAAATGTATCCGATAAAAAACAGACAAACAAGCAACTCGACGACGGTGCTCGAGGCTCTGCAGCTCACCACCGATTGACGAACTATCACCAATGAGTCTTCGGGCTCGATGCTCCACCGAATCCAACGCCGCCAACTGATACTTGGCAGAACCGTCCCAAAGGTGGCAGCAGTATTCCATACATGATCTGACCTGTGCTTTGTATAAAGTAAAAAGTTACAGTTAAAGTTATTTACTTACTACAAGCTTTACGGTTAAGGATAAACATCCTGAGGTAACAGCACACACTTGCATTCGGTGATTTGTGTGAAGTTCCCAATCCGCATTGGGACGTAAATAGGCGCCGAGATGAGAGTGTGATATAAAATTGAAAACACTTGGGCGCAAGCCACACAGAAAAGACGTGGGACGGGGGCGCGTGTCCGCCCCGTCTCGTCTGTCTGCTTTGAATCGCGACGCTTCTATACATTTAGCGCCTTTTTCCCACTCTCTTGTGTGTGGCTAGCGCCTTAGACAACAGCTCATAAATAATAGTTATGTCTACACGACAGTATCATCAAAGGTTTAACCCTTAAACCATTTAACAACCCTGTCAAGACATTCTATTTTGGACCGTAAATGTTGCTAATTTCAATCGGGTTTGATTTCTGCTTGACGGAATAGTACATTACTGCAGAGGCCGGGACTTAAGGGGTTGCCGGCCGAGTATCTATAAGTTGACGGCCGAGTGGTACACAGGGGGGGCACACTTACATATATCACACTTTTCATGCGACTACAGCGATCTCTGGTTGTTTGGTGGAGAACTAAATTAGCGGCCATCTTGGTTGACTTGTCAAACTTGTCAGTTGTCATTCATCGGCCATGGCCATGGCGTACCAAATTGTACGGTCAAGGACTTTAATTGATAGGCCACTTGCCAATGTTCGTATTTTAGCCGTATAGTGCAAATCGGGTTTAGCCGCTTATACTTCGTATATGCTGATTTGAAATAGACGGCTAAAATACGAATAGTGGCAATTAGCCTATCAATTAAAATTACGCGTAATTATAGCTGTACATCACTACCAACATATACATATAGATAGGTATACATCTATAGATACGTCACATTAGTTCTTCACCAGGGCGTAGGGCAGCAGCACCTTCCATACATGCATATTTGACCATAGAGTTGCCACTCTTGTTCATATAATATTACAATACTCTTTGGTGGTACACGAGGCCGGCAACCCCTGTTCCGGCCGAGGCTTGTATAGTGCTTTTCTCAAACATGCACCATCACCATCATCATCATCATCATCATCATCATCGTCGTCCTCATCATGATGGTGATGGTGATGATGATGATGATGATGATGGTGGTGGTGATGATGATGATGGTGATGATGATGATGGTTATGATGGTAATGATGATGATGATGATGGTGGTGGTGATGATGATGATTATGATGATGTTGATGATGATAATGGTGATGATGATGATGGTGATTGATGATGATGGTGATGGTGATGAATGATGATGATGATGATGATGGTGATGATGATGATGATGGTGATGGTGATGATGATGATGATGATGGTGATGATTATGATGATGATGCTGATGATGATGTTGATGGTGAAATATTTCTCTAGGCAGATCACCATTACCATCACCATCACAATCTTACCTTACCTTAAATGAGCGTAGTGGCAGAATGTCATAATGAACCAAAACGTAAATATTGCTTATAGTTTTTTTTAAATGGCTCAATGCTATGATGCCATAGACCTATAAACATCATGGTGCTGTGTGACATGAAACAATAGACGATCGCATTGCCGGCCTAGGCCTGCAACGGTGTATTTTGAAGCCTGTTTTAAGGAACACAACGTAAACATTAAATAGCATGTTTGAGAAAAATAGATTGCCAGTAACGATTTAAGGGTTAAAGCTAATGCTAACACTTCGTTATTGACTGTTCAATTAGTTTCGACTTTGAAAAGGTGATTTGAAAGGCAATCGCAAACTGTCACTAAATTGTTCCGAATGTGGTGATGATGATGGTGATGTCCGTAGTGCCTCAGCAGGGGTTTTATGGCTCGGAGTAAGGACGTCTATGTCTATCGAATGTATTCTATACAAAAATGTATAATATAAACCAGAAGTTTCGTCCGATCATGGTCTTTAGATTGTAGGTACAGAATATGTATACACGACCTTAATGTCAAATAAAATAATCGTCTTTTGTAATTTCGTCGGAGTTTCCTTATTCCTTAGTCTACTGTACCAATATTGTTCCCGACTGTTTTATTCTTTTTCAATTTTATATCCATGAAAATGTTTAGAAACTTGTCTTTAGAAAAAATAATAGTTTCTGCCTCATTTCTTGCGGCGTATTGTTCCTGGCCGGTATTTCCGAATGTGCTGAGACTCGAAAAGACTCGTTGATTTTGTTTATCTACTGCCACGGTCTATCTGTATGCAAACTGTAGTTTACGATTGCCTTCAGAATCACAACTACCTTGAGTTTGTTTGACATCCATCTAACTTTTTTAGTGCTCATATTCATATAGGAATAGTCAATATTTTTTATAAAACTTTTATTAACAAAATAGTAGGTACCACCTATAAAATATCCAGGGAATGATAACACAATGTCTTAGCTATAAAATATTTCATTGCACCTAAACTACGTGCATAATAAAATCTGTATAATGATTTGTGAATCGCGTCATGATTTAGAGTTAGATCATAAATATTTATAAAACATTTATAAATTGCTAAGTATTTAAATGCCCAAGACCTTAAGATCCGTTACCAAGAGAAGTAGAATAGTGAAATTTGATCGGTTTCAACCAGTTTTTTTTACAATTTCGAGCGGATTTGGTCTATTCTTCCTGCGGCTTGGCGCTGGAGGTCAGTCAGTTTCATAGCAAGCCCCATGTTACCTTGGATCTTGATTTTTCCCTGGAAGAATGCCTTCTGCGGGTTGAGTTTTCCCGAAATTAGATCGACCACATCTTTGTCGTTAACCGTGAAAGTAACATCGGGCTTCTCTGTTCCGTTGTACGTGACTTTTCCTTTGCCTTCTTTAGCATTGATGACCCAATATCCTTCTGCTCCGCTGGCGCCTTTGACCTTAAATCCGTAGATGCCTCTGACTTTTTCGATGAGTTTGTCTTCGTCGGTAGCCATGGCATCTTCGAGGATCTTCATGTATTTGAAGACTTCGAATTCTTCGGGGTTGCTGGAGACGGCAGCCACGCTGTTGGGGGTGGCATTCTGGAAACCTTTGCGGTACATGGTGATGACGACGGCGCCTCCGAGTCCCAAGTTGTGTTGGAGTGCGATGCGGGCGCGCGGTACCTGGAAAAAAGAGAGGGAACTCCTTGAAATGGTAACTAAGTCACACTATTAGTTCTAAGGGGTTTTTTTAATGAAATAGGGTGGCGTTCAAGTGGGGTCACCAGAGGCCATATTGTCTAACGCGCGCACGCTTCCTTTTTTTTATGTTAACCCTTTCAACGCCACGCCTCGATAAAACGTAAACCTGCTTTGAATCTTATGTCATTGTGTCAAGAACACTTTGACACTGTACTTTGTGACACCTATATGTGTCGTTGGCGTTGAAAGGGTTAAGCTGCGTACGGACTGCGCGCACATTACGAGTACCCGGGTACGCGTAATGTGCGCGCAGTCCGTACGCAGCTTTAGAGAGGCCAGACAAACGAACGCTTGTGCACTACAAGGAATTTTACTGTCCGGCAGTCCCGATTTTTTACGGTCCGATAAGGCACGTCATAAATTTATATGCTAAGGTAGCCCAGTGCCCGACGGTGCCCCAATAGCCGACACTTTGAATCTTAATTCGTAGCAATAAAGGCGACAAGCAGGGTGTCGATTATTGGAATGTGTGAAAGTGTCGAATACTGGGGTATTTACCTTAGCTTGTGCACTCGTAATACTGGGGTATTTACCTTAGCTTGTGCACTCGTAATACTGGGGTATTTACCTTAGCTTGTGCACTCGTAATACTGGGGTATTTACCTTAGCTTGTGCACTCGTAATACTGGGGTATTTACCTTAGCTTGTGCACTCGTAATACTGGGGTATTTACCTTAGCTTGTGCACTCGTAATTTACCGTCCGACATTTTACTTTAGCTTTAATTTACGTTCCGGACCGTTTTTTTCCGCTTCGAGATGACAACAATGAAAAATTAAGGGGTATAGCAAAAAAATCATAAATAAATAAATAAGTAGTTGTAGACATCCGAGTCTCAGTTAGAAAATAAACTTTCGTCTTGCCTCAATTTATCGTGGTTTATGTAAAATAACCCTATCAAGTACCTTATAAGGGGATGAACCCAAAATTATTTTTGTATTAGAAGACCTACTTACGTCTTCGCACGTTGAGTATTAAAGCAAGCAACTGCCGACGTTCCAGGAAGCTCATCGTTCCTAGCGTAATTGGGAATGTCTAAAAAAAATTACCAGTGGCGTTTATATTTTTTTTGTATAGAAAAGTCAATTATAAGAAACTAATTTCAATATTTTGTCACTTAGTTCACTACTTTTTTCAAAATTAATTATTGAAACTATTTTGGTTGATGACGTCAGATTGTAATTGAGGGCTCCCACACTGCCATATTTCTAAATCTATCTAAATGCGTACGATAAGGCAACCCCTTTAATTATTTTTTGCGTGGTGGTACACTGTAACTAGTGTCACTTTACTGGCGCTGTCAAAGTGCTAGATGTCAGGCAGTGGGTCCAAATCAAACTCAGTAGTTATAATCCACGCGTAAATTTGTGAAGAATTCTAACCACACAGAATAAAGTACGACTTGGACCGGTCACGCAATTTACACCAAAGTCAAATGAAGGTCATTGCTTATTTGTTATGTAATAAATTCATTATATAATATTAAAATTAAATAACTACAGAAAAAGAGTTAAAAACCATTTCTCTCGAAATAGTTTTCGATTTACTATACATTGCAAAAAAATAGACATCCCCAATTACGCGGGCGTGGCGTGTAGTTTTTAAAGGGAGCTAATCCTTAACTGCGCCGGACAGACGGACAAGTGCACAAACCAATCATCCGTTTTATTCATGCCACATCGGACCGTGAAAATGGGACTTACGGACAGTAAAATTCCTTGTGCACAAGCGGTGTTACTATCGCGTTCACAATCTTAAACCGTTTGACAGAAAGGAATAGTAAATGCGATGGCAAGCGTCCACGTGTTAGACAATTCGGCCTTAGGTCCTATAGGTATAGTAGACCAAGTAAGTGCTTTACCATTTTTAATGACAGTTCCTACATCAGAATAAAAAACCTTAGGCTGATTGTCACATTGACATGTGAGTGAAAATAGCCTTTGATGTTGTAAGTCATGCAACTGACATTGATCCTTAGGGTGGTAAAGGAGTTTCTTGGTCGACTATACTTATGTTTTTCACCTATTCGCTACTATTACCTTTGGTCGACACTTTTTATCCAGAAAAATACAAGCAACAAACAACCGCCTTACACTTCACAAACACCTAAGTATAGTTATTTAAATAACATGAAACACGAGAGGTCAACGGTTTTAAAATTATGTAAAAAAAACAGTCTGCAGCGACCGGAGCCACCAGCTATAATGACTGGTTAGTCGTTATGTTCATTTTAAATTAGCTTTTCTAACAAAGTAGAATGGAACGAAGTAAATGTTACGAGGACTTTGGTGGCCGGAGTACCGCGTTTATAGGTACTAGGTTATGTTAGATAACTTCGCGAATTTCACTCATAAATGATGTCACACCCGGGATTTAATGACGATGATTATACACCGCGATTTCTTTGGTATCAGTCATTGTAAAATGTCGTTTAAGGAGTTAGGGCTGATACAGACAGACTGCATAACAACTGCAACGTAACTATCATGCATGACCTATCCGTTAGTGTTACTACGGATAGGTCATTTTATTGATTCATAGTCACACCAGTATCTATACTATACTAAGTATCTATACTGGTGTGACTATCTATACTAATATATAAAGCTGAAGAGTTTGTTTGTTTGTTTGTTTGTTTGAACGCGCTAATCTCAGGAACTACTGCTCCGATGTGAAAAATTCTTTCAGTGTTAGATAGCCCATTTATCGAGGAAGGCTATAGGCTATATATTATCACGCTAACACCAATAGGAGCGGAGCGGAGCGGAAGAATGATTCAAAATCGGGGGTTTTTGAAGTAAAACTTCTATAGGCGCTAATCTCAGGAACTACTGCTCCGATTTGAAAAATCTTTCAGTGTTAGATAGCCCATTTATCGAGGAAGGCTATAGGCTATAAATCATCACGCTAACACCAATAGGAGCGGAGCGGAGCGGAAGAATGTTTCCAAATCGGGGGTTTTTGAAGTAAAACTTCTATATCTCGGGAACTACTGCTCCGATTTGGAAAATTCTTTCAGTGTTAGACAGCCCAGTTAGGGGCGGGTTGGGAGCGGGTGGGGGGGCGGGTTGAGAGCGGGTTGGGGGCGGGTTGAGAGCGAGTTGGGGGCGGGTTGGGAGCGGGTTGGGGGCGGGTTGGGAGCGGGTTGGGGGCGGGTTGGGAGCGGGTTGGGGGCGGGTTGAGAGCGAGTTGGGGGCGGGTTGGGAGTGGATTGGGGGCGGGTTAGGAGCGGGTTGGGGGCGGGTTGAGAGCGGGTTAGGAGCGGGTTGGGGGCGGGTTGAGAGCGAGTTGGGGGCGGGTTGGGAGCGGATTGGGGGCGGGTTAGGAGCGGGTTGGGGGCGGGTTGAGGGCGGGTTGGGAGTGGGTTGGGGGCGGGTTGGGAGCGGGTTAGGAGCGGGTTGGGGGCGAATTGGGAGTGGATTGGGGGCGGGTTGGGAGCGGGTTGGGGGCGGGTTGAGAGCGAGTTGGGGGTGGGTTGGGTGCGGGTTGGGGGCGGATTGGGAGCGGGTTGGTTTATTATGAAGTTTCACTTCTTCCGGAAGGATCTAAGGAGAGCCATAATTGATGAAAAAGCAAATTGGATAAAAAAATAAGCTGCCCAAATTACTAATTCCACGCGGACGGAGTCCGGGCAAAAGCTAGTGAATAAATAAAATGACCTATCCGTAGTAATGAGTGAGTTGGTCTATAGACCAACTCACCCTTGACTAAATATAAATATTTAATTTAAATCAATTCGACGGAGCGGGCTCCTATTTCTGGGCGGTTTGCCCTTCGTGCAAAAGAAACTACCTAACTAACCTAACCTACCTATTTTCTGGACTGACTGAATTAGGGTTGAGGGGTGCATTGGTGTGACCATGGGTCGGGTAAAATAAACGGTAGTCACACCAGTGTGACTACGGATAAATTAAATGAACCATAGTCACACCAGTGTAGTAAATTGGTGTGACTATGACTACGTTCGGTCGCTATAACTGCCAACTGCCGATTGCCTATACATTTTCCACAGCAGTTGGTCCGGAGAAAATACTGTTCCAGAAATACTTAAATAATGATTATGACAAATAAAAAATATAGAAAACAATACGTTGTGGCACAAGAAATCCGGGCAAACGATAGAGAATCCACGTATTCACATATTTTTTACAAAACCGAGTTAACTTACTACAGAGAATAAATCATTTGAATTGAATTGAATTGAGAGTTTCACACTTCAAAGCAAATAAGCAATTGTTTCACGCCGCACTTCGTATAAAATCAAGATCCTTTTGTAATCCGCAAGGTAAAACATGGAAAAATAAATTACAAATTACTCGGCCTACCTTGGCTAGCTAATTATTTTTGCACGCGTTTATCACACACACCAACACTGCCTCATTGAATAAATATTAATCACAAACCAAGATAAATCCCACTATAAGTTACGTAAAGACTGGTTTAAGAAGAGTACATATTTGAAATGACGGCAGCAAGAAAGAGAGAAATTAACTGACAACATTAACATACAATGACTGATCATTAGTTGTTCAAAAAATTCAAGGTCACTTGAAGTTAAATAACATATGCTAATACCTACGGTATTGCAAGCACACTTTCATTAAATAATTTTAAGGATAAATCCTCTTATGATAGTCTTTTTTATCACACAAAAACGTCTCGAACGCTTTTACTTCAAAGTAATTTGAACTGAAATAATACTTTGCTCTACCGCGACCTTAACAGATAGTTACGTTTATTTAAGAAATGCGTGTTCATGCAGTTCCTCCACCTCCACACTGTACGAACACACACAAATCACACAAACCCAACTATCACCACCACCAAATTGCACTCGCATTCCCATCCTCCATTGCCTTTGTACTCTATTTGTTTTGTTGTTTTGTATTATTTTTTGTGTTTTATGTAAAATAAAGTATTTACATACAATACATACATGCACTGACGTTTCGAACTCAACCAGAGCTCATCTTCAGAGTAGTACCACAACCGTACGCTATGGTACCACAACTAACAACATTCCACCGGTCACAACTGTCCAATAGAGAGTAGAAATATTGCCAAAATCAATTTACCTAATCTTCTAATGTCTCGTAGGTTACACTAAACTTAGTAAGTACATATTAACTTTAACGACGAGAAAGACTAAGAAGAAAAGTGCAGATCGATACACAAGAGTTGGCACGAATGGATTGAACGAAAGCAATGCCACTTTGTCATTTTTGTAGGAGTATGACTGATGCATGACATTTTCATATTTGTGTGAAGTGTATTCAACACATAGATACTTTCATTCACTCATTCGATCCATTCGTGCCAACTCTTGTGAATCGACCTGTAAATTACACGCGCATGCTACCCACTCGAAAGCTACTCTTACTGAACTGTCCAAGAATAACTGTAATACACACTTTACGCAGTTACTTGACGCATGGGGCAATGCAATGGGGATCATGAACCTTTCACTTGAACTGCTCAACAAAACAACCAACACCTAATTTTATTTAGTTTTCCAGCCCAAACTTAAAGCCCTACTGAGTTTTTGACACATTTATTGCATTCATTTGATCTCGTGCATCATTACTAGCAAAGCTATACAGGGTGTTGCAAAATTACCCGTAATAACTGAAGGGTATGGAAGTACTCCAGTAAAGAATTAAATTAGTATAGTTTTTTTTGGGATGGCGGGAGCTCGCCTTTGATAGGCAGGAGTGGAGCAAGAGAGGAGAGGCCTTTGCCCAGCAGTGGGACACAAAAATAGGCTAAATAAAAAAAATAAAAAATAAAAAAATTTTTTTTAGAAAAAAAAGAACAGCGCGAAAAGTTACAGTTTTATTTACTGTTCATGGGGTTTCAGGCTTTAGGGGTTATTTTGTAACACCCTGTAGTCATGAAATTTATGTGTAAGATATTTGAGGATTCACTCTAATGAAAAGTGTTTATCGAAACACGATTACTTGTAGTTCACTCGATAGAAAAAAAATCCAAAGTCGTCTCTAAAAATAAAATAAATTCGTAGTATGACGTAAATACTGCACGGCAGGTCATGACTCTTTGAATGTTAACAGCGTTTATACCTGCTGAGCTGGCAACGTTGTATTTTTGTTACTTTTCTCGATTATTCCATAAAAATTGAATGAATATTAAAAATGTGGTGTATAAGAATTGTTCTAACTAATATATAAGTTAATGTGCCTAGTGCAATAATTATTCGTGATAGACTTTTATTTTCTTTAAAAACCATTAGTAATAATTCGTTTTTAAAGAAAATAAAAATCTATGACGAATAATTATTGCAGTAGACACATTAACTTATATATTAGAACAATTCTTATAGGCCACAGTTTTAATTTTCATTCGAGAAAAACTAACAAAAATGCAACGTTGCCAGCTCTGCAGGTATAAATGCTCTTAATAAAACAAGATGTTTTCTAGGGCTTAGTGTTGCTACATTTTTAAAATGTGTCTTTGTTTTAGTAAAGTAATACAATGAAAATACCTAAATACACGCCCAGTCTAACCAACCTATCTTGAGCCATCGGGTTTCCCCCATGTCCGCGTGAGTGCTGCTTTAGTTCTCCTTCGGCCATCGGGCGGGGAACTCGTGTCGTTCGCGCTTACGCACGGCTTTGATTCTAGCCGCTCTCACACACAATACATAAGTGCATAGAATACCTAAAATTGATTAGCGCCAAAAACTCGGTAGGGACTTAACGCCGCACCGCGGTTCTTGTGCTAATCGATTTTAGGTAGGTTGGTATTTATGCACTCGTGTATGTGTGCGTGAGAGCGGCTGGAATCAAAGCCGTGCGTAAGCGCTAGCAACACACTGTCAAGCTCCCCGTCCGAAGGCGGAAGGAGAACTAACGCAACTAGCTATACGGACAAGGGGGAAGCACGGCGGCTCAAGATAGGTTGGTCGGACCGCGCGTGTATTTACGTATTTTTATATTTTTTTACTAAAACAAATACATATTTTAAAAATGTAGCATCACTAGGCCATAGAAAAGATAGGATTTTTTTTTTTATTTTTTAGAGACTGATTTGGATTTTTTTCTATCGAGCAAACTAACTGTTTCGAAAATCACTGGTCATCAGAGTGAATCCTCAAATATCTTTACCCATGAATTTCAGAAGTAAAGCTTACCTTACAGCAAGGGATTAAATTAATGCAATAAATGCGCCAAAAGCTCGGTGCGCCCTTAACTTAAGGGACGTTAGGACCGTGTGGGCCGGCCGCTCACTGACAGCAACGGCATGACATTTTATTACTATCAAGTTATTTTGAATCTTATTTCAATGAGTTTAGAATTCATGTTACTTTTAGCCCGAAACATGTCGAGTTAAACTCGTTTTAAGACGTGAGTGATCCGTTTATTTTCACTGAGGGTTATGTTTTTATAGATAATGGTACGGAATCCTTCGTGCGCGAGTCCGATTCGCACTTGACCGAGTTTTTTGTGTCCGTTTCGTAACGAACCACAGGTACAAACTATATGAAAAAAAGTCACAAAACTGACTCAAATATAAGGACACTTTTTTTCGCCCTTAAAAGGAATAGTGCTCGTGCGTGATTCTGAGTAGAAAAATTTCCTCATTAAACTCTTCAAAAGGGTTTGGAGTTGAAGGTTGACAATAGATGCTCAACACAAATTATTTGTTTCAAACTCCACCATCGTTTTTAGGGTTCCGTAGTCAACTAGGAACCCTTATTAGTTTTTAAAACCACGTGGCTGACGTTTAAGGCAGGCAAAAACAACATATTTACAGTTAGTTAAATGTTTCTTTATGGAGAGTGAACGGTACGAAACTGCAAGCGCCGCGAGAACCTATGTCCTAGATTTAAACACTCGTAAAACCTGAATCTCGTGGACCGACAAGTTTAAACTTTCATTTTTTTATATTCAAACATATCTTATGGCATTTTGTACATTTGTCGTGACACCAACTGCCAATGCAAATGGCATCTACTAAAATAATATTGATGAATTGAAAAAAAAATCATCATCATCATCCTAACTGCAGTAGTAAAGAAATTTCCCTAAAAATACTGCTTTCGAGACTTACCTACTTATAAAATTCATTTATGTCAAATTATTTATAACTAGCTTTTACCCGCGGCTTCGTTCGCGTAAACCATTAGATCTGGCAATCCAACTGAAATTCCTATGGGTATTCCCAAACAAGTAGCCTATGTGGTATTCGAGACGTCTACCTTCATACCAAAGTTCATCCAAATCTGTCCAACCGTTTAATGTGCAGAAGTAACAAACACACACACAAACACATATTCACACTTTCGCATTTATTAATATTAGTATGGCATAATTATAATAATTTAAATCTAATCTAATATGTAAAAATCTTGTGTTGGTGTTTTTTATTGAAATCCTCCGAAACGGCTTGACCAATTTTTATGAAATTTTTGTCTAGATATATTTGGTAGGACTGAGATTAGGTTGTAGGCTATTTTTTATACCTATATTCTTCGCGGACGGAGTCGCGGGCAACAGCTAGCAAGTATGTAAAATTAAAATTATGGCAGCTAATTAATAGATAACTTACCTGCACGGAGTCTAATTTAATATAGAATCCTGTTTACTGTTGTTGCTATATCTATGATAGAAGTAATCAATCAGGCTAAACTGATAGATAACTAGCTAAAATTACAATATTTATCTACTAAGTATGGCAACTTCCAGATTTATCAGATATTACCTCAGGTAAATAAGATTGTTTACTCCTTCTGTGTACTAAATTAAATTTAAATATACATATATTCTGTTATGTCACGGGCCCTAGGCAACACCTACCTAATTGTAATTATACACCAGTAATAATTACTAATTCTTGCGCCCTCTAATAAGAAAATCCATTGCAAAAAATTTCATTTAGGTGCTTTTCCGCTTTTGTCTTTCCAATAAATCCAATCAGCATTGTCTAAATGTATACAAAATACATGCTACTGCAACCATTGTTTGGATTTTTTTAAACTGGTCAAGTACAACATACACTTAGTTGCTGTTAGGAGCCATTGGCAGTAGTGGTTGCTAACCTAAAGTAACCGGTTACCAAAACAAAAAAAAAACAAGTTGAAGTATTCATAATGAGCAAATCAAGATGCAATGACCAATCAACCAATATGAAAAATAACAGTAGAGTAGTTCATTTTATATGATAACCTCATATTTACTGGCTGCCTTGTATTATAAATATTAAAAATATAAAAATCCAATATAACATGTGTATCATTTCTTGCCAACACCCTTTCATAAAATCAAAACATTCACCAGACCATAACCACAAAGCAAAACAATCAAAGACCTCTTTTATGTTGACTATTATCTTTTGGTGTCATGAACTCTAAATGATTAATAATGCAACAATAACAAGTCTGTTTGCATGCCATATGTTTGCAAACTCAGACTGGCTTGTGTAAAGACCAACCTGTCTATCACCAGCTTCCCCACGCAGCTGCCACACCAGCTCAGCGCACTGCGCCAGCCCGGTGGCCCCCAGAGGATGCCCCTTGGCGATCAGCCCTCCACTCGGGTTCACAACTACGCGCCCACCATATGTATTGTCTCCCGCATCAACAAACTTCCCTGCCTCCCCCACCCCACACAACTGCAATCCTTCATATGTGATCAACTCATTCGCTGCAAAGCAATCATGGAGCTCAACCACATCTATTTGCTTAGGTGATATACCAGTCTTTTCATAAAGTCTCTGCGCAGCTAGCCCTGTCATGTCATACCCGGCAACTTTCATCAAACTGTTCTCAGTAAAGACGGCTTCCGTATCTGTTGCCATTTCCATACCTATGATCTCGACCGCTTTGTTCTGGAGTCCGTGTCGGAGGACTGCTTCCTCAGACATGAGAACGGCTGCTCCTGCCCCATCACTAGTCGGGCAGCATTCCAGCTTAGTCAGTGGACCATAAATCCTTCTGGAATTCAAGACTTCCTCTACCGTATACTCCCTTGAATTTTGTGCGCGTGGATTTTTGACACCGTGTCTGTGGTTCTTTGCCGCTATCTTGGCCAAGTGTAGCTCTGTGGTGCCGTATTTTTTCATGTGCTCCATGACAGCGTTACCAAAGTATTGCGGGGTCATTGGGGCGGCAGCGAGTTCGGCCATCTCGGCCATTTTGAGTGTGTGGCGGTCCATAGGGTTTGTGCGGTCAGTGTAGGGACCGGCGCCGAGAGCGCCCCCCGCCATCTTTTCGAAGCCTACGGCCAGTACGATATCAGAAAGGCCGCCCTCGATCAGTTGCTTGGCGAGGAATAGAGCGTTGGACCCTGTCGAGCAGTTATTGTTGACGTTGTAGATTGGGATACCGGTCATGCCGACTTGGTACAACACGCGTTGGCCGCAAGTCGAGTCTCCGAACACGTACCCGCACACGGCCTGCTGGATCTTCTCGTATTTGATCCCGGCGTCGGCAAGCGCCCCTTCCACCGCCTCCTTACCCATCTCGGGATAATCGCGGTCAGGGCTCGGCTTGGCGAACTTCGTCATACCGACGCCTACTACGAACACTTTACGACCCATTTTATAAAGTTACGTTAATTAAGTTGTTAGTTACCTCTTGCGATGGCTGCGAACTGCGGAGTTAGGTGGGTCGCGCACAAAGAACGCCACACGAAAACTTTAATATCCCTCGGTCACTGATAACACAGCGAAAATAAACCTTATCTAGTTAAAGCTGTACGGTGTTGGACTCGCTAGGCGGATATACCCCGAACAGTTAGGTATCTAATTATCGAGTACAAGGTACATTCGCACTACGAATAGCAACGTGATAGAGACTTTATAGAAATGAAATGAATGACCGTTGACCAACCAACCAACATCCAACAAGGCAATGACACTAACACTTGTGTTGTGACGTAGACATTACAATCTTCAACAAACATACACCTCGCTCTCTCTAATTACGATAAAGAGGATCTCTCGTGAAAATCAACTTAGATACAATGCATTAAGGACTACAACACTACCAACGCTATCATTGATGCGCAGATTAAAGTTGTGATGCGTTGCCGTCAGACCACGGTGCTTTCACTTCCAACAATGTCTATTTTTAGTTCCGTCAATTTGCACTAGATGGCGATATTTTTTATCAAATCATGTAGAAAATAGATGAAAACAACTTTAAATTGACAACCTTTCATTTTTTTAACACCTGAAAATTACTGCAGGAATCGAAAGAGTTTCGTCTCCTGAACACGGAAAAATATTAATTATAATTTATTTCTCTATATTTAAAAAAATACAACAAATTTAAAAACATATATGTACTAACAAATACTTCCACAGAATAGATATGTTTCCTTTACCCTTTTCACTAGAAAAAAGAGCTGTCATAATTTTAAATTTGATAACAACCTTAACGTTAAATTTACGTCATCACTTTTTTTTAATAGAGACTAGGCAAAAGTAATGGGTCTATTCTATCGTTACGCTCTTTTAGAATAAGCACATCTTTAAAAAATTGTAACAAATTAATTAATAATCCTAGTGAAAATTTAAAACTATCAGCGTCTTTCTCTTTCCAAAGAGAATACAGAGAACGAATCAAATTTTGTCTTAGAAATATGAAATGTTGTCAATTCTAGTTTCAAAAAAGCTGTGGCAGTGGCCCACGGGCAGTGGCACAGCAGGGCTGGTATTGGTAGGTATGATTATTGGTCCTAGGTATGATAATAGATGGTACTAATAGTAGTTACGGGAATTTGCGTTAGATGGGGCTGTGCCGTTGAATAGAGTGATATCTCTATACTCTGTGCGTCAGACATGCGTCAGACTGACAGACATCTGACAAGTAATAGCTAGTGATCATAGACTTAATACCTAACCCGGACTGAGTACTGCGACAAAAAAGTGAGGCCGTAAAAAAAAATAACTAGTGGATTGCATCTCGTTCTAATTAGGGTGATCAAGTAATGGTGCGAGTGGGACACAATCCACTAGTTTCTCTAGTTTGTATGTAATCTCTCGGATTATTAAACTGTATGGCTTGGTAATATGGGTCACTTTTGATTGACTAATAAAAGTTAGTACTCAGTCCTGGTTAGGTATTAAGTCCATGGTAGTGATGTACTTTATTTTATGCGTTCATCTCAAACACATCTCGAAATCCTCTAAAAAATTCTTCTACAAAAAAATATAATAATTACAAACGCAAATTAACGAAAACAGTTGAACTCCTTTAACATTTGTATTTTTTATAAATATTTTCAAAAGCTGTGTTGTTGTACTAAGCAATAGTACAGGATCCTGGCAGGAATACTGGCTGCAACAAAGAAACTGGCACAATTTTGAATGAAAACAAAAGATTTTAAATAATGCCATTTAATCGTTTAGATTTTTCAGTATGAATTAAATTCAAGTTCCCAAAAATATATTTTATTATTTTTCACATTTTTCGGTAAAAGTTAAATTATTCGGGTGACGTAATAAGTTTAGAAATGGCTTTAGATAAGCAAAAGATATTGAGTGATTTAGGAAATGTTGTAAATCAGCTGCAAAGTGCCGACTGGTATGAATCTTTGTTTATATAGTTTAGCTTATTTTCGTAGCACTATTTTTCACCTCTCTTTTTTATGATGTTCAATTAAGTATTAGTAATGCATCTTGTAAGGTACTTTTTACACAATAATGATTTAGCAACCACCTGTCGTCACGACCGTACGTCAGGGTCGTCAGGGAATGACTGTAGCGCTCGGCAAAGAATTAAAAAGACTCTTTTGTTGTTTAATGATACATCTGTATCCTATAGAATAATAACATTTAACCAACTGCACTCAGAAACGTCATTTTTCTTTATCTACTAAATATAATCTAGCAATTTTAATTTTTATTTCCATTCAAAATATGTAACGGCGTAGTGAAAATAAACGGATCACTCACGTCTTACGTCTCACGGCGGCTGCCAAACGTGACGTGTGACTCCGAGAAGAAGGGCTACGGATTAACTCGAGACATGTCGAGTTAAACTCGTTTTAAGACGTGAGTGATCCGTTTATTTTCACTATGAGTGAGTCTCACGGTAGTTTCATGTTTAAATATGTAAAGGCGCTTAAAATTTTACCTGTTTTCAGTGGTTGCATGGGTAAACTGTTTTCGAATCCCGGACAAGCACAAGGCATGGGTGCATCTGGTTGTCGGTGCCAACATAGTTGCTGCCATAACCAGGGCTACGGATACCAGTACTCCGGAGCGTCTTACCCTACGCACCAGCAACCGATGCCCTGCACACCATGCATGGGCATGAGCTGCAACCCACCCAAGCTCTATAGTGAGACCTACAGCTATTTAAACCAAAATCTTATGCAACCCGTCATCAGAGAAGTATACGATGATTTAAAAAGCATTCGTCCCGAAAACACTGTTATGAATAATCCTATGGGAAACCAACTGGGTCTTGCGCAAGGTACTCCAAAAACTCCTGTAGTTCGGGGCAACATGGGGGAGATCGTGGGTCAGGCTCCCATGGGTGATGTGATGGGTGGACAAAATGCAATGCAGAGTATGGGTGGCATGCCTTCCCATAACACAATGAATCCATTGTCAATGGGTGGACAGCAGCAACAGAATTCAATGGGTGGAATGGGAGCTGAAATAGTCAAAATGATGATGTCAAGTAATAAGTCTCAGCCTATGAATATGACAGGACAGAGTGGGCAACAACCCAATCAAGGTGGAGCTACAAATGCACAGATGAGTGCTAGTCAATATGGTAGCAATATGACAGGTACGGGACCAAGTACACAACAATACAATTCAAATTATACTAATATGGGGGGCAATCAAGGTCAATATAATGCAGGAAATATACAAGCAAACCAAGCTCAGTACAGCACAAATAATATGGGAATGGCAAGGAGACAAAATAATGCTGTTCCTCAAATGCAGAATCCAACCGCTGACTATATGACACAACCAAACATGTACGCAGGAGGTAATTCACAAGTTAATGCAATGCCCAACATGACCAATGATTCAAATCCAAATGCACAGGTAGGAAATATGAATGCGAATTCAGGAGTGCAGCAAATGCCAGCATCTCAGCGCGGAAATTATGGCATGCATAGTCAGGGCATGGCAAAGTTTAATGAAATATTCCCTGGTGTGACGCAGGGAATGGAAGGCAATCTGGACTTTGACCCAATGTCAATAGCAATTCAAATGAATCCAGCTAATCAAAAACAGGCCACTATGAATGCAATCCAAAAGCTTATGTCAGGAAACAGTGCCACTAATAAGCCGCTGGATAGAAATGCGGTTGAGATGCAGCCTGTAATTAATGGAATAAATGCAGTCAATGCAAACTTGACACCGAATCAGGCGACACCAAACAATGAACTGCAACCTGTTCCTCCCAATCAAGCGATTAATCAACAATTTGCCAGTAGCCCCGCAACTGCTACAAGCCAACCGAATCAAATGCAACCGCAAGTGGTTTACACTGCTGGTACAGATGAATTGGCAAACCAGGACGGGCTACAGCAGCAAAAACCACTCGGCATGGTTGAACTACCACAAGGAGGATATCCTAATCAACTGCCCGCTAAGCAGCAAATCACAAAGGAACCATTATTTCCTGTTGACACTTCAAGATTATCTTCGACCAGCCATGGCCGCCAGTTCGAATACAACACTCTTGGGCAGCCCGTTGAACCGTTGCCTCAGAAGACTTACCGCCATACGGAACCAAGATTGCCCCAGACTTTATCACCTCAACCTGTTCCTTCAAAGTTAAGAAACTCTGTGCAACCCAAGTATGTCGTTAAGAATACTATTAGCAAAACTTCTCTATTCGGGAATAAGCCTGTAGGAAAAACTCCAAGCAGAAGACAGTTGCAGCATGTATATAATAAATACAAAGGCTCCGTTTCGAACACCAAACAGAATGTTCGGCCTCAGCAGCAACTCACTGCATCAGACGGTCGGTTAAATACCAACCCACAACATCTGTCACCGGTTCAAGTGCCTGTGGAAAGAGTCGGAGGAGATACCATTGCGAATAATCAACTCATTAATCAAGTTACTAAAGGGGGGGACTACTTCGTAGATCAAGTTTTGGATGCTGTTGCCAATCAGCCTCATGGTGATGGGCGTCCAGAAAAGGTAAGAAATCAATTAAGGTTTTTTGATGCCTGTCTGATCTTACTCCAAATTCAGAATATCTATGATTTTTGCATCTGCTCCTATTTACGACCTTCGAAGAGTAGGAGTCAAATTACGTGCTGGGCTGCTCACTATTCAGTTCAAATCCGCTGTAGCACAAATAAAATTACAACTAGAGTTGTCAGGTTTTACTATAAGTGGGTATAAATTGCAGTTCTTTGGGTTATTTATTAACTTTTGTTCCTCATGTTTTCAGCCTGTGGCTCCCAGTAAAATTGCAAAATGTCGAAATGGACTACAAGACATGGTATTCACGTCTTATCCGCAGTCTGCCGCGTGGTCTTTTCACGGGCATAACAATCGTCAGGCATTTTAGATATCATCGGTACAACACCGGAGTGGATATTAAAAATTTGTGTTATATTATTATTAAAGTTATTGTGTGCTTTAAGATATTGTTGGAGTCAAGTGGATGTAAATTTGTGCGAAGTGGATTTCTTAGGTATAATTCGTCAAAGAGAAAATGAGTAAACCAAAAATAAAGTAATTTATGAAATTATTCTGTATTTTTCTTCAAAGACATTGTTTGACATACATTTCAAAGTTGAAATCTGTGATCAAATAATTTTACCATCTGTGACATAGTAGGTTCGACCCCTGTTTTCTCGTGGTCCCATTGATTTGTCCCATCAATGGGACCACGAGGGAGACTTATTTCTCGTAGTCCCATTCAGTTATATTGAAATGAACTCAAACCTGTATATGTATGAATGTACAGTAATTAGTACAGGTTAGACTACTGTTCAATACCAACTTTTGAAAACGGGGGGTTCGACATGACTTATAGACAAACATTATTTTAACCCTTTCCCAGGCATAGTGCTTATACCGACCACATAAATCTACACAGATTCGACCTTACTCGCTTTGGTAGAAAATTAATTGAATTTGTTTAAAGTAAGATTCTCTTTTAAATTAATCCTGTATAGGAGCCTACAACACAGTGATTATTTTGCTGTAGCGTACCTAAAATAGATGGGGCCTGGAAAAGGGTTGGGGAAATCAATCAGGTGACGCCGAGGCTCTAGTTTATGCCCATCTTAGATTTATCACATATCAGCCAAATCTGCTAAATTTTATCCCTTCAGACCCACCATATTAGCCATACCCCTGGGGTAGGGTGGTACAGAACTATGCCACCGTAGTAGTGCTGGAATATAATGGAAAATTGAAAATAAAATAAATATAAAATAGGTAACAGATACAAATATGGGTTCCTATTTCTAGGCGGTTTACCCTTCGGGTAGAAAAAACTATCTATCTAACCTACCTATTTTCTGGACTGAATTATATTTCGTCATATGGGATGCTATTAACACCGGGTACTTAATATTCGGAAAAACAAAACCTAAAAGCCACAGCTAAAAACACTAAACTACAAGCACTACGGTGGTATGGTTCTGTCCCACCTTACCCCCAGGTTTAGTGGGTCTGAAGTGAATTTTATCAAGATTGGTTCAGAATTTTTACTGTCTCTCACAGTAGGGGAGCCCATGTTGCCATAGCCACCCTACACCCCTGTTCCTTCGAAGGAGCTATCGCGTTTTTTTTGCCACTAGTTAAAGGTGGAAAAACAAACGCAGTTCTTCCTTCACCTCTTGTGAAGGAACTAGTGCTAAAAAAAACGCAATTGTTACTTCGAAGGAACAGCCAAAGGAACTACCGCGAAGAATCCAATTTATCCTAGCAAGGAGCGTCGCCGGGGTGAGTTTTTGTATCCAAGTGGATACACAGGACAGGGAACGTGTTACTTTATAGTTTATAGGAAAAGAGAGAGAGAGAGCGTGTTCCTCCGAGAGAGAGGGCTACGGATTAGCCCGAAATATGTCGAGTTGGGGCCAGGGCGTAGGGCCAGGGCCTATACTACGAAGTGCAAAATTCGAACTTCGTATCATGCCATTCCTCTCACGCTAATAGCATTTAATACGAGAGCGAGCGAGACGGTACGATGCGAACTTCGATTTTCGAATTTCGGAGTAGCCCCCCAGACTCGTCGACACACCAGGTTGTCACATCATTGCTATTCGACGGAAACCTACCGGGGCTCCTATTTCAAGCCTATCTGCCCACCTAAAGAACCTAACCTACTTACTTTTGCGGAATAAAAATGATTTCTGATGAATTTCCCACGAAAGCGAAAGAAATATTTTTTTTTTTATTTTTATATAAGAGGTGGCAAACGAGCAGACGGGTCACCTGATGGAAAGCGATTACCGTCGCCCATGGACACCCGCAACACGGGGGGCATCACAGGTGCGTTGCCGACCCTTTTAGGAATTGGTAGGCTCGTTTTTTAAAGATCCCTAAGTTGTAACGCTCCGGGAATGCTGCCGCAGAAAGCTGATTCCAGATCTTTGTCGTGCGAGGAAAGAAGTTTCGCTTAAAACGCACGGTACTAGAATGCCAATCATCAAGATGGTGAGGATGGAAAGACAAACGGTTCCTCGAAGTGCGGTAGTGGAATTTAGCCGCAGGCAGCAATTCGAACAGTTCGTCAGAACACTCCCCATGATAGATACGGTATAATATACAGAGAGACGCCACATCCCTCCGCAAAGCCAAAGGATCGAGTAGGCCAGAGAGTGCCTGACTACCGACAAATCGAGCAGCTCTACGTTGGATGCGGTCAAATGGAAGAATTTGGTACTTGGGTGCCCCAGCCCAGAGATGAGAGCAGTACTCCATGTGCGGCCTAACCTGCGCCTTATAAAGTTGTAAGCGGTGGGCTGGCGAGAAGTACCGTCCCGCTCTATTAAGCACCCCCAATTTTTTAGAAGCTAACTTAGCTTTGCCTTCCAAATGACCACGAAACTGAACATCACTCGAAATGTCGACACCCAGGATCCCAATAGACGATTTGGCATCAAGGGGAGTACCATCAAAACAAGGCGAAACAACAAAGGGATCCTTTTTAGTGGAGAACGCGCATACTTGAGTCTTTTAAATTAAATAAGTCTCTATAGTGGTGTGACAACCTGGTGTGACCACGAGTCTGCCCCTGTTGAGGGTTAAACTTGTTTTGAGACGTGAGTAATCCGATTATTTCACTAGTGTCTTTTATCTGACAATATACATAAAAATAAATAATGCGATCTCCTTTTGTAACAACTTGGTAACAACCATAACAACACACAACACTAAAAAAATAGTTACAAAAATAGTCTTCTTGTCTATGGTTTAGTGATGTTCGTTTGTTTAAAGACTCGATTATGTCCAATTAAAATTTCCCAAATCAATTGAAAAGGGAATCGAATACAAAAGAAAACCAAAAAACTATATCTAGAGCTGCTGCGTCGATACATTTAAATGTTTTTTTATTTTGTATATAATTATTTAAAATACCTAAGTGCATTTAACTAAATTACATTATGACTAAAACTTAATTAAAATAAAATCAACTCAGGCTGTAAAAATGGCCCCTGCGCACAGAATAACTAATAGTACTAGCATACATACCATGTATAGTATACATGTGATAAGAGCGCCTACAGTAAACTGTTTTAAAAATAGACTGGACATTTATATAAAGAGATTTAAATCACAAGTGTAGTGATATGCACGCATCAGCTCTATGAGCTACTAGTGTATTATTTTAAATAATAATAATAATAATAATAATAATAACCACGAACCCGAGACCTCCAGGGGTACACATACACACATGCGCTTATACACACACTCACACACAGTTACACACCCACCCCGCCTCTGGTTTGCCTTTGTTGGTTGCCTAGAGTGGAGCGCAAGAGCTAAATGCTCGAAGGATGGATGTGTTTGGACGTAAGTGGCGAGTTGGCATTTTGAAGTTTAAAGTCCAGGGACACCTCTCCATCCTTAGCCGTTCACACCAATGTTGCCGCCTCGTTGCCCCGAGCGGGCAATAGTTTGAGGGGCCCATTTAGTGAACAGCGAGTCACCGCCTACCAAAAGTTCAGTTTATGAGATATTGAAATGGTAGGTGTCCGTTATCTCACTCCATAGCCCGGTAATCCTGTCCACAACATCCCAACCCCATAGCCAATTCCATGTCACTTCCTACCTGGCAATAGTTTGGCAACTGTGGGGGACTGTCCGCTAGCACATCCTCATGGTGTATTAGGGGATAGACCTCCATAGTTGCGCCCATCTCATTTATATTATATGGTACCAAAGGCCTCTTCATGTTGGCTTCGGCCCCATGTATGCCTTTCAAATGACCGGGTCCCCATGGGCCCGTGATCGGAAATCCGTACCAACATAATAATAATACTAATATATTTATATTATATGGTACCAAAGGCCTCTTCATGTTGGCTTTGGCCCCATGAATGCCTTTCAAATGACCGGGTCCCCATGGGCCCGTGATCGGAAATCCGTACCAACATATAATAGTACAGAAGGATCACTCTCAAGCAAAAGTCAACTTTTAGGTATAAAAATTTGCCTACTCTTACGACCGATAATTGCTTACACGCGAAATTGAAACTTATCGTGTGATACGAGCGTTCATATTCCTTTGGGCAGCACTGATCGGAAACCAATTACACAGGGTTCCCACTCGCCAATATTTAGGTAAGTATATAAATCAAGAAAGATAACAGTGAGTGTGTATGTTTTAATTCAGTAAACTACCTTTAGTAAGTAAGTAACTTAATTATAAAATCGTTTAGAAGTCATTGTTTGTTGCAAAAATTACAGAAAAAAGATGATGTGAAGATGATGTGGAGGTGGAGGAACTGCATGAACGCACATTTCTTGCATAAACGTAACTATTGTAAGGTCGCGGGTGAGCAAAGTAATTGTTTTAGTTCAGAAAAAAGATGCTTAATTACAATACGTGTGACGCGGCAAAAGTAAAGTACAGCTCGCGCGATAAGAGTTTGGCGTTGACCGTTATTGCGCATTGGGTATCAACGGGGGTGCGGGGTATGCGCAGTAATCCCCTCCACCCGAAGGTCAAAGCCAAACTCTTATCGCGCGAGCTGTACTCTGTGGACGCGGCCAGCGTCCGAACTGTCCGAACCGATAGCCGAGCGACAGCCTACTGCCATCCATACGCATACGCCTGCCCGGGAGGCGCGCCGGCCAAACATACTTAAACAGCGGAGTGAAACCCCCCTGCCCTGCGGTATGATACCGAAGACGCTGGTAGAATTTCCACGCTGGATTGTAAGACTCATAAGACTGGTACGTTGAAGCCCTCCACAGATCGCAGCGCGGGGCGTGCGCGCGCTGCATAGCACTGAATCATAAGCGTTGTGCCGCGCTTCCAGTGTATGTCACTGTATGTATGATTCAGTGTTATTGACCGCGCTGGATACGCTCCGTCAGCGCCCCGCGCTGCGATCTGTGTTGGCCTTGAGCGAGGAAGCCGCCAGCTTTTCGGTCTCCTGTGCTATTTGTATCTCTGAGTCTCTTTGATAAGTCTTTGAAGAGACTTACAGCGCCAGGGCCCCACGGATCAAGGGTCTCGACGCCGAAAGGTACAGAATTAGGCGCCAAGACTACTGTGCTTTCCTGCCGTTTCTACCACAGCTGCTGCTCTTATAGATGTTCGGTGAAACTTAGATAAATGACGAAGATTAATATTTTTTTAATCCTTAAAAGTATCGATTACTAAACGAAACGAAACCCCACAGCCCAAGCCCAACACTATCGTAGTTTGACATTACTCGTGTCGTGTTGTGCGTGTTTGTGAAATTTCGCAAATTGGAATTGCTAGATATTTCGATTTTACCAAAGCAATCGAGGAGTTGTGAATTTTGTGTTGTATGTGAGATCAATTATCACTTGAGCAAACTGCGATCCCGGTAGAAACAAATACAAGATTTTGTTTGTGTTGTAAGAGCTTAAAATCATGTCTCTTTTCGGGTCTTTGATGGGAGACGTCGAGGATGATCCGTTTTTCGGGTGAGTTCGTATTTTCGGTAATCTTCCGCTTGGTTACATCATTAATTAAGCAGGCAGTGATGAAACATACATGCAAAATCACGTTGCTTTTCACGTGCCTTCGCAACGTGTACTTGTAATTCATTGCATTTTTTGTGTATAATTTGACATTTGTAGGTAATTTTTGAGGGTCCAATGCAACTACCCTGCTGGTTTTGTGGTCAGTATAAATTCGACAGAGCCTCTTGATAAAATATTTAGTACTTTACAAGCTTTTTATTGACTTCACTTCCTGTACCTACTTGCTTGATTCTTTGATTGTTTCAAATCTTGTAACAATTGCAAATTAATTTAGGGATCGATTTGACTCGTCTTGTGGTTCTTGATAGCAAATTCAGGATAAATTTTAATTGCACCTCATCTTAATACTTGATTACTAATAATTAAATGACAAATACTCAAACATGTATACTGTAACAATGCTGAATATAATATAAATTTGTGACTGATTAAAATTTTATAATGTGTACACCTTGTCTATTTAACAGAGTTAGTACTAGAAAACAGAGAATGCACGTAATTGGTCAGCGATAAGGACAATGCACCGGCACAAGATAGGTTTACATGCCTGTCAAATGTTAGTCAACATCTGTCTTTCGTATGGTGTGGACGCTTTCAAGTGCTTATCTTTGGTTGAACAGATAAATCGTGATCTATTAACAATACTGAATCATGTATCAAAATTTGTGCACTGATAAAAAAATTACCCTATATAGTACATTCGGCCGTTATGCCTACTGATGATTGTTAATAAACCAACTGATATCCCGTAGACAATCACATCTATGAAATATATGTCAATGCAGGTCGCACATGCGGCACATGCGGCACATGAACAACATGATGAATTCGCTGTTCTCGGACCCATTCGGCATGCTGGGCGCGCCCATGTCGCTCATGCCGCGCCCCGCCGGCATGGCCATGATGCCGTTCATGCCGCAGATGCCGCAAATGAACCGCCTGTTCTCTGGTAAGTCCACAACCTGTTTCTTTTTTCATGTATCCATTTGTATGTATAAGTATTATCTGTTATCAAAATGAACTGGCATCGAAACTGAAAGGCACAGGGAGCGTGCATTACTACAGACTGAAAGAGCACAGTGTCTCTGCTCTATCAAGCAGGTTCAATGACAGCACTTGATGGGATGCTCAGTGGAGTATTTCTCAGTTGACGACAAGGACATTTAAAGACAGAGGAGTGGCTTATTGTGTTGTGTCATAGATCACCACATTGCAGAAAGAATAGAGGAAAAAAAAAAGAATTATTTATGTTGTGAAGAAACCTGCATACACCTGCGAAGAAGTTCAATAGTGTGTGTGAAGTTCCCAATCCGCACTGGGCCAGCGCAGGAACTACGGCCCAAGCCTTCTCATTCTGAGAGGAGGCCTGTGCCCTGCAATGGGACGTATATAGGCTGGGATGAGAATTTTTAGGCTTAATCGTTGGTTTAAATAGTTGCCTGCCTTCTGCCAGTTGTTTTTAGCAGGCGCAAAGAAATCTGCGAGTGTCTTCCCGTCTGGACTCCATGGGCCTAAAACGTTCTCTCAACTGTTTTATTTGTCAGCAGATCTGGAGCCCCACATGGGCGCTCCCGGCAGCTCCTTCAGCAGCAGCACTATTGTGATGTCATCTAGCGGACCCAACGGAAAACCTCAGGTTAGACATCGATACATTAAAAACCAGCCAAGTGTGAGTCAGTTCAGTCGGGCCACACGCAATGTACCATACTAGTTTTTAAAAATAGTACCATACTATGCGGCCATTTAAAAAAATTAAAAAAAAATTAAATGAGGTAATTTTGGGGTTTTCTTATTCAAAACCACGAGCGCTATTTAATTTTCATAAAGAAAAAAAATGTCCTTATTTTATGAGTCAGTTTTTTTGTGATTATTTTTTTATACACTTTAATTTAAAATTTAGTTTTTTTTTAATTTATTTAGTTTTGCATAGCTGTTGAATTTCACCAGAGTGCATTCTGATCCATCTTGAGCCTCAACTTAGATAAGATGGTAGTTACTGCCTTAACGAGATTTGTAGAGTACTTAATGCTTTGTATGTAGATTTTATTTCTTGTAAATATTTTTAGGATAAGCTATTTATCATTTTTGAATGTCGATTATTTAACATGTCATGTTTTTAAGGTAAAAAGCTAAACAGTGGTCATGTATTTTTTTTTCACTGTGATAGATCAAATCTCGACCAAAATTTAGAAGAGGCAAAATTGAAATTAAATAAAATAAATATTGCAATAGTTTTTTAAATTTTTTTTTAATCTGATACAACTATTCCTGATTATTTTTCAATAAAAATAAATTCAAAAATAATTAATCCCGAATATCACGACTCAAAATCTTAGTGGTAAATGGTAAGTATTCATTTTTCACAAAATTATAAAAATCGAAAAGGTGAGACTTACTAAGGTCATTTTTTGATATTTGGTAGATGACCTGCCCACCTATCTCCCATTTAAGTTTGTCGTACTACTTGCGAGACACCCTGTATAAGAATGAAAAAAAATCAAGTCTGGGGTGTTTCATACCTATTTAAGTTTTTTTTATTAGCAGACGGTGTCAAATAAGCAATCGGGTCATCTGATGGAAAATGATCACCACCGCCCATAAATATCAACAACTCAAAGAGTCACTGATCTGTTGCCGGCCTTTAAAATAGGAGAGAGAATAGGGGAGGGGGAGAGGTATTGGGCCCCCGGCACCCTCACTGACCGTACGAAACAGCAGGAGTACAGCTACTGCTGCTATCTACATATTTAAGCATATAAACGTGTTTGGGCCAATCAACTTTTTTTTGTAAATTTCTATTTACTCTTTTACAAGTAACTCTGTAATCTCTGGTTAGTGAAACCCTGATTTTGCAGTAATTAGATAAACTGTTTATCGTAGTGCGTATGTGAAAACCAAAATAAAGCGTGTAAAAAAATAAGTATTTCTATGAAAAAATCCGGTCACCCAGGGGACATGCCACTATTTCCATACAAATTTTGGGCGACAACATTGTCCCCTGGGTCACCCACGAAATAGAAGCTAAACAAAATAAAATAAATATGGCAATTACACCATTATTGGCTACAAAAATCTAGGGTTTGAAAAGTATACTTTAAATAAGGAAAAAATAAACAGTTTTTTAATTATTTCGGTTTTCATAGAAAGTAGCAAAAAATCGTTTACAAAAAAAAGTTGATTGACCCGTTTATCCGTTGCCTAGTACCCATAAAACAGGCTTCACTTACTATGGGACTAGGACTCGTAAGGGGAGATGATCGTATGTTGTTTTTGTGGTCTGTACCGAGGTTTCTCTGGCAGGTGTACAGTTCTTCAAGCAGCACCAAGATCGGCCCCGACGGCATCAAGGAGACGCGCAAGACCCTCGAAGACTCTCGCTCCGGCACCAAGAAGATGTCCATTGGTCAGTATTTTACAGGCTTTTTATTAACTTGCAATGTATGTATGTAGGGTTCAAATCTTGCAAGTAACATTTGACGGTGATTAATAAACGGATCACTCACGTCTTAAAACGAGTTTAACTCGACATGTTTCGGGCTAATCCGTAGCCCTTCCTCTCGGAGTCGCACGTCACGGCGGCTGCCAAACGTGCACATGATCCGTTTATTTTCACTATGAGTGAGTCTCACGGTAGTTTCATGTTTAAAACATTTGACGGGTATGTATTACAATACCGAAGTACGAACGACCGAATGTATTAAAACATCGAATGGGTCAAAAGACCGACACGATTTTTTTCTGAAACCGTTAACTTTTTAAGATTGTTATAAAACAAACCTAACCTAACCAAATGGGTTCTGTATGATGCCGTTTTAATAAATTCCGAGAAGTTAACGGTTTCAGAAAAAAATCGTGTCGGTCTTTTGACCCATTCGATGTTTTAATACATTCGGTCTTTCGTACTTCGGTATTGTAATACATACCCCATTTGACCCACTTCCTGGTTTCCGATTGAGCTGAAATTTTGCATGCATGTGTAAATCAGATGACAGTGAAATTTCGTATAACATGATGCTGATCTTATGATGGAACTGGGAGGTGGCCATAGGAACTGTGTAATAAAACGACACGAACACATCCAGTTTGGTCTCGTTTGATTTGTCTTGACGAGTACTTTGGTCCGAGATGGTAATCAGGGACCAAAAGTAAGTTAGCAAAAAAGTCTTGTATTAAAAAATTGGAATTTTTAACTAAAACCAAGGATGATATAGACTGGATTGGCAGTCGCCATAGTACGAATCGGGCGCGGTTTTTCTAGTACGATTATTAAAATCTAGATGGCGCTGAAATATAGCCAGAGGCTTTGAAGGCAAAACAATAAGACTACAGATGTTTCATATTACTACAAATGTATTATTTTTCAAAAATTATGCATAATAATACATTTGCAGTGATATGAAACATCTGTAGTCTTATTGTTTTGCTTTCAAAGCCTCGGGCCATCTAGATTTAATAATCAAACTATTTTTCTGCGGACAATCTGTACTATGTTGATTGCTAATCCAGTCAAAGTCAAAGTCAAAATTCTTTATTCAATTTAGGCATCAATTGATGCTCCTATGAACGTCGAAGAATCTACCACCGGTTCGGAAAAAACCCTGTTGAGAAGAAACCGGCAAGAAACTCAACAAGGTAATCCAGTAACCAAGGTAACCAGTCTATATCATCCTTGCTAAAACTTATTATTTGGGTGTGTTTCAGGGCACCATATCGGCGACCGTGCTCACGTGGTGGAACGCGCGCAGAACCTGTACAGCGGCGACCGCGAGGAGACGCAAGAGTTCATCAACCTGGAGGAAGACGAGGCCGAGGACTTTGACAGGTACTGGCTGTTAGAGGTTGTGGATCGGCAGTGGTGTGGCACCCTCACAGGCAACAGACAAGACTCGAGTGATTCCCATCTTCCAACCTAGCTGTTCAACCCAGGTTGGATATTGGGAACTTACAGTGCCATCTTCCAACCTGCCTTACCTGCCTTGGGTTGGGTAATAGGAATATAATTGATTATTAATTTTTCTTCCTATCTTCCAACTTGCACTGAATAGGGTACAGTCACAAGTAATTCTATAATAGTTAAGGCGTTGGTATGTTTGTACGTTTATATTTATGTAGATTTGTATATTTATCTGTATCTAGATGTGTCCGGCGCTAGTGTACCGTAGGCTCGATTTTTTTAGATTTATGTATTATCTCCTATTTCAATCAAAAACCTAAGTACCCAATCGTCACGCAAATTGGCTCTTGTTCCAAGAGTGATATCATACCTCTTCACATTTACCTCATTATAATAATTAGATGGCCATATTTAATTCATTTAAATATTTTAAATGATAATAGTAGTTAGTCATTGAAATTTTAATTTCTCAGTTATTGCCTTGAACAATTCCATTGGAAATGTTTTCTCCTACTGATGAACCTAGTGATGATGAATACCTATATCTAATTAAAAAAAAACATGTAATGCAACATTTGAAAAGAATAAAATATATATTTAAGCACTTTTTGTTTTTTTTTGTTAGTGACTGTTTAATACAGGTTGGAAGATGGGAAGAAAAATTAATAATCAATTATATTCCCACTATCCAACCCGAGGCAGGTTGGAAGATGGCACTGTGAGTTCCCAATATCCAACCTGGGTTGGATAGCTAGGTTGGAAGATGGGAATCACTCCAAAACTCGAAATCTATTGTAGCTCTTTATTCCACAACTAACAGCAAGTACAATATCGTCACGTTAATCAGGATAGGTATACAGTTAGTTAACATAAATATAACAATCAATAGACAGTGTCAGTTCGCTATGGCGGTCAAAACAAGGAAGAAGAGCGGATGCTAATCATAGTCACAGACAACAACAATTGGGAATGTCTAAAAAAAATTACCAGTGGTTTTTATATTTTTTTTGTATAGAAAAGTCAATTATAAGAAACTAATTTAAATATTTTGTCACTTAGTCCACTACTTTTTTCAAAATTAATTATTGAAACTATTTTGGTTGATGACGTCAGATTGTAATTGAGGGCTCCCACACTGCCAAATTTCTAAATCTATCTAAATGCGTACGATAAGGCAACCCCTTTAATTATTTTTTGCGTGGTGGTACACTGTAACTTGTGTCACTTTACTGGCGCTGTCAAAGTGCTAGATGTCAGGCAGTGGGTCCAAATCAAATTCCGTAGTTATAATCCACGCGTAAATTTGTGAAGAATTCTAACCACACAGAATAAAGTACGACTTGGACCGGTCACGCAATTTACACCAAAGTCAAATGAAGGTCATTGCTTATTTGTCATGTAATAAATTCATTATATAATATTAAAATTAAATAAGTACAGAAAACGAGTTAAAAACTATTTATCTCGAAATGGTTTTCGATTTACTATACATTGCAAAAAAATAGACATCCCCAATTAGTTGATTGAGTTGGCGAACAAGTGACGTCATAAGTTGCTATTGCCATTCTAACTCTATGGGAGAAATGTGTTTTGACAGCTCATAAAAAGTACTTACGTTAGTTGATTGGTGGTGTCAACATATCCCTATTTCACTTATATACACATTTATTAGCATTCATTAGATTTCATTTTATTAGCATTAAATATAGCCTAGGATTCGCTTATACAACGACCTTCACCGAGCTGGTTAATGGGTGAAAAGTGTTTTATATGAAATTAAATATGTTGACCTTTGATCAATTATAACTGAAGATACACATTGCCGAACAAAATCCCCTCCAAAGAATGTCCGAACTTTTTTATTTGTTTGCATAACAATTAAAATCATCACCTACAAAGAAATTTGAACCTAGTCTTTACTTCATTACAGTCGAATTTCGGTTGACACTTGACAGCTAAACTTGACAATTTCACGCAACGTACTGAGAAAAAAGAAGGCCACTTTTATCAAAGTGGCGCTCATTTGGCTCTGACATTTTCGGGCGCGCGACTGTGGATCTACTGTTATAATTGATCAAAGATGTTGACTAAAAAATTTCAGTCCAGAATATTTTTTTTTTTTAAACATTTTACCGTTTCGGTTAATAGACAAATAACGTACCTATCAAAAGTATAAAGCCTATAGAATATGCAAACGTTAGGTTGACTAACCAGACCAGTGCAAATATCGATTTATCTGTTTTTTTACCTGTTAAAATTCAAAAGTTCTGTTCCGTTCCGGTCAAAAGTTATGACCGGAAAAAATAGTCAACCTAACGTTTGCATATTCTATAGGCTTCATACTTTTGATTGGTAGGTATTGCATTTGTCTATTAACCGAAACGTTGAACTGTAAAAAAAAAATTACCGGACTGAAATTTTTTTAGTCAACCCACTTGCAATATATTTATCAACATATTTAGGGGGTGTTTCACCACCTTATTGTCAAACTGCTGGTTACGTAACCAATGAATAAACTAAGTACTGGACAAATCTGTCAGCTAGTGTTTATTCAGTTTCACCACGCCGGTCCTGTGCAAACTAAGACCCACTTAACTAATCGTGGGTTTAACAAAAAGTCGGAATGGCAACGTCGCATTTCACGACCACGCGTTCCTGTTCGCACACTTTCGTTCAAAGAGTCACTCATTATTAAAGCAAAAGAAATCGTTAACTATATAATTTTTAAATACATCTATTTTTTTGCATAAACAAATGTGTAACATTATAATTGATCCAAAAACGGTATTTATTTACGATACTTTGTTAACAATAACAAAGAAAAATAAAATCACGTAAAACGAATCGAAAAGTGGCGCCAAACCATTTGACAGATAAACTTTTTTTTAATGGCGATATACAAGTTTAGGTAGAACAAACGAATGAGCCACTGAAAAAAGTCTGTAATTAGAAAATATTACGAAATTTTGGATTTATTTTTACATACTAAAAGTGTACCTACATTTTTTTTTATTCAAATCTTTATATTTAAATTATTTTATGCAATTTAGGATGAAATCTTTCATTAAAAAATAAAAAAACTTTGATTTATTTTTCTGAAACCGGCTGATGGGCTCTCCCTCCAACCATGGCCACAAAAAAATAAACTTAACTAATTAAAAAGTTATGTGACGGATAAAATGTTAAATGCCACCTGATCTTATGGTCACATTAAGAAACAGTTTGTCCGTCACTTAGCGCTAATCAAGACTGGTGATTGGTGAAACAGAAATTTTAATTCCATCTCTCAAATAAGGTTATGATTAAGCTAAACCGAACTTTAAGAAAAGTGGTGAAACAGCCCCTTAATCTAATATATGGGTCGATCAACTTTTTTTTGTCACTCGTTGCTATAGTGACGGTCTCCGGTCTCCTAGGTCATTCTTTAAACCGTAAGTTTATCTGATTAAAATTTGCCAAACATGCATTTTTGTAGTAGTTTTAAACCCTTTCTACAATTGGTCATCTAATAAGCATGTTAGTTAATGCGACACAACATTTATTAAAACTGTACTACTTTTGTCCCCTCGCTGACGGGACAGAATAACAACAACAAATAGTTGATCCACCCATATAAAAATCTCGTGAGGTGTTTGTTATCGAACTCCTCCGAAACGGCTTGACCGATTTTTATGAAACCTTTTTGACCATATTTAGTAGGTCTGAGAATTGGTCGCAGGCTATTTTTAATACCCCTAGGTATTCTTCGCGGACGGAGACGCGGGCAACAGCTAGTTTCATATAAAACACTTTTCATCCATTAACCAGCTCGGTGAAGGTCGTTGTACAAGCGGATCGTAGGCTATTTGAATCTGCTTTGTTCGAACAATGTCCGTGTCCCATTCCAGAGAGTTCCAAGTGAAGGCCGGTGCGTTCGGGGGAGGCGGCGCGCGCGCAGCCCTCGCGCCGCGCACCCGCCTCGCCATCGAGCCGCCGCCCGCGCACGCGCACGCGCACGATGCCGGGTAACTAGCACATTATGCTTTATTTTATTAAGAGGTTTTATACCTGCTGAGCTGGCAACGTTGCATTTTTGTAAGTTTTTCTCGATTGTTCCATAAAAATTGAATGAAAATTAAAAATGTTTTGTATACAAATTGTTGTAATATATAAGTTAATGTGTCTACTGCAACAATAATTCGTGATAGACTTTTATTTTCTTTAAAAACGAACAAATTATTATCTAACGGTTTTCAAAGAAAATAAAAGTCTTATCACGAATTATTGTTGCAGTAGACACATTAACTTATATATTACAACAATTTGTATACAAAACATTTTTAATTTTCATTCAATTTTTATGGAATAATCGAGAAAAACTAACAAAAATGCAACGTTGCCAGCTCAGCAGGTATAAACCCTCTTAATTACCAAATGACATTTTCTGAATGAAAATGATTGAATTGATACTAAAAATGCCTAAATCGTCATAGGTGTGCCTATAAAATTGACAAGATTGCATATTTCTAAGACTATTAATTTGATTCGTTCTCTGTATTCTGCTTGGTAAGAGAAAGACGCTGATAGTTTTAAATTTTCACTAGGATTGTTAATTAATTTATTACAATTTTTTAAGATGTGCTTGTTCTAAAAGGGTATAACTCCAGAACTACTACACTTTTGTCCGTCTCTATTAAAAAAAAGTGATGACGTAAATCTGACGTTGAGGTTGCTATGAAATTTATAATGATTACAGCTCTTTTTTCTGGTGAAAAAGGCAATGGAAAATATGTATTCTGTGGTAGTATTGGTGAATTCAGATATATTTTTTAATTTCTTGTATTTTTTTAAATACACCCGGGTATGTCCTAAAACTGCGGCCAGTAATACCGGAGGACGGGCAGCAGCGTCCCTAATATTTACGGTTTTCCACTGCGGTCGCCAAGCCGCCCCCTAGAAAACGGCCCCTAGTCTCCGGTAGCTACGGTAGCGGCCTGGGTAACGGCGGGGCAAGGGGTATGGCGCAGGGCCGATCTGTTTGGCGAGCCTTGGGGGAGGCCTATGTTCAGCAGTGGACGTCATTCGGCTGAAATGATGATGATGATGATTTTTTTAAATATGGAGAAATAAAAAAAAAAAAAAAAATAAATAAAAATAGTTTATTAAAAGAAAACCTTAATAACATACACAGAATATCCAGTGGCCCCACACTAGGCTATGCCTGTCACGTGGTGGCCTGATTCAGTATTACAATAAATTGACAACATTAGGAAAAATTACAATATAAGTATTAGCCGGTTACATGAAGCCACAGTTAAGGTTTTTTAGAAACTAGGTCGCAAATTTATAGAGATGAGACTAAGCAAGAATGAATGAGTGAGTTAACTTTGAGTACGTGTGTGTGAGTGTGAGTATGTGTGTGGTGTGCGTGTGTGTATTTAATTGTATGTAGTTGTGAGGGATATGTATGTAAGGCTAGAGAATTAAGTAACATTAAAACAATTATGATACGATTTTTAACAGTTCTTCGGTTTGATAATAGTTAAGACCCATCAACCAGCTCACAATCTTAGCTCTTGCTTCGCGTGGAGTGTTTTCCGCCATCATGCATACCTTCACCACCTTATTATAAATAAAAGGATGCAAAAAATTTGGAAGACGCCTAGCGAAAGCGGTTTTTGTGCGTGGAATGGGTATTTTAAAAACTCGTTTACGGATCAGGGCGGGATATTCCGCCGACTGAATTATTTCTTTATGAGTGTGAGTTGCCACTCGTAGAATCATCAACTTCCTCACACTAAGGACGTCCGCAGCCTTATAAAGAGCGATCGTTGGGAAACGCCGGGGCTTCCTCAGCATAACCTTAAGCATAAACCGTTGGGCTCTCTCGAGCGGCAGGAGTGCAGAGGTAGATAAATTATAATAATTGTGTCAAAAAATGAAATGTCGTCAATTTGAGGGTCTCCCTCGATTTGCCTAGGATTCCATCATCAGATCTTGACTTGGTGCCGAAAGCATAATGAATGACGCATATATTAGGTCACTGCGTTCACGGAGCGTATTTTAATGGATTTATTCGCATTAGTTTCACATACGGACTGTATTCGAACCGCATTGTAAATACCAACAGGGATTATACCAATAAGTTGACGTTGGTCTGAAAATCCGCTTATTCCTCAGATTTTGTACAGCGATTTATTTGTAAACTTCAAAATGTTTTTTGTATAGGTAGTTGTTTTTGCCCTGTGTGTTAAAGCAAATAAAAATCTAATTTTTGCATTAATTGATACATGATGTGGTGTTCGTGGGTAAAATATATTTTTGAGCTCTGAAAACCAGATTAATATCCAATTAACTGCAAAATTAGCTTTTTAGCGCTTAAAGCAGAGTTTAGACCAGCAAGAAAAATCGTGCAAGTTGCATTACGTTGCGGCGCTCGATTGACCACTGCAAACTCGTTTGCTTTACGGCCGCGCAACGTCGGTAATGCAACTTGCACGATTTCTCTTGCAGGTCTAAACTCGGCTTTAAAACAAATGAATAGTTAGTCAATTGAGTTGACAGACAAGTGACATGGTAACTAGTTGTTGCCGTACAGTCAATTAATTTAATTCCTAGGCCACTATAGAACCATGCCATAGTGAATCAATTTGTTTATCTTCTACGAGAGTGATTATTGCGTAATGTATGTGGTTGCGCCGTTTTGCCGTGCGCAAGGAGGTGGGCAAGCCTGGCTAACGCTGGCCATAAGCCCCTGATGCCACGGCATACGTCCTTCGCTGTCACTTCATAATATTCTTTCATAATAAAAACTAAGCTGTTGTGTCGCGTGTAAAAATAACTCCTGCATCATATTATAAAGTATCATAGCAAATAAATAGCGGTGACTTGTGCGTGAAGTGCCTCCCATAAATACACCCGTGGCCAGTCAGCGAGGTCGGCAGCGAAGAAGGATTAGGGCCGGCGCCCACTGACGGCATGGCACGGCGTGGCATTTTATTACTATCAAGTTATTTTGAATCTTATTTCAATGAGTTTAGAATTCATGTTACTTTATTGGTTATGCGTGGCATCGGCCCTCAGGACGTCGCGGCATCGTGGTATCGAAATAAAGTAACAAGTATTCTAAACTCATTGAAATAAGATTCAAAATAACTTGAAAGTAATAAAATGCCACGCCGTGCCATGCCGTCAGTGGGCGCCGGCCATAAGTCCGCCTTCTTTGTTACCTCGGCACGCGCCGCACCAGTATGCCATGATGACATCTCGATTTTTACGAACATGTGTCAACTAATAACTTAAATAGGGATGTTTCCTAGGTAAAAAAAAAATAATTCTTATTAGTCCGTATTTTAGATTATCAAAAAATATTAGACACGTAATTTTTCTTTTGACAATTAAACAAAAAATGACGAAGATATGGCGCGTTGAAGTTCCGCGTGACGAGGCGTGACGTCACTTGTTCCTAAAACGCTCATACAAAGTGTAGGAACAAGTGACGTCACGCGAAACTTCAACGCGCCATATCTTCGTAATTTTTTGTTTAATTGACAAAATAAAAAATACGTGTCTAATATTTTTTGATAATCTAAAAGACTGACTAGTTAGGAAAGTACCCTATTGTCACTGCCCGCCTGTCAAAACTTCTTTTTCTTCTCGTGTCATAGAGCGAAAACGTTTATAAACTCATTACGTTTATTGCATGTTGTGATCGGAAAGTTGATAAGATAATCCTTTGACCCGCACTATATATATAGGCCTTTGCGTCTATTACAGACGATTCATGGCGTACCGTGTGGGATACAACGTCTTCTATGGCTATGCAAACCAATGCGAGAGCCACACACTCTACCGCAGGCTCGACAAGAGAAGTTTGCGGAGGTTGTAACCGAGAATGAATGGTACCCTCCCGATTACCACGTCGAGTCATGTTAGGTGCAGTAGCGTATGCAAAGAGAGATGTTGGGGGGCCATCGCATCGCTACAAAGACTGCGCCGAACGTGACATGGCCAGCTTTAGGATTGACCACCTGGCTTGGGAAAAGCTCGCGGGAAATCGACCAGAATGGCGCAAATGTGTAGTGGAGGGTCGCAAGTTTTGCGATGAGGCCTGGTTCAAGACATTTGCTGACAAGAGGCAGAAACAACATCAAGGTGACCCGCACTGACGTTGTAATTATCTAGGAGCTAATGCGATAAGGCTCTATAGTGGTCTAGGAATCAAATTGGTTGACTGTACAAAAACTATGGACTATTCGCGTTTTGAAAGCTCATCAAAAGTACATCTGTAGATTGAATGAATGAATGAATGAATTGGTGGTATCATCACTATTATAAGAAAATGCTTGAGATAATAAGTTTTGGATTTAATATTAAGATATTTTATTGAAGCTTTTGGTATTGGGTAATAAAATAAGTAGAATGTTTTGTGGCCATAGCTTCGTAGTTTCCGTAGTATCTATAATGTATGAGGTATTTAGACAGCATGATTCTTGAGACCCTTTCATACTTTTGCACTATTTATTGCACTGTAGATTTATAAGTATAAATTTGCTATTTTTTCATTTTACGGGTGGTTGGATGTTGTTCAAAGCAAAAATACTAAATTTTCAATGATAATCCCAGCCTATATACGTCCCACTGCAGGGCACAAGCCTCCTCTCAGAATGAGAGGGCTCGGGTCGTAATTCCCACGCGGGCCCGAGGCGGATTGGGAACTTCACTCACACCATTGAATATATTCGCAAATACAGGTTTCCTCAAGATGTTTTCGTTCACCGTAAAGCTGTATTATTTCGCACGGAAATTCCGAAAAATTCAGAGGTGCGAGCTCGGACTCGAACCTACGATCCTCTACTTGAGAGGCCACCACAATAGAACTACCACGGCTCTTTTTGTGGATATGCTTTAAATAAAGCATAGATATTCTTCATAAAATTTGTGCATAAGCCTCGGAACACATCTACGTATATATCCCGCATATCCAACCACCCGTCGTGTATGTATATATGTATGTAGCTAGCATGTCTTGCAGCCCTAGTCGGTCCCCGCTGGCCGCGCGCCCCGCGCCGCGCCGCCCGCTCCGCGCCTCCCCGAGCCCCCTCACTGGGACCACCAGGTAAGAGTACCAACACAATCATCATCAACATTATACAGCAATTGACACCGTGGAGTAGGAAAAACAAGAGATGTTAAGTCACGGTTTGTACCTACCGAAATCAGTGTCACTAGTGTATTAAAAACTAGCCTACCGTCCGCAGCTTCGACCGCGATAAATTAATTTTCCCGTGGGAAAAGGTATTTTCCCGCGATAAAAAGTAGCCTATGTCACTCAGTTTTGATGTAGCTTTCTAACGGCAAAAGAATTTTTGAAATCGGTCCATTACTTTTTAAGTTTATTCGTTACATACAAAAATACAAATCTTTCCTCTTTATAATAATACTAGCCTTCCGTCCGCAGCTTCTCCCGCGATAAATTAATTTTCCCGTAGGGAAAAGTATTTTCCCGCGGTAAAATGTGGCCTATGTCACTCAGTGATAATGTAGCATTCTCACGGCTAAAGAATTTTTGAAATCGGTCCAGTAGTTTCGGAGCCTATTCAATGCAAACAAACAAACAAACAAACAATCAAATCTTTCCTCTTTATAATATTAGTAGGTATAGAAAATAATAAAATAATAATAAAATTAATACAGATTAAATTTTCAACAAAACATTTCTTTTCGCACGGTCCATGTTCTTCTCAATAACATCTGACACTACACATTACTCAACACTGAACTGATGATTGTCAAACTTACCTACCTTATTAATAAGGTATATTTTATCTTGTTCAGTTCCAGATATCGAAGGAGGCGTTACTACTAATAGTAATATTTTATTATATTTTTAGCTGTTCATGCTGTAAATACCTCGCTGTGGTCCGCTATTTATTTATTAATCGTTATTGCCACTTTGACTTTTAGCATGTTATTTTATTTCTACCAAGCTAAGGTTGTTGCGGGTGTCAAACTTAAAAGGCATGTGACTTTATAATTATAACGTATAGATATAAAATTAGTTGTATTTCACATTATTTTCTATGGCTATGCAATTTTTCGGTATAAAAACTATTCTATGTCCTTTCCGTGATATCAAACTATCTCCATACCAAATACGAGGGGCGTTCAATATAAAGTGAGAATGAGATGCAAACTCTTTTAATATTACGAAATTAAATACTGGCCGGTAAAGCTAATCTATCTAGCTGATTGCTATGAAAAAAAAAAACTAACTGTCTTTTGTTTAAAAAAATATACGGTAATTTCTTTGCAATGCTATTGAGTACGTTAGCGAAAATGGAGAAAATTGAACTGCGCGCCGTTATCAAATACTAGTGTTTGAAAAATTTTTCTACGGACCAAGTTAATTTGGATTTGCGGGACACTTTAGGGTCTAATGCTCCTCCGTATTCGACAGTCGCACGTTGGTGCGCCGAATTTAGACGTGGAAGAACATCGACAATGGACGACCCCCGCTCCGGACGCCCTACTACAGCAGTAACTGAAGAAATTGTGAAAAAAGTCGAAAACTCAGTTTTGGCGGATCGTCGTGTCACGGTTCGTTTTATTGCTGAAAATGTAAAGATTTCAACGGGGAGCGTGCATAATATTTTACATGAACGCTTGGGTATGAAAAAGGTATCTGCGCGTTGGGTACCAAGAATGCTTACTGACACGCAAAAACAAACTAGACTAGAGATTTGTCACGAAGCTTTGAACCTGATGCAGCAAGACCGGGAACTTTTTTTGGCGCGATTTATAACAATGGACGAAACATGGCTCCATCATTACGACCCAGAAACGAAACTGCAGTCTATGACATGGAAAAGGCCATCATCTCCAACTCCGAAGAAATTCAAGGTGAGCCCATCTGCCGGTAAGGTCATGGGCTCTGTTTTTTAGGATGGTAAAGGGGTATTAATGATTGAGTATCTCGAGCATGGAGCCACTATTACGGGCACATTATACGCCAAACAAATAGCAACATTGCGCAATGAGATCCGCGAAAAACGGCGAGGTAAACTCTCGAAAGTTGTGCTGTTCCACCAGGACAATGCCCCGGCACACAAGTCCGCCGTTGCAATGGCTGCAATTTGTGATGCTGGGTTCGATATCCTTAAGCATCCTCCGTATTCACCAGATCTCGCTCCCAGTGATTTCTACCTATTTCCGAGATTGAAATAATACCTGAGAGGCCAGAAATTTGAAGACGACGACGCGGTAGTCGCTGCAGTACAAGATTTTTTAAGTACTCAAGATGAGACCTTTTTTAAAAATGGAATTTTAAGTTTAGAAAAAAGATATAGTAAGTGTATTATGCTAAAAGGTGACTATGTCGAAAAATAAAATGACATTTAGTAAAAGTTGTTTATAACATACTCATTCTCACTTTTTATTGAACGCCCCTAGTATCTATATCGGTCCATTGGTTTGAGCGTGCAAAAGTAACAGAAACTTTTGTATTTATAATATTAGTATGGAAATATGGTTGGTTACCAATACAGTTTTATGTATCGTATAGGCATTTTATATTGTCTGTTGTCTACTTTTTACTATCGGCACGAAAAACAATTCGAGGTAGTCTAGTGGTTCGACCTATGGCCTCTTAACGCATTCACTGCCACCCACGCATGTATGCGTTTTCGGGACTTCGCCCAGTGCCGCTGTCATAATTATTCATACCTGTTGAACGCACCTGTGCGTCGGTGGCACCTGTGGCAGTCAGGTGGCAGTGAGTGCGTTAAGCAAAAGGTCGTGGGTTCGACTCAGAGGTCTAAATTTACATGCGAATTGGAAATTTACCATGAGCTTTAGTTGAAGGAAATGCTCGTTAGAAAATCTAACCACATCTGCGTCGAAATACAGTGGTGTGTGTGAAGTTCCAAATCCGCACTTGGAAACTACGGCCAATGCCCTTTCATTCTGAGAGGAGGTCCTGCAGTGGGACATATATAAAGGACGGGATGGTGATGATGATGATTATCGTTGTCAATCTGTTAGATTTTCGTTCTCATTCAACATTGACATCGGTTGACATATCGTCTACGTATGTCACCATAGGCACGTGTAAGAAATTGCCAAGTTTGTCTCTCGTTGCAGGGCTTCAGTGCGCGAGGTCTACGGCGGGCCGCATCCCCAGCGCCACCGGCACCGGCACCACAAGCGGCCCGCGCCTGCCGATAACTAACCACCCCTGCCCGTAACTCACCGGTAATGATCCTGACCATTTACTAACCGGTGTCTGCTTCGATATTCAACAACATTACTGGTGACCGGTGTTGACGTCTACCCCTAATTGTAAGGTTTCAAAGGAGGTGTAATAATCAGCCCTACTATTGCTGTCTTGCTACTGACACCTATGACCATATTGCGATCTGCAGTGGCGTGCGTCATTTCCAGAGTTGGTAGCTGCATACCACCACCAGAGAGGTAGGCAGAAGCATCAGGTGTACCCCTGAAATTGACACACTAAATGGTTACTAGGTATACCCTGTGACAGCTAGCCTGTTTGTATTTTTTCAGCAGTAGCATCTTATGACAGTACACTTTATGTTAATTATAACTCCATACCCTACCTTCGCTGCTCTCCTACCCTAACTTACCTGCCCTAATAATCCTACCCTAGTTCCTTGAAGAAGAAGCTTTCGCTGGAAAGGTCTAGTAACAAAAGCGACGTCCTTTCCTAGCTGACAGCTAATTGTCCTTACCTAGTGACTGGTAATGAAAATAAACTCTGATCTAAAAGTTTAATTCCGACAATACTAGGTAGTGATCGATAGTGCAAGCTAAACGCAATGACGGCCATCCTAATTGCAATTATCCTAGCTGTTGAACATTAATACAGGCACTACCAGCAAAGCTCTCAGCGAATACTCCCCTACCCTACCCAGCAACCGGCAATGACAAACCCTGATCATCTAGTGACTGGTAATGACAACTACACATAATAACAGTGCGTTATTTATTGCCGTAAAATTTTAATGGCAACACCTTAGTCTGCCTGCCTATGTCTAGGTTTCAAGCGACTTATAAACTTAAAGGGTAGATTAACTCATTTTACTACTAGTACTTTATTTTTAATTTAAATTACATGTGTAGAACAGGCCATGTTTTCGGGGGCCCCGCATGCCAAAACATGTAAAATAATGACTGATTTTGAAATGTTACAACCGCCCCAGATTTTAGAAAATCATATCGATTATAGATCAAACTGTGTTCAGCCGGTTAAATTAAAAAATAGTGCAGCAAAAAAGAAATAATTGCTTAAATGCTTATTTCAATATTGAATTAACTTTTAGTTCTGAGAACAGAAAAAGATATCTTAAGTGCATGACGGCTACGCGGCAACCATTCTTAAATATACTTTTTTATACGTTTGACAATAGTTATTTGTGCAACAAGAGAGCAAAGTTGTTTTTTACTGCGAGTGCTGATTTTGAATCACGAGTTAGCGAAGGATTCTATAATTGAATCACGAGCGTTTAGCGAGTGATTCTAAGTTAGAATCCTGAGTGCGCGAGTGATTCAAATACACGAGATGCAAAAAAACTTTGGTCTCGTGTGACACATACAACTTTTCAGCTCAGCAGCGAGAACATAATAAATTATTAAAGGTATATATATGAACGTCGTCTTTTTGTCTTTGTTGTGGTTTTCAACATTGAGTAAATACTTCATATTATATATATACCTAACAATAGGTACAGTCTCCGAAAAAGTGTTTGCATTGTTTAAAAATATCATAAGCTTTTAAATATTTTTCGCGAGACTTTTCAAGTAGGAAACTTACTCTGCATTATGTATTACTCCATTAATTCGTCTGGTGTTCAATTGTTGACTTCGTCACTGGATTCATTCACTCATATCATATTCAAAAATGTATTAAATAAGTACTTATTACTATTCTAATAATTTCCAAATTGCCTCTGATCGTGTACCAAACTCATAGATATCGAACTCTGTAGCTAGAGAAACAGAAGAAAAGAATTAAAATTTGAATCCCGCTATTTTTTTAAAGATGCGTTCCGATACTACACCCGCTGCGTTCCGATGCTGCATCCGCTGTATTTACCACGATGTTCAAGATTGTTAAAATTATTAATAATTATATAGATACATGTTTAAACTTTGTTTTCAACAACATTTTTACTATTAATTTGATTATATAAAAAAATTATCCAATTATTAAAAAAGTACCTACAATAATTTAATTTAAAACCTTAACAGACGAATTACAATTTTAAGGTTGAGAACTTATTATGAGTATCCGAACGTTCAATCGTTCGTTTATTCTTAGGTCTACTAGGATAGAATTTGAAATCGAAATTCGAATCGATGTGATCTTATCTCTCGCTCTTTTCGTATCGAAATGAAAGTGACGGATCAAACTGAAGTCAAATCTTTCGAATTCAGTAAGCAGACCCATCATTGTCTTTGACTTTTAAAAAAAATAATTAAAAAGCTACTTTGTCTCACGCAGTGAGCAAAATCGGATTTTGCTCACCGTTTTTTAGTAGCAAAACCTGCCTGTTTGAGGTGCTGAGGTGAAAAATAAATGATTCTACCTGTATTGCAGGTCTTAAAGTAGGAATCCATTTTAAAGTTGACTAGATAAATCGCTAGCGCATCTGGCGTTTAACATGGCGGGTAGAAATGATATTTTGTTTTAAGATCAAATAAGTATACATATGTTGTATGTAAGAAGCAACCTTTAAGCTCCAAACGCACAGACAGCGGAGGCGTGGTGTGGTAATATTCTAACTAGTATGAACGGTTGTGCTCGTTCATACAAGTTAGAATATTACAGCCGTCACCGCCACCGCACCGCCACGCCTCCGCTGTCTGTGCGTTTGGAGCTTTACAAATCCCATTCCTTATGATATTTAAATTGCTTTTGTCATATCATCATGATCTTATATACGTCATGTGGGTGCCTGGGAATGATTTCATGTAATAAAATTAGTGTCCGACCGAAACACGATTTTTAGCCGAAACCGAAACCGAAACCGAATATTCGGTTTTTTTCTGATTTCGGCCGAAACCGAAACCGAAACCGAAATTTTTGAAGACGTATCATATCAAACAAAATATTCAAAATTACTGTACAGATCGTAAGGAAAAGGCTATTGCAAGGATTTCTTATATGAGAACAGTTACTTTTTTTGTTAAACAAAATAAATAACGTTTAGTTTTAATGAAAAATGTCTTGGCATAGGTATTATATTATTCAAAACAAACAACCTATTCTTATCACGTCTAAACTAAATTCACAATCCTAATATCAAACGTATTGTTCATTAATCACAGCATAAAATGCAGTAACAAATAAAATAAATAAAATAAATAAATATTAGGGGACAATCTTACACAAATCGACCTAGTCCCAAACTAAGCAACATATACAAGTACTATGGGTACTAGACGACGATAAACATACTTATATAGATAAATAAATACTTAAATACATAGAAAACATCCATAACTCAGGAACAAATATTCGTGCTCACCACACAAATAAATGCCCTTACCGGGATTCGAACCCTGGACATCTTGCTTCGTAGGCAGGGTCACTACCAACTAGGCTAAAGCGGTCGCCAAACAGATTCTAAAAAGTAAATAATAATTTAATAAATAAACAACACTCATATATACTACTGTCGCTGGTCCCAGCTGGGCCGGCCGCCGATGCATTACCTATACCTACCCGGCCGAGCGTGTCCGAATTAAGCCGAGCGCTCCCGATGCGAGAGCCGCGAGAGGCCGCGAAGTAATTTCGGCCCGGCCGAAGGTTTCGGCCGGATTCTGGCCGAAACCGAAACCTCGGCCGAAATCACTTTTTTGGCCGAAATTGGCCGAAACCGAAACCGAAACCGAAACTTCGGTCGGACACTAAATAAAATGTTTTTTTTATCGTTCTGTACACGGTGATGATTTGTTGCTCAAACGATTTTAAGGTTGTTTTCTTAAATTACATGAAATTATCGTTAAATAAAATCCATTTTAACATACCTTTCTGCAAATGTCCGAGAACGTAGCTAACCGCTTATTGAAGACAAAAAAGTTAACGCTGGGAGTTGTCACTGATTAGCCGGATCTCCACTGAGCGCGCCGCCTCGCGAGGCAAGCGCATGAGGCATGATTTTGTTCTACACAAAGCTCGAAATCGCACCGAAAATGGCTTCCTCGCGAGGCGTGGAGACCCAGCTATTTATAAATATACCTAGAGATTTTCCTAGCACGAACGTTTCAATGCTAGTGACTTCCTTCTGTAGCTTTAGTTTATCGATATCTTAAAGGCATTATATCAATTTGACACGTTAGAAAATATATAAACAACAATACCAAACCGTATCGATGTTATTATTATCTCAAACACTAACCATACCTCGTTCGTGCCAGGGAAATCTCTAGGTATATTTTTATAAACCATAATTTTCATTGGGATGTGGCTCCGAAGCGTTTCAATCGCCGTATACCGTGTGTTATGTATAAAATCTAAGGATAATATCCATGAGCTAAATGCAATTGCAATTCTGCGACCTCACGCAACACCACGCGTTGTGCTGATTTGGATTTCTAGTTGACGGATATATCAGTCGATTTTTGAAACACGAGATGCGGCGGTTAAAATGCTCTAAATCCCCATCCATTTATCTGTCTTAGGCGGGCTTGCGCGGACCTGGGTTAGCTACTTAACTCCGAGTTAACTGCTAACCCAGGGTTAACAAGAGTCAAAGTGTATAGAACTGTCATACTTAACCCAGGATTACTGGTTAAATTTTTTAATCCTGAACTTGTGCAAGTGGCCCTTAGCAAAATTGTCATTGTTTGTGGGCTATTCAACCACTTTGTCACTTAATTACTAACCACCAGAAAAACTATCGACTTTGAAAAAGTAGCAATACTTTAAATAAGTTTATGGTTTTATCAAATGGTATTTTTTTATATCATCAATAAAAGTATTATATGACAGAAAACCTAATTGTTGAAACGCTCTCAATTTTTTTCGCAAATAGAAATTAATACAATAAATATAAGCTCATGTCATCAAACAGTGCCTAGTACTTCGCGTTAGGGCATTGTCATCCATAAACCATGAATCATTATTTTTGTATGAAATCGATGTTACGTGTTGTGTCCGTAGATGTACCAACAGTTGGAGCGGTAAATTCGAACGTTTGTTACAAATTAAACCGTTAATTGTTAGTAAAATATAATTGACTATTAATGGTATGGTAGGTATTTATTGTCTTTGCAGAGGCGAATTAATGATTTTCGCAATAGTTTTCATTTTTATACAAGGTATCTCAGAATTAAGCTCCAAACGCACATACAGCGGAGCCGTGGCGGTGCGGTGACGGTGACGGTTGTAATATTCTAACTTGTATGAACGAGTTCGCGGTACGGTACCGCACAACCGTTCATACAAGTTAGAATATTACAACCGTCACCGCCACCGCACCGCCACGCCTCCGCTGTCTGCGTTTGGAGCTAATACGGGATATTTCATCAGGTGGTTGAGCCAATCTTGATTAACACCCCTGTAAAGATTTTTCATTGGAACTTTTGTTTCAAAATGTATCACGCCCTTGACGCGGGACACTTTAAACATCGACCAATGTATGGAAATATTTGCCAATCACAATCAAAAATCCTGAAAAGCATTTACCTACAGGGGAGGGGTGTTCAAGTTAAACTAACTCAACCATCTGATGAAATATTCTACATTAATTTTAGACGTCTTGTATTGGTCTGTCTTTATTTCAATGAGCCAAAGCCAATTTAAAAAGACGAAATAGAATTCGTAGCAATTAAAAAAAAACCGACAATCTTACCCTCCATCTTTTTTATTCCCGCTTTCGGGTACCCCAAGGACGCGTATTTGGCCAGTTGTTGTAGTCTCAGTATTCGAACTCCCCACCATAAATGTGTGTCCGTAGTTAACTAAAGTAAGTCTCAAACCCATAGACCATCTATTGGTACGATGTGAAATAATTTTAAGAGAACATCGTACTAAAAAACATTCGATTGTATCGCACGAAAATGTTTTACGAACGACTCGATCGCCTCTGATTGAATCAGATGTAAATTTTTGATTCCATTATTGCTAGGTTAATTTTAGTTGTAATTTACTAACTAAGACCAAGTTTTAATGGGAAAGTCACTCGAGCGACGACCTAGAGAAATGTCCGTAATGCGTAAAGTTATAGAAAGGATACTCCGGATATGAGATTGTAAAATTGAGTATTTGATGCGTTGCACGCAACTGACATTATTTTGAGTTTTGCATTTGTGTGAAGTACATGTCGCGTCACAATTTGAATCTAGATCTGCACTAAATATGTGTACTTACACAAAGCAGTCCGCCTCACGCATTGGTCTTTGTTGATCACTCACACAAATGTAAAACTGACCATTGTTATTGCTTCTAGTGCGTGATTTTTCCCTTAAAACAAACGATAATTTGACATTCATGACGGGTATGCTAACCCAATCTCAAGTGTCTTTAATTAAGTTAACAAATAAGCATAACATAGGTAGTAGACTAGTAAAGTTTTTTGTTTTTAACTTTTAAACCATGTTTATTCCTGGCTCTGTTAAGTTCGCACAAAGAAAGCTCCATCAGGCTTCCCAATAAAGTATTTTTATTTATTTCCTTGTTACTCGGTATGTTCTACTTGTAAAATTCCAGTTACTGTAATACAGGAATGCTAAAATATTTTTAGAAATAGTATTGGTGTTAGATTTAATTGTCATCTTTCGTGTGATCGCTAGGATTAAATAGTAAATTATATACGGAATATAGTGTTTTATTTGAGCCCTTACATAGATATAGGTAAGCGGTAAATAAATCTAAAAATTGATCGTCAAATAAATTGTATTACTTCAAGCAAATGCAGTAAATAATGAAATCGATTAGGTAAGTTACTAAACCCGAATAAATAATAGAATTCAATTAAATCAATTAAGACTTATTCTACAAAATAATCGAATATAAACCCATCCCATCACCCAAAACTAAGAAACGAATTACCCATGAAAAATTAACTATTTAAATAAACATTAATACAATAAAAGTATAAAGAATTGAAATAATGCAAGTACATAAGCCAAAGTATACTGAGACTAAGCTAATACAAGGAAGCGACAAGTCTATTTGTCTTTTGTTTTCACTGCGGCGTCCGGTCGGTCGGCCATTTTGTCTGGGACGCCATTTTGCGTGCGTCAGAGGCTGATGCGACAAATGTCTTCGTTGATCTCGAGCATTTGGTCGATGAAGGGCTGGTGTGAGATGACGAGCGCCAGTTTCTGGATGATTCGCTTCAGCTCACCCTCCTTGTAGTTCATCTGAGTGTTGCAGAGCTCTATTTCGTCGGACAACGATTGTGGCATCTGTGGAGAAAGATTTCATGAATTACCTACCATCAAGTACAGGTCGATTCATAAGAGCTGGCGCGAATGGATCGAATGAGCGAATGGAAGTATCTATGTGTTACCTATTTGAATACACTTCACACAAATATGAAAATGACATGCATCAGTCATTTTCCTACAATAGTGTCAAAGTGACATTATTTTCATTCAATCCATTCGTGCCAGCTCTTGTGAATCGATCTGTAATTTAAAACAGTAATAGTGAAGCGGTGGTGGCCTAGTGGTTATAGACCTATTGCCTCTCAAGCAGAGGGTTGTAGGTGCAAATCCCGGCTCGCACCTCGTGAGTTTTTCGGAATATAATATGTGCGAAATTACATTTGAAATTTACCATGAGCTTTACGGTGGAGGAAAACATCGTGAGGAAAACTGCATACACCTGCAAAGAATTCAGTGGTGTATGTGAAGTTCCCAATCCGCACTGGGCCCGCGTGGGAACTACGGCGCAAGCCCTCATTCTGAGTGGAGGCCTGTGCCCCTGCAGTGGGACGTATACAGGGTTATTTGTAATTCACTAGCATCCTTTTAACCCTAAACTCCTACCACTTAAACAAATGTTTTTTGTTTTACGGCTTTTGTCATAACTTAATATTTTTGGTGAAATAACGTTTTGAAAATTTGAGATTACCTCTTATTTTTACGATACTCTGTGTATTTGTATGGGAAAAAAAGTGCTTCATTTTAAAAAGTCGTAAAACAAAAAACATTTGTTTGAGTGATAGGAATTCAGGGTTAAGAGGATGTCAGTGAATTACAAATAACCCTGTATAGGTTGGGATGATGAATCTAAAACACAAAAATTGTTTCTATGTCCGCACATAGGACACATTCGAGACAAGAACGATAAGTCTGTTGTTTGAAATAATTCTTACTTAACATTTATTTCCTTTTGTATAGTAAAACTACCTGATTATAGTCATTATTTATTCACGATGTAGGTAGGCATAATAATGTGTAATTTAGTACCGCAAGGGCCAATTATGGAGGACGTTGCTTTAAACGTAAAGTAGGTATAATTTAGGATTAAAATTAGTGGTTACGAACTGAACATCCTATACTGAATACGAAATGGCAAGTCATTGCGTGGAATGTGTCTAAAGTTTGTATGACTGAATTTCGTTACACAAAGGACATGATTGTGATTTTTCATTAAGCCTTTTTAATGTGTGTACAATTTTTTTGTTACTCGTGAGGAGTCCACTAATTAGACGAGGGGGGATGGTAGGGGGTGTAGTGTTTGTGGTAGTATCTATACATAAATAGATACACGCTGTCTCGGGCACACCACAACACAACCGGGTGCCGCGTCAGTCACACGAGAGCCACGGGCGAGAGTGGACGCGAGTCATTGCTGTGTGTGGGTGGGCGGGCGAGCCAGTGTATCCCCCCAGGGTCACGTAGGGAAGGGATCCCACAGGGGGTATTGAATTGGACTGTAACTCACTTGTCCGTCGTCCGCGAACACGCTAAACTTGTACTTGGTCTTCCGCTTCTCGGCGCCGTTGTCGTAGAACAGCGTGAACTGGGCGTCCTTGCCGCGGGCGCCCACCGGGAAGTACAGGCCGGCTGTGAGGTGGCCCTTTTGGTCGCGGGACAGCAGGCTCCTACAGACGTAACACTATGTTAGACAAGACGAACTAGCTTTTTGTTTCTAATATTTTAACGAGGCTTATCCTTTTCTCCTTTTCAACTCTCTATCAAATTCAACAGCTCTCGCTCATACGCTATGACATCGGAATGTCAAACGCGAAGTTGAACACTACAGAAATGCATGTAGGTAGATATCGCTCTGCACGCCGTGACTGATATATCCGTCGTTGGCGTAGAACCTGCGGTGCTGATGTGTGTGTCGTCGTGTCAAAAAGGTTCAGCGCATCTAATGTAAGGTGCAAGCCTATAATACTTAGTACAAAAATAAAACATGTCTAATCGAACTATTGGCATACGATGGAGCCAGAAAACAATAATAAAGCCTGCTATTGCTAACAATTTCCTTGTCCAAGGATTCATACACGTATTTTGGGATAAGCTCACAATCACTCAACTCACTAACTCCTCATTTTCGAAGTAAAATTAGTATTTTTTTTTAGCTGTATGTGGTTCAATACCCCAGTTTTAGCAGCAAGAACGTGTAAAAAACATCCCTCCCTCCCTATATAACATAAAGGGTGGCAGGGTAGTTTACAAAAGTATTCTATATTAAGACAGTGAATTCCAACTCCCTATCCAAGTCTTGTTCCAACCAACCTGAAGTTGTACACGAGGTTGCGTCGCTCTGTCACATTGACGCCGTCGAGGTACGGTCTCGCTGCGAACACCAGTGAGGTCTGCCGCTTGACGCTGCCGTCTCGCGTGGTTCGCTCGCGCCACTCGACGTAGCTCGTGTTGTGAGGGCTGAACGCGTAGCTGTACTCTTTGAGGAACTGGTCGTCGGATTGGGTGAACCAGCCTGCGAATAAGTTAGCTTGGATAAATTCCCAAACTGATGTTGGTAGGTTGATTGATTACTGTTTATGAAAGATTGCCATCTGGACGTAAATAGAATACGGAAGCCACTTGTAAGTAGGTAAGGGTGGTAATGTTCAGTTAAATTGAAAATGCCCTTTGGCCTGATTTTAGAGACTGACTTAAGGTTACCGACCCAGGCTATCGATTCTCAGCACGTAGGGCAAGCGGTTACTGACACCAGTGTGGGCGTAACTTGTCGGGGTCGGGGTTGAGGCACTAACCTGAGTGGGGGTGACTAACGCTATTTTGGGTTCGAATGTGTCAGTTTTCGGGCACTGCGGAGCGGCCACTTAGGTATCAGTATGAAGATGACTGAATATAATAATGTGTTAGAGACTGACACCAGTGTGGGGATGGCTGACACCGATGTGGGGTTGACTGACACCAGTGTGGAGGTGATTGAGATCATTGAGGGGGGGGGGCTTGCCTGTGTAGTGGGAGGATACTTGTGTAGAGATCGTCGACTCTATTGTGTATGATGTTGTGGGGTTGACTGACGCTGGGCTCTTGCCAGCTGTCGTAGGGGTGATTGACACCACTGTGGAGGGACTTGCCGGTGTGGTAGGGAATTTTCACCGGTGTAGTGTTGATTGGTATGGGAGTGACTGATACCAGTGTGGGTGGCATACTCACCCGGTGTGCGGGTGGCTGATAAAAGTGTGGGGGTGAATGACACCAGTATGGGGGGAACATTGACCAGTGTGGGGGGCACACTCACCGGTGTGCGAGTGACTGTTAGCAGTGTTGGGGTGACTGCCACCAGTATGGGGGGAACGCTAACCAGTGTGGGGGGCACACTCACCGGCGTGCGAGTGGCTGATACCAGTGTTGGGGTGACTGCCACCAGTATGGGGGAACACTGACCAGAGTGACCAGTATGGGGCACTGACCAGTGTAGGGGGCACACTCACCGGTGTGGCGGTGGCTGATACCAGTGCGGGACTGACTGACACCAGTGTGGGGGAACACTAACCAGTGTGGGGGCCGCACATCACCGGTGTGGCGGTGGCTGATACCAGTGCGGGGGCACACTAACCAGTGTGGGCGCACTCACCGGTGTGCGGGTAGGCGGTGTCCTGCATGACGGTGACGACGCGCGGCACGTGGTAGCCTGGGTCGGCCAGCAGCAGGCCGGGCCGCCCCTCCACCCGCACCTGCGCGCCCACCATCACGTGCTCCTTCTCCGCCGAGCCCACTGACGCCGGGCTCTCGCCGGCTGTCACATACCTGGGGACGAACGATGCTTGTTATACTATACTTTGACAAGCTCGTGCGCGGCGCTCGGCGGAACCCTGTCGCAGGGAGCCTCTGCTGTCCTTAACAAGATTGTTTTTAATAAGTGCGGCAAATACTGACTGCGACAGGGTTCCGCGGAGGGTCGCGCACGAGCTTGTCGGACTATAGAACCAAGGATGATATAGACTGGATTGGCAGTCGCCATAGTACAGATCGGCCGCGGTTTTTGTAGTTCGATTATTAAATCTAGATGGCGCTGAAACATAGCCAGAGGCTTTGAAGGCAAAACAATAAGACTACAGATGTATTATTTTTCAATGCATAATAATACATTTGCAGTGATATGAAATATCTGTAGTCTTATTTAGACGACCAGATGGCCTAATAGGTAGAGAACCTGACTACGAAGCTTGAGGTCCCGGGTTCGATTCCCGCGTCAGGGCAGATATTTGTATGAATAATACGAATATTTGTTCTCGGGTCTTGGGTGTTTAATATGTATTTAAGTATGTATCTATCTATATAAGTATGTTTATCCGTTGCCTTGTGCCCATAACACAAGCTATGCTTAGCTTACTTTGGAACTAAGTCAATTGGTGTGAATTGTCCCGTGATATTTATTTTTTATTTTTTATTTATTGTTTTGCCTTCAAAGCCTCTGGCTATATTTCAGCGCCATCTAGATATATTAATCGAACTACAAAAACCGCGGCCGATCCGTACTATGGCGACTGCCAATCCAGTCTATATCATCCTTGACTAGAACTTACTAAATGTAAACAACAACCAACAGTTAAGGCCACCACAAACCTCCTTTCACATTATATTAAAGAAATGAGCTACAAATAGAAAAACAGCCACCACCACCACCAGCGCTTCAGCTGAAAAGCGTACCTACAGAGAATATTTGAGCGAAATATTTTGAAGTAACCCTATAAAACTGGCAAGACAGCATTCAAAGTTGCTACAGTTAAAAAAGTGGATGCTGCTGACTATGCTTCTACATGACTCATATGGTCTGTTTCTTAGAGACTTCCATATCGACGGTTAAAAGGCAAAACGCATGAAGCGACGTTTTTTGAACTTTATATGAAACCCGGCTCAAACGACGGAGAAAAATTCGCTGATCTATACATATAATAATAAAAAAACCGGCCAAGAGCGTGTCGGACACGCACAAGGTAGGGTTCCGTAGCCATTACGAAAAAATCAAGTAATATTTTTCTAAGGATTTCGTATGTGTACGGAATCATCCAAGTTTAGGTATGTTTTATACCTTAGGCTACTATTTACTCTTAAACTACAAATAATTTCCAAGCAATCTTAGCCGCTATAATTTTCCTAGTAAATTTGATATATTTACTACCCTTCTGAATTTTTTCAAATTTTTCCACCCAACAGTTTAGATTTTAGAGGGGGGGGGGGGGGGACGGCCGATTTTAATGAAAATTTTCACTTTAGAGTTGAATATTTCGCAAACAGATCACTGAATAGAAAAATCATGTTAGCAACCCCACAATGATTTTAAAAGACCTATTCAACGATACCCCACACTATAGGGTTAGCCGAGAAAAAAAAAATCACCTCCACTTTACGTCTATGGGAGGTACCATAAAAAATTTTTTTTACTTTTTTTTATTCAATCACTTTGTCGGCGTGACTGATATATATATTGATTCCAAATTACAGCTTTCTAGTACTAACAGTCTCTGAGCTTAGTCGCGGACAGACAGACAGACAGACGGACAGACATGGCGAAACTATAAGGGTTCCTAGTTGACTACGGAACCCTAAAAAACTGTCACTAGGGCTATTTATTAGCGCAATAGAACCCAAAACAATGATTTTTAGAATTATTGTCTGTTTGTCTGTTTGTCTGTGCGTTTGTGCGCGCTAATCTCAGAAACGGCTTAACCTAGAAGGATGCGGTTTTCACTGATATGTTGGTATTTTCTTGGATTAACATTTAGTGTTTGTTTCATTTGAATCGGTTCACAAATAAGAATGATACGTCTATTTTAAGAATTTATCGAACAGGTTTTTTTGTTTGAACACGCTAATCTCAGGAACTACTGCTCCGGTCTGAAAAATTCTTTCAGTGTTAGATAGCACATTTATCGAGGAAGGCTATAGGCTATATAATCATCACGCTAACACCAATAGCAGCGGAGCGGAGCGGAAGAATGTTTCAAAATCGGGGGTTTTTGAAGTAAAACTTCTATAGGCACGCTTGACTTGGGAGTACGGTGGTGAATTTGAACGCGGGTGTGCGGGGGAGGGTTTGGTGGAGGGTTGGGTTGGGAGGGGGGTGCGGGGGGGGTAATTTTTTTTATATCGAGGAACTAAGGAGAACCGTAATTGATGAAAAAGCAAATTGGATAAAAAAATAAGCTGTCCAAATTACTAATTCTACGCGGACGGAGTCGCGGGCAAAAGCTAGTTTCAAATATGTATATAACTCATTTTGACAAAAAGTGTCGCTTCATGCGTTTTGCCTTTTAACCGTCGAATGATACCTATAAGAGTGATAAATTAAACCAGGGCTGGATCTAGAGTAGCATCCGGGGCTAAATCGCCGGGGTCTTCACAGGGGAGTAGCCAAAGAAGAGATTAAAAAAAAATCCAAATTTGGCCGGGTCAGTTGTTTTTACGCCTTAGAGTCTTGAGTCTTGTACTGCTTTATTGGCCCATGGCTATCCTCCAGATCTCTAAATCCGGCTCTGAATTAAATAGACGGTATCACCAATGTCTGTCACACAGCGTGGTGAAATAAACCCTTAAGTTACACTTACCCGCGTACATCCACCACGGCCTCTTCACACGACAGCAGCGCCGTCGCCTTGGCAAGCCCCGGGAACTGAGGGTCCAGCGCGCGCCACCGCCGGATCAGCTCGTACGCCAAGCCCACGCACGTGTGCTTCTTGGCCCGTATCGGCGGCTTGTAGGTCTCATACACGTCATACAGCGGCTGGTTCTTCTTCTCGAACGCGTCGTAAAGCGAGATGAAGTTGCTGACGGAGTCATAGTTGTCCGTGACGAGGAGCCGCCGCAGGGAAGCTTCCGTGCGTGTTACTGCAATAATAAATAATACTTGAGTTTTTGACGTGACAACGTCTAATAAATCGATGAACGCCGGCTGCATACACGAAAAAGGATGACGCAATGTAACGTTACACGTAAGTACATGTACGTACAGAGCGGCGAAGGCCAGTTGCAAGAGAGCGGCGTAGGCCAGATGCAAGAGCGGCGAATGCCAGGTTGTACAATGCGCGGAGGGTCTCAAAGGGGGATGAAAATTTCATTGATTTTGCCGTAGGATGCACCGTTTTCAAGATATTTGACAAAACATCGGTTCTCGTCCGCCTGGTTTCATTTTTGTTTTTTTAATCTTTTATTATGTTATGACGTTGTCACGTTAAACTATCGTCCGTAAACCGACTTTACAGACAACTGGTGTTATTTTTAGGGTAACTACCTAACCTGACCAGATAAGACGCCCTAAGAGGCACAGAATCCTAGAATTGGATCAACTAACTTAAAGATTCAGTCACAGATAGACATGCATTGACTTAAAAATTCAACCTTATGTTTTTAGTAATAAGTCACACTGGTAAGGCGACCGGCGACGCGACGCGACGGCGACTAAATCAAACGTAGTTGATTTAGTCGCCGTTGCGCTGCGGCCGCTTCGGCCGCTCACATAACTCGAACTATGTTTGATTTAGTCGCCGTCGCGTCGCGTCGCCGGTCGCCTTACCAGTGCGGCCCCGGCCTAAGGGTTAAATCTTTTGTAAAGAAGTGCCAGGTATAATATATGGTCGGGATTTTCGTCTATATTTCGAAGGCAAACTGTTTTCTTACCTAACTCTTCGTGGGTGGCGAGGGTCAGGTCCAACGGAGTCCGTTGGAGGCCCCACCGCGCGGGCGGCAGGGGCGGTCTGGTCACGTCGCGGGCGGCAGGCGCCCGCGGCTCCTGAGCGAGTCAACTCGGCCACTCGGCGCCCCAGCGGCCCACGGCTGGGGCGGCCGGGTCGGCCTCCGCGCACCCCGCATCGTCGCGGCTCTCGTAAGCAACTTCGACGCCCTGCGAGAGCGCCTCACGCTGCCTCTCTATCACGAATGGTGACGATGTTTCAAGCTCTGCGGGTATAGAACAGTGTATTAGTTGAGTTTTATCATTAGTGCACCTTTAGAAAGTAAATAAAGAAAATACATACACAATTTAATAGACCAATAAAATAATTTAAATAATTTAGTAAACTCTCGAATTTTATATTTGACTGCCAGATCTAATAGTTTACTAAGCGGACCAAGCCGCGGGTAAAAGATAGTATTTCAAACATAATTCCAGAAATGTAGAGTCAGTTTAATTCAAAATGAGTGTTATTTACAAAATTCTCGCAAGAACGTAACTTCGTAGAAATAATCTTATCAATAATGATCACGTATCTTAATCGTGATTGGAAAAGATGATAAGTATAGCAAAATGGTAAAAGATTATGGTTTAGCCGGCTCATGTACAGTCAAGTGTAAAAATATGAACTTATTCAAAGTTTCAAAAATAAGTACCACGGATTCTTATTTCGACGCAATAAGGTTGTAGTAACATATTTTTGAGTGGTTCGAATAGATACTTATTTTTGCACTTGACTGTACCTACTACTAAATTTGATTTACAAACTTCGCATCGTGCCTGTGTGTGTAATTAATAGTATTAAATATAAGAGTAAGAAAAGAAGAGAAGAGACAGAGAAAAACTGTGGTATTTCGTATTACGAATTTCGTAGTAGCTCCTCCAGTTTCTAAATTAAATTTGAAGTGTGCGTGCGTAATTCTCTCGGTATTATGCCACGTAAACAAAACAATCCTCAAACTCCGCGTGGTTTTCCTCAAACAGTCCTTTTAGCAGTTAAAACTTTTTGCTCATAAAAAAGTTACCTGTTGTAATTTTATTCAACACCTCACTCGTCATTTTTTTCCATAGATAAGTTAGATAATGTGGTAGAGGCTGTCAAGCCTTTCAGCTGTTATCGCGCTAACCGATCTTGGGGACAGCTCAAGGCTGCGAGTATCGTGTACTTCCGCAAACTGACTTTCATTGTTTGTGCAATCTCAAACGTGAAAATACCATTCAAAAAGTGAAAACGCCAGGCCTCTTGATCCAAAATGTTCGAAGTAGTGGTTACTAGAAAAAGTGGAGGTATTTTTCAATTCAACTAGTTACTTAGTATTTGAAATTCAAGATAGTATTTTTCCACTTTCAAATATCGTCCTGCTATGCTCAATTGGGAATGTCTAAAAAAAAATACCAGTGGTTTTTATATTTTTTTTGTATAGAAAAGTCAATTATAAGAAACTAATTTCAATATTTTGTCACTTAGTTCACTACTTTTTTCAAAATTAATTATTGAAACTATTTCGGTTGATGACGTCAGATTGTAATTGAGGGCTCCCACACTGCCAAATTTCTAAATCTCTAAATGCGTACGATAAGGCAACCCCTTTAATTATTTTTTGCGTGGTGGTACACTGTAACTAGTGTCACTTTACTGGCGCTGTCAAAGTGCTAGATGTCAGGCAGTGGGTCCAAATCAAACTCCTTAGTTATAATCCACGCGTAAATTTGTGAAGAATTCTAACCACACAGAATAAAGTACGACTTGGACCGGTCACGCAATTTACACCAAAGTCAAATGAAGGTCATTGCTTATTTGTTATGTAATAAATTCATTATATAATATTAAAATTAAATAAGTACAGAAAACGAGTTAAAAACCATTTATCTCGAAATGGTTTTCGATTTACTATACATTACAAAAAAATAGACATCCCCAATTATTTAAAAAGCTTTTTTTAACTTACAATGTATGTAAGTATGTAGGTATATACTGCTCAAATATGCTTTTCTTAGAGACAACTACTTTTTTGCGGCACTTGCGGTCGAAACCTTTGGGCCTTGGTCGTCCGACACAAAAAAGTTTATTGAAGAAGTGTCGGACAAACTAATTGGCGTCTCTGGCGACCTAAGAGCAAGCTTCTTCTTCGCCCAAAAACTGAGCCTCGCAGTGCAGCGGGGCAACGCGGCTGGCGTCTTAGGTACAATGCCCCGCGCTGCCCTACCTTTGGAAGAGGAAGCCCGTTTTATTTAATTTTATGTGTTTTTATTTTTTCTTGTAGTAAATTAATGTAATAACTTCGGAAGATATACTTAGTCAGATTCTACCTATACTGCTCAAATCTTGGAAGTTAAATTTGACCCACTTCCTGTGAACTAAAACAATTAATATGGACCTCCGCAAAGTAACGCCTGATTCCACTTCCTGTGGTCGGATTTACTTCAAATTTGGTATACTTATGTAGGTTAGATGGCAATGCAAGTAGGTACAGTTAATAAAAAGTACCTACAGTAAGCGAAAAAGCTTTAACAAAAACTTATTTAGCGTCAGATGGACTTCACGATACTGCCATCTAGCGATATTTCACCTGTCAGAAAACTCTCAGTATTTTCGAAAATATATTATAAATACTTTTGCATCATAGAGTGCTTGAAGTTACCTACTTTGTACTCGCACTCGCGGTACAGAATGAGGGCAAAAAGATATGATGAATGTGATCGCGAGCCCCTCACGTTAGACAATATAGGCTCCTCCTCCTCCTTAGTCATAGTAGGTTGGTCATAGGGGTAAGCTATTCCAATTTTTTTTTTAACTACACGCTATAAACAGAACAAGGTGGACACATCAAAGGACCAGATGGGCGATTTGAGTTTATTTTTTTTTAGTACGAGGTGGCCAGTTATTGGCGATTTACCCTATATCACACACCTACACAGTCTTATTGAATTAATACAAACAACAAGGCATCAATAGTACAACTAGCTAAGAAGAGTTTAATTTAAATTTTTAAATCTTCTTCTTCTTGCGGTGCTTCTCCACTACTGGAGGTTGACTGTCATCTCCGCATATCTCCTTATTATATCTCTCGCCAGAGAAAACAGTTCTTCCACACTGGCGATACCGGTCCACTCTCTGATGTTTCGGAGCCACGATTTCTTTAAGGCATTAACCTGCTTAATGCCGGTCACAGTTTTACAGCATTGAGTGGGTTGTTCAGCCATAAACCTCAGAAATAGTGATGAGATGATGAATGTTTGGCATGCGTCCGCGTCACCGGCTGTCTGCGATCGAACTATTTTTAAAAAGTCTAGGCCGTTGCATTCAAATTCGATCAAGGGAATGTACCGGTATCGAGAGCTGTTATCTGATTCATCGATATCTTTAGGCGTAACATGTCTGTTCTTCTAAATTCGAGGAAAGTCGATAGGTAGAGTTCAGACAAAATTAACAGTAAAATATTATAATTATAAGTATATAGAAGTATGTATTATGTATATAGTACAAGTAATTTTATTACATATTAGCTGTGATTTATTTTTCAAAAGTGTTAACAGAAAATAATGTAAATGTAAAATTTTTTTGGGAAATTAATTTTAAACAGTTTATCGAAAGGAATTATTTTTTATACTTTTACGTCATTTTTTTAAATGTGTTACTTCGTTTATTTTTAATTGTTTTTACGAAAAAGAGCTTAACGCATATTTTAAAAGTCACGAATATAGGTCAAAAGTGAAAGAAAAGCTCTTGAATGCAGTTTTGCACAGAACTCCAATGGAGTTTTTTTTATATAAGAAGGGGCAAACGAGCAGACGGGTCACCTGATGGAGAGCGATCACCGTCGCCCATGGACACCCGCAACACGAAGGGAATCACAGGTGCGTTGCCCACCCTTTTAGGAACTGGTAGGCTCCTTTTTTAAAGATCCCTAAGTTGTAACGCTCCGGGAATGTTGCCGCAGTAAGCTGATTCCAGATCTTCGTTGCCGTGAGTTTTTCACTTTCCAAATTTAGAATTTAAACTTGTCTACTAGGAGACGTTACTAGTTATTACATTCAAGAAGGGCCTTTCTTAAAAAAGTTATACCCTACCTATACTATGTGTGTTTTAGTTACCTACTCCTTCAAGCCGCAACGGGACGACGGATTTTATGAAATTTTGTATCTAAATAGCTGGACGTCTGGGATTTTATTTCGATACTCTCAGGAGAACCATGCAAAATCCAAACATCTTAACCATTAAGTTCTAGGAAATTAAATGCACGAGTGTCCGTCATACCATACAACGTAAATTTCAATTCGACAGTCAGATGTAACGGTGTACGCGAGCGAAGCAGAATGTACAGGCTAGTGTCTAGGTTGCTAACCATTAACGACTTATCATGCCAACACCTTGTTGCCAACGTGGTGATCCAAATAACTTCCGTGGAAGAAATGGCCGCCGTAAACTGGGCCAGGTCAGTGGGGCTGTAGTTCGTTTTAACCTCGCTGCATTACCTTCGTGATCCTTAGACTATAAACAAGTTATATGTCTTGTACAACCTTGCAGTTGTTGTGGTATAAATGGCTATTATGTTAGGTATAAATTGAGCCAGCATTTTGAATGCACGAAATACATTGTTCAAAACATTTTGTATCCTTCTCCTGAGGTGAGGCCCACGTCTAATTTTGATAATCAGAAAATGTCCTACGACTTATGAACTACTTACTTACTTAACAACTTTTTGAACTATTGATTTTACGAAAAAAATTTTTGTATATTATAATGTTTATCGTAGAATGAGTGGGAAAGGAGATATCATCAAATAACTGCTAATAGACGCCATTTTTCTAATATGGTGGCGCGAGCGGCAAAGATCAGATACGGGGTGGCAAAGTTGAAATTCGAAAAGAGCACATCAAAATCTATCAAATTACCTGTGGTAGCCTGTATTTTTAACCAAATGGCTGAATTAAATGCTTAATGTCCAAATGATTTAAACAGAAAACATAATATATGTTAGGTGCTGTAACTCTTGATCTCCCCTTCTTACGAGTAATATCTATGTACTTTACATAACTTATGCAAAGGTCGGGGCCATTTGCATTATCCTAAAGCAACACCTAGACGGGCTGATTGTCGTCTTGTCTGAACAGTCGAGGAAACTGAATTGCGTACCAGGGTAGAACCTTTTTATTGCAAATGTCAAGTTGTCGTTCCATTCATCTGCAAAATAAATTATCAGGATATTGACTGTGAAGAGGTTTGGTACGCGATTCAATTTTCCCGACTGTAGGTACATAAATAAAGTGGCCACTTATTTTTTTCTACTACGATTTTTAATTTCGTGGAAGATGCGATAAAGTCATAATTATAAATAGCATTGCGAGCATCCGTTTTTTGTATAGTTGTTTTTGCCCTATAGGCTAATGTGACAAGTTGTACGAAGCCTGTCTCAAAAAAAAATTAAAAAAAAAAAAAAATTTTTCGTGGAATTCTGACAAATTCCAGATTTTGACGTTTCAGAGGCAACAAACCTTTTTTCATTTTAAATCTATTTATTGTTTTAGAAACGTAATAAAATAGGCACATTACTAATTATAAATATAGTGAAGGAGAGCTTTTACTATAAGAAGTTATCAGTTATCATTTATTAGTCTATATTTATTTCATAGGTTTTTAAGAGATTCGTGTGAGACAGTTCATAATGATATTAGTTCTCTTTAAAAAACATAACACATAGAAAAATTAAAAACTTTCAAGGAAATAATAATATCAACCAACGAAAACGACAAAAATAATACGGAAACAGGAGAGCGAGCACATTCGAACATTTAAGACAGAAGCCGAATGACTTTAATATTGTTTTGACAGAAGAATGATATTTTATGGTTTTATTATTTAAGTACTAGGGGCGTTCAATAAAAAGTGAGAATGAGTATGTTATAAACAATTTTTACTAAATGTCATTTTATTTTTCGACATAGTCACCTTTTAGCACAATACACTTAGTATATCTTTTTTCTAAACTTAAAATTCCATTTTTAAAAAAGGCCTCATCTTGAGTACTTAAAAAATCTTGTACTACAGCGACTACCGCGTCGTCGTCTTCAAATTTCTGGCCTCTCAGGTATTGTTTCAATCTCGGAAATAGGTAGAAATCACTGGGAGCGAGATTTGGTGAATACGGAGGATGCTTAAGGATATCGAACCCAGCATCACGAATTGCAGCCATTGCAACGGCGGACTTGTGTGCCGGGGCATTGTCCTGGTGGAACAGCACAACTTTCGAGAGTTTACCTCGCCGTTTTTCGCGGATCTCATTGCGCAATGTTGCTATTTGTTTGGCGTATAAAGTGCCCGTAATAGTGGCTCCATGCTCGAGATACTCAATCATTAATACCCCTTTACCATCCCAAAAAACAGAGCCCATGACCTTACCGGCAGATGGGCTCATCTTGAATTTCTTCGGAGTTGGAGATGATGACCTTTTCCATGTCATAGACTGCACTTTCGTTTCAGGGTCGTAATGATGGAGCCATGTTTCGTCCATTGTTATAAATCGCGCCAAAAAAAGTTCCCGGTCTTGCTGCATCAGGTTCAAAGCTTCTTGACAAATCTCTAGTCTAGTTTGTTTTTGCGTGTCAGTAAGCATTCTTGGTACCCAACGCGCAGATACCTTTTTCATACCCAAGCGTTCATGTAAAATATTATGCACGCTCCCCGTTGAAATCTTTACATTTTCAGCAATAAAACGAACTGTGACACGACGATCCGCCAAAACTGAGTTTTCGACTTTTTTCACAATTTCTTCAGTTACTGCTGTAGTAGGGCGTCCGGAGCGGGGGTCGTCCATTGTCGATGTTCTTCCACGTCTAAATTCGGCGCACCAACGTGCGACTGTCGAATACGGAGGAGCATTAGACCCTAAAGTGTCCCGCAAATCCAAATTGACTTGGTCCGTAGAAAAATTTTTCAAATACAAGTATTTGATAACGGCACGCAGTTCAATTTTCTCCATTTTCGCTAACGTACTCAATAGCATTGCAAAGAAATTACCGTATATTTTTTTAAACAAAAGACAGTTACTTTTTTTTTTCATAGCAATCAGCTAGATAGATTAGCTTTACCGGCCAGTATTTAATTTCGTAATATTAAAAGAGTTTGCATCTCATTCTCACTTTATATTGAACGCCCCTCGTATGTACCTTGTCTATGAAATTTTAAATTACAAACCTCTTGAGACGACGATTGAAACTTAATACATAACTGTTAATTATAATTTAAGTCCGAAAGTTTCCGATATATGTCAATCATCGCAATGATACCAGAGACAATTTATTTTTTACTCATAAAAGGGTTCAATATTTTATGAAGTCCGAACAGTTAGATCAAAAAATATTCTAACTACGTATTAATTAATGATTTATTACATTATGTCCAATTTAAATGTGTATACTAAGGAATTTGTGCTCTGTATTTCTTAGTTTTTGTTTTATCTCGTTTAAATTTTCGGGAAATATTTTTTGCCTGGTAACACTAAGAAATGTCAGAATTCCACGAAATTAAAAATCGTAGTTTAACCTACGTCATCCATCACACAAATTACACGTGTTGTATTGATAAATAAAAGAAGTTGTTGTGTTTTATCGATAAAAGAACATCACTGTATGAATTTAACATTTTCAATTTTGGGTCAAGTATCATTGGCGCATCGTTTTTGATAAAAATCTGTCCGAACCGTTTCGAAGTGGCAAAGTACCTAATGACCAAACATTAAATCACACTAAGTTCTCTGGTGGGCAAACCGGGTGAAGAGGGCGGGAAACTTAAGTTAAAAATTAAGGAGCGTTTTAAAAAAAGTGTAAGTTAAATAAATTATGTTTAATATCGTGTAAATATGGCAAGGTAATGACTGTGTATTGCCAACATAATTCGCGCAAGGCCTCAATTAAAATATACTTGGAATGTTGGCAGCATTGAACAAGGTTGTAATTAGTTTTATTGCTGGCCAGTCATTTCGTGGGTGCGGTTAGAAAGGCGGTGAACGGAAGGTTATTAATTAGTGTAGGTATTCAAAAATGATCGTGTTAATGAAATTTACATACATTTTGTACTTGTTACACGAGGGGTTGGTCTGCTTCCTAACAGTCACAAACGGAGCGCAAAATGAAGAAAAGAACTTTAGAGTTTAATTAAAAATCTTTTCTACGTTTCCTGAAATAAAATATTTGGCTTTCCGCCCTCAATTAATTGTGTATCCTACCTTACTACGTCCAAGAAGTTTACTCAGATTTTGACCATCACAAACGTCAACTAAGTGTCAAGCTTGTGATATTTACCTTTTGCCGTAAACCGATCGCACGCGCATGCCTAATGGTGATCTTATATAACAACGGCCTATTGTTCCACCGGCTCACGGCGCGGCCAACAGAGTACCATAGCGTATTACGGGCCAATGTTAAATTGTTGTTTGAATAACAATTTCCGCTGTGACTTCCTTCTAATTTCCAATTATAGCTTCTGCCTGTGATTCCGCGCATTGACCCTCTATGAAAATGCGTCAACATTCCATTCTTTATATTCTGTGTATTTGTATGGGAAAAAAGTGCTTCATTTTAAAAAGTCATAAAACAAAAAACATTTGTTTGAGTGATAGGAATTCAGGGTTAAGAGGATGTCAGTGAATTACAAATAACCCTGTATAAAGTATCAACCCTTTAAGGGTTGATTTTAGCAAGAATCGTTGTAGGCCTTTTTATTTATAACTAGCTGATTCTCGCGGCTTCGCTCCCGCTGAATTATTTTTTTTATTTCATAGAAACCTTGTCCTGACAACCACTTCTGAGTTTTTGGATATGTGCGAAATTACATTGGAAATTTACCATGAGGTCTATGATATTTACGGTGAAGGAATACATCGTGAGGAAACCTGCACACATTGCAAAGAAATTTAAGGGTGTGCGCAGTTCCCAATCCTCGCTGGGCCCGCGTGGGAACTCCGGCCCAACCCCATTTTGAGAGGAGGCTATGGCTATGATATGAGGCTGTTAAAAGCTTGATAATATAAAGTAGCTCCTCTCACTGTAACTTTTTTTTTTTTTAGGGGACAATCTTACACAAATCGACCTAGTCCCAAACTAAGCAAAGCTTGTACTATGGGTACTAGACGACGATAAACATACTTATATAGATAAATAAATACTTAAATACATAGACAACATCAATAACTCAGGAACAAATATTTTCGTGCTCATCACACAAATAAATGCCCTTACCGGGATTCGAACCCAGGACCTCTTGCTTCGTAGGCAGGGTCACTACCAACTAGGCTAAAGCGGTCGTACTTTAAGTAGGACATCAGCAAGTATTATCTGTAAGCTGCTGGTTACTAACCGAACTGCATCAGTATGAGCCAGTCACGCGTGACTCAGTCAGTGCTGTTCGATGACGTCACTACGGTACAACTGAACTCTTTGTGAGTCACTGAGCCAACCAACACAATAACGTAGGTAGTAGAAATCACTGTTTTACGCATGACTCGCCATAAACGGGATGGGATGATCACACCAGGGGCTAAATTCAGGAACGGACCTTCACGGGTTTGGTAGCGGTAATTCAATCGTTTGGGAGAGGATAGGAATGGGTTGGGCGTGGGATGAGCCTTATTTTCGTGGGGCTAAATTCAGGAACGGCCCAACACAGTTTGCGAGCGGTAATTCAATCGTTTGGGAGAGGGCAGAAATGAGTTGAGCTTGGGATGAGCCTTATTTTCCTGTTAATTCGCTTTGTAATTAAATAAATAAATAAACAAATAAATAAGGCTCATCCCAAACTCAGCCCAAACCTCTCGTAAACCAGTGATTTTTGGCGTTCCTGAATAGCAGTTCAAACCAAACCCAGCCCAAACGATTGAATTACCGCTACCAAACCTGTGAAGGCCCGTTCCTGAATTTAGCTCCTGTTTAGTTTTTAAATGGGTCCCAACAAAAACAGCGTTACGGCTTGTCACAAGATTGTGCCGAGTGAGGCTCAACTTATTTTATTTATACTATTCGATGTTTTTTGTTTTCGTTGTTATGTTATCGTATCTTTTCCTGCCAAATTTATTTATTTATTCATAAAAAAAAACTTACACAGCTTAATAGTTATCTATCATTAAAGCTCCAAACGCACAGCGGAGGCGTGGCTTGAAGTGGCTTTGCCGTGGCGATTGTATTGTAATATTCTAACTTGTATGAATGTTTGTGCGGTACATACCACTAAGACCTATTGTATTTGCTATGTTCTGGCAACAAATGTATTTATTTGTATTTTTGCTGTGTATCGAATACTCTCTCTCTCTTTCTCAATCAACTGACGTACTTTTTAGTCAAAATGCGATTTTGTATATCAAGTTTTAGTTTCTAGTATTTTTATGTCGAAACTCAATCAACTTTGTTTTAAAGCAGCTAAATATCTAATTTTGCAGTTAATTGAAATTAATCTTGTTTTCGGAGCTAAAATAAAGTATTTGTAGAATAGTCTCATCTTGGAATTACTGTTTTATGTTACAGCTATACTCCATTTAATTTAGAATTATAAACCATTGCAACATTATATTGCGGCTCGTGAACTGTAATCTCTTTACAATTTCTACTAGAGTAACAATTGACGACACGCAAATAAAGTGACATTAAAACAATTTTATTTTGCGGCTCCCAGACTATTGTACTGTACTATTTGCTAGGTGGGTCAATCAACTTTTTTTTGTAAATTTCTATTTACTCCTTTACAAGTAACTCTGTAATCTCTGGTTAGTGAAACCATGATTTTGCAGTAATTAGATAAACTGTTTATCATAGTGCGTATGTGAAAACCAAAAAAAATAAGTATTTCTATGAAAAAATCTGGTCACCCAGGGGAAATACCACTATTTTCATACAAATTTCGGGGACAACATTGTCCCCTGGGTCACCCACGAAATAGAAGCTAAACAAAATAAAATAAATATGGCAATTACACCATTATTGACTACAAAAATCTAGGGTTTTGAAAAGTATACTTTAAATAAGGAAAAATAATCAGTTTTTTAATTATTTCGGTTTTCATAGAAAGAAGCCGAAAATCGTTTACAAAAAAAAGTTGATTGACCCAGGTAAGAAATAGTTGACGAGCCGCAATATAATGATGTTGTGGTTTCCAATTCTAAATTAAATGAAGTATATCTTTTTGTTTTTTCGAAGCGCTTGAAGGAGTGTCTTTGTGTCGATAGAAGTAAGAAGGTAATTTTTTACTGATAACGCGTCGAATACTTAGGTATTATTACGATTAGCAACAATGAAGGTCTTTCACAAATCGGAGAGACGTATTGATTGTAAAGATAAGATATAAAGGTGAATGGAAATGGCAATTAAGTGTAAAATCGATAGATTAAAAATACCAAAAAGGCACGTCAAATAAAAAGACTGGCTCCAGCTCACAGACCCATACCTTATGCATCAAATTTCTGTAACATTGTTAACTGTTTAATACTTACATCGTGTTTTTTTATTTCCTAACTAATATACAGGGTTATTTTTAATTCACTGACATCCTCTTAACCCTGAATTCCTATCACTCAAACAAATGTTTTTTGTTTTACGACTTTTTAAAATGAAGCACTTTCCCATATAAATACACAGAGTATCGTAAAAATAAGAGGTAATCTCAAATTTTCAAAACGTTATTACACCAAAAATATTAAGTTATGACAAAAGCCGTAAAACAAAAAACATTTGTTGAAGTGGTAGGAGTTTAGGGTTAAAAGGATGCTAGTGAATTACAAATAACCCTGTATATTTTACTTGGTACGGTGCGCTCACAAAAACTAAGTATGTGGTACATCTTTTTTGTTGTAAACGAAAAAAAAAAATGTTTTTTCTTCTCATAATAATAATTAAATATTCAACTGATGCACAATGTGCAAGGCATTTTATAGTTAGAAAAAGTCAGTTTCAAGTAAGTATTAAAGACGCCTGTCTCCAAAATAAATTACAAAAAAATCAACTTTTTCTTGCCACCCGTTGCTATGTTTACACAAGTTTTGTCTCCTGGACAACCTAAGCATTTTTCTATGAAACAGTATGAAGACAACTCACTTCACTCAGTTATCCCCAGTTGTCACTTGGACAACTGGGGACTGAGTAAACAACACGAAAAAGTTTATTCACCCATTAAGACTCTGACACGCCTCGTAAGGGAGGAACCATGCGCACTAATTTCTAAACAAAAGACTGTCACATCACATTCCAGTACAGACTAACCAACTTATATGTGAATTGAATAAGTTTTTACGCCGTTCACATAAAGTTTAGTATTGCTTGGTCTGGTTCACAGATAAGTTGGTTAGTCTGTACGTTTAAAGTTCTGAGATAAGTGGCATGACATTGACGTGACATATCAAAGACTAAGAGATTAATGTTAAGCAAACTCCGTCTTTAACCTTCGTCGTAACGAAATTAAAATTAAATTACTAAGCCATTGTCATTAAATTAGGAAGAAGAAGCCTACCTTAAAGTCAGAGAAAATAAAAAACGCGGTTTATTTTTAGCCCAACATTAATTAAAATATGCATGGTCTAGTCTGAGGAACCCTAAAACGGGAGGGTTCGTCGTGAGGGTGAGGGGCGATCCCTACTCTCCCAAATGGTGGCTATATGCGGCAAAATGGGACTGCACTGCAGTTCTCTATGCTAAACTCTACATTATGTTTGAGATAAAACCCCTACCTTTTAGCGTATCGTACTATGTTAAAATGCAATACAGCAGAACGATCGATACTAGGTCTGCTTCAAATTAGTATTCAATATTCCAAAGTATCTTCACCGTAAAGCTCAAGGTAAATTTCAAATTTAATTTCGCACATAAACTCCGAAAAACTTAGAGGTACTTAGAAGGTTAGAACTTAGGAACTTAGAAGGTTTAAATCCACGACCCTTTGCTTGAGACACCATAGGTCAAATCACTAGGCCACCACGGCCAGAGTTTTTCGGAATTTACGTGCGAAATTACATTTGAAATTTACTATATGAGCTTTACACCTGCGAAGAAATTCAATGGGGTGTGTGTGAAGTTCCCAATACGCACTAGGTCCGCGTGGGGATTCATTCTGAAGGGAGGCCTGTGCCCTGCAGTGGGACGTATGCTGGGATGGTGATTCAAAAGTATCTAGCCGACAATATCTACGTAATTAATTTGCAGTCGATGAACAAGCTGTAGGTAAGCGTAAGCGCTTGCTTTGTTAATATCAAGGGCAATTAAGTCAAGAGGACACAACGTAATACAACGTCGTGCTCCATCAAATTGATTAACATACTGTACCTTGTTTTACTATAGAGGTCTCTGTACCATTCATTTTGTATGGCATTTGGACCTCCGCTTAACACAATAGCGCGATCTATGAAACAATAAAGAAACTAAATAGAGATGGCGCTAGTGTTAAGCAGACTAAATAACTTACTTTGAACAAAGCAACAATAATAATAATGTTTAAGTAGAATAGTTTTTGCGAGGGAAAGATTTAAATTACGCGGAAAGTGCGTGAAGCCATTGAGTGAGATCAGTCATCATCCAAATTTCAACCGGGATAAGAGTGGTTAACGGTACCCCTGAGTTGGAAAACAGTGTTGAATATTTGCACCGAGTCAACGGTGAGTGTGAACGATCATTTACAAAGTGATATTGTTAGTGTTGTGTGCTACCCTACATTTGACAATGATAATAAAAATGAGGATGAAAACGGGGGTAGTTGTGTGTCGCTGTCAGTTTCATAGAGCAGAGCGTTGGCGCGTAGTGCACGTTTGGCAGCCGCCGCAACGTGTGGCTCTAAGAAGAAGGGCTACGGATTAGCCCGAAATATGTCGAGCTAAAATCGATCATAGGCGTGAGTTATCCGCATAGTTTTTTCGCTATGTTCGAAGTAACTTACAAAACAAATGGCACAGAGACCTACCTCTCTTAGAGCGAAACTAGTCACAGCAAGCTTATTATTTTGAAGGAACGCGACTTGCGTAAACATTGACAGTCGCATAAACCTCAGAAAACGTATTTTTGTTCCGAGAAATTTAAATGAAAGTTATGATTAAACTATACGTAAGCCCCCGTTCCCACTGTCGTGTGTCGTTCCGTTTTTTAATCGTGCGTTCCAGTTTGTATCGAAATCGTGTCCGACAAGTGTGAACAGCTTCATACAAAATGTTCTGCCATTCGAACGCACGATACTAGTGGGAACGCGGGCTAAGAGGAAAATGAATTGGGATTGATCATTTTTTCTAACCCCCCCTTTTTATTTTTTTTATCGAAAATATAGAGCATTTTAAGAAACTAATTTGAATATTTCAGCAATTCATCACTCCAATATTTTTTTATAATTTATTGAAAATTTGAGATACGACTTCTCGTAAATTACATGCCGCGGCTGAATCTGTGTATAAACCACAGACATAATGACAAAAAAAATGTGTCACAATCGATGGTTAGTTGTCATCTGACAATGTCACTTAACATTACAATAACAATAACACTAAAGTTGCCAATTCTTCCAAGAGAATAGGTAAAAAAAACGATTTACGGCTATAGTATTTTTTGTATGTATAAAATAAAATGGTCAGAAGTGTTCCCTTGAAAGTTCTTTGGCGGATTTAATCCATACTTACATTAAAATGATCCTCATAAGAATAAGTACATCTTGTAAACTTTGAATTAACTTTGCGGCACCACTTCTCTTGTAAATCTTCTCTAATGCAAACAATTAATTTGTTTGGGCTATTGACAGAATCATTTCCACAAGTAGGAATGAAACACTTCCTGTATAAATCCATTATTAAAATATGAAAAACGAGAAGAATGTTTTTCAAAATAGTATCCTTAAACTGACAGATGATAACTACGTCGAAGTGACAGAGAATAGTATAGAGAAACTAGACGGACGGCTTTTTTTTTCTTGTTGCAAAGGTTTTCAAAGTTAATGCCCACAGAAAGGTCAAACAAAGGTCAAACATTATTTTGCAAAAATACACACGATCGTTTAATATTTTTTTACTACAATGTTATAAAATGATTTAATAAACCTATTCCTCGAAATGGTTTTGGAATTAGACCACATTGTAAAAAAGTGATCAATGCCAATTGCGAGTGGCGTAAAGATCAGTCGCAACATTAACCATTGTGCAATGTTTTATACACGTGTGGCAACGTCAGTGATAGCGTTGCTTGTGAAATAATTTGCTTATCCAACCTCGACATTGGCGAAATCATCGCACCGTTCGATAGAACGTTGAATTGAATTGAAAAGTAATTATAGTTATAGTTTCTTTATTGCAAGCCACATTACAGACAAGGATCTTTAAAATAAATTGGTATAACTACATGTCATGTGACGCCATGCAAGGGCACAGCAAAAACAACAAAAAATGATAGATTTCATTTTGGAGTCACTATTATCAAATTATTATTTATACGTCGCTACTTCAACAAAAGATCCTTTAAAAGAAGTCTTATAGTAAGTTTTATAGTATCAAGGACCATTTTTTTTACTGTCAATTTCACATGCCTTGCAGGGTAGATTTTAGTGAAACCCACTTTTATATGTTCCAAACTCTTATTGTATCTAAAATTGCGTGAAAAAATTTTATTCTATTCTATTCTAAAGCATGTCAAACGCAGCGAGCCCGTAACACAAACAAAAAAACTTTGATTAACACCTAATATATTCAAATTTATTTGCTCTTTGTTTATTTTTCCTTTTCGGAAGTTCAGGACGCGGCTATTTACGTTCTGTGTTGGTGGTATTACAACACTTTGATGTTATTGTGATGTCAAAATGTTTCTAGAGACGATGGCAAGAGGCCCGACGGTATGACTCTGGTTCCTTGGCGGATGGGTCGGCCCTTAGTTTGGGACGCCACATGTGTGGGTGGACACCCTTGCACCGACCCATCTTTCAAGGACCCAAAATATTGCTGGCTCTGCCGCGGCCTCAGCGAAAGACTTCAAACGCCGCAAATATAGCTCCTTTGGAGCCAGTTATATATTTGAGGCGTTTGGGGTCGATACTCTGGGGCCTTGGGGGCCAAGCGCGCGCTGTCTATATAAAGATCTTTCGGCGCGCCTTATAGAGGCCTCCCGTGACCAGAAGGCTGGCCAATACTTCGCTCAGCGAATCAGCATTGCCATCCAACGTGGCAATGCTGACAGCCTTCTGGGCACTCTCCCCATTGGCGGCGACATGGGACAGATTTTTTACCTTTAGCTTTAGTTAGTTTTATTTAGATTTAAGTTAGTCCTAAGTTTTTACTGTTTTTATTTCATATTTGTTTATTAAATGAATAAAAATATAAAATATAAAAAAAAATGTTTCTTGAACTCAAATATTACGAAAGCCCTAAGTGACAGAAACAAATTATGAAAGAAAGAGTACATCGGTAATCATTTTGATTGGATTCCTAGTCCCAGCTAAACTTTTTTGGTTTTTAATGTATTAGTTTAATTGTAAGTAATAGTTTTGGTATAACATAGAAAAAGCATAATTATGAGCTTGATAGTGATAACTTATCACGGCTTATTCATATGACCTGATTCTTTGTGATTTATCACAACGTTTGTTTTAAATTTTGATATGCATTTCGACACGACATAGCCATTGCGTTTATTTTAGCCCTTGTGGACAACTATTTGCGAAGAAGCTTTTCATCGCTACTCCGCGGGAACAATGCAATGCCCCAGCCAGGCCCTATACTACGAAGCGCGAAATTCGAACTTCGTTTCATGCCGTTCCGCTCACGCTAATGGTATTTATTACGAGAGTGAGAGGGACCGCACGATCCGAACTTCGAACTTCGAATTTCATAGTAACCCCCCACGATAAAAACTATCCTGTCCTTTTTCGGGACTTAAAGTATCTCCATACCTCTTCTTTTATAGGCTTGCGTTTGAGTCTATTCACGCCTGATGGAAAGCGAAAATGAGGTCCACGACAGAGCACGTTTGCTAAATGCTCAATGAACTGAAACAATTACTTTGCTCACCCGCGACCAAAGCAAAGTTATCGTGAGTGAGTGGTCGCGGGAGAGCAAAGTAATGGATTCAGTTCATCCTGAATAAATAAACTAGTAAATTCTAAAACGGCCACTGTTTAATGTTCAGGGAACACAGACGTAGGTTGAGAACTCCTCTCTTTAGCTGTACGGAGGATGAGGATCTATAAAACGGTTCAAAAAATAATCGAATAACAAACAGCTTCAAATTGTTGTGACAAGATCCTTTCAGAGAATTGAAATGACTTCACAAAATTCGGTTGGCAACACTAGACCATCAATCATTGGCACGTCCTGCTTTCAGTTCTGCGATCTCTTGTTCTAATATCTTATCTTGTAACTCATCGAGCGCTCGAATTATTTGACACGGCGCCAAGATTTCCTACCAAAACATTTCTTTGAAATTCGCTCATCGCTTCCTTCCGTTTTTGATACTGTTGATCTAAATATGTCACATGCTCTGTTCGCTGTATTTTTTAATTATCCCGTGTTAGTGTCCCACTGCATTGTACTCTAACATTGTGGACCTGTTTGAAAAACTTTGAATTCACTTCTTGGTTCATGTCTTATCGGATTCACGTTTGGTATTTAGCTCCAATTTGTCAAATTATCAAACATCCGGTGTCCTAATTAGCAACAATACCTAATTATGCCGGTCCTATAGACTTAGCATTTGAGGTTAACGGTTCATAAACATGACTAACGAGCAAGAACAAGGAGAATAGAGTTTATGAAATCACGGAACAATAACAAGAGCAATAGAAATGTGAAATTGATGTGGTCATTGCTATTTCTTAATACGCACAGGTTTTTGTGTTTGATAGGTTTAATAAAATACGGCAGGTACTCAAAAATTAAATGGAAAGGGTAGGGCACAGGCCTCGTCTCAGAGTGAGAGGGTTTGGGCCGTAGTTCCCACGTGGGTCCAGTGCAGATTGGGACCTTCACACACACCCTCTCCGAATAATCTCTCTGTGAAGAATTCGTTTATCGCTATCCTGCGGGAACTTTGCAATTTTCTGGGAAAAGTATTCTATATGTTAATCCAGGTTATGAACTGTACGCTTAGTATAAGTTTTACTTCACCAAAATACTTCTCGATCGCGTTTACGTAAAAAAATCAATTACTAGGGAAACATAGACAGCGTCTCCGCGCGCGCTTACATGTTTCCATAGAATTGAAATTTTTACGTAAACGCGATCGAGAAGTATTGAAGTGAAGGAAAACTTATACTAAGCGTACTGTGTGCCAAATTGAATTAGACTCCGTCAAACCGTTTTGCGTGAGAGAGTAACAAACATCCACACATCCATACAAACTTTCAAGTTTGTTAATTTATTATATTAGTAAGATAAGATTTCCGTGAATGAAACTCCCCATTTCGCTCGTCATTGTAGTGGTCATTGTATATTTATTGGCATTTGGGCGGAACGTGAACAAGCACGTGACCGTTAAGTGGGTCGTTGATGTGCCACGTGAATGTTTTGCATGCGAACAGCTGTTTAACAGACGACTAGAAACGATGGATGGCTTTGACAGGCAGCAGTGGCGGTCAACCCTAAAAAATACTAAGAGTAAGCAAGTAAGAGAGAAAATTTACTGTTATCCAATGTTAATGAAACCAAGCCTAAAGCCTTGATGTTGCTCCAAGCTGAGCTTCATCTACTTGTGAAAACTGCAAGAAAATCCGTTCAGTTTTCGCAGATCAGCGTGTACATACACACAGACAGACAGACAGATAAAAATGTCAAAAATGCTTTTATGTGTAATGTTACCGACTTTTTTTTATCGCCCACACTATTTTTTTCATAAATTTATTCAATGTACGTACAGACACACTGTTTGTACTATTTTATTATACATAATTATAAATATTAAGTATTATATGTTATTGATAATTAATATATTATTATTGATTATAATATGTAATTGATGATATGTATTGATAATGACATGATGGATAGATATCGATTATTCGTTCTTTAATACAATGGATGCAACACGCACTAATTTCACAAAACCATTGAATTTCTTCTCAGACATAGTGCTAGACTGTGCCGAGAGCATCCAGTTTTGTGATTTAAATAGTCATTTTCTTAAAAAAATTGTACTCCGCACAGTACATTCAGCACTCGGCAGTTATTGTTACGGTAGATTTGCATTAGAATGCAAATCTATAACTAAACCATCTAGTTCAGATAAATAATTTGGACTTAGCAACTACTTACTAATTGTCATTTGTTAGAAATCAGAGTAAAGCAAATGATATACCGTTGGCTAAATGCCATTGTGATATCCTACGTGTAATCTTTGACTAGTGAAAAAAATAATTGGATTAAATTCATGCTATTTGTGTCTCAAATGCCATGGTAACAGCACGTTGCTGTTAAACACACAAACTGGTATCAATGCATTATAACATTGCAAGGGTAAGAGAGCAGAGACGGATGGCATATTCATGAGCTATTTCGAGCGACATTGTTTCGAGCAAAATTTAAAATGTAAAATAATGTTTTTTATTCAGGTATTGCTGGATTTGAATGAAAACACGTAGGCTATTTTTTAATACTAAATTTCCACGGGATTGAGAAGCACGCATGTAAACTCCCAAGTTTAGTTTAGTTTAGTTTATTTTTAAGATAAGTTAAAAGTGCAATACATTAGGTTTGTTCAACGGAAAACTTAGAAATCATGTTAAGAGGGTACGATGGCTGAGAGACTTTTGAGAAATAGGTATTTTAATGAAATGTCGCTGTCTCGCCCGAACCCCTCCGTGTCAGTACAGCGAGAGCGGGACAACTGCAGCTCGGACCGGTATTAGGCGCGTAAAATTGATCAAAACAGCATTTCGTAATCCCCTGTTTTCTTCTCGAAAACTGGACCACTAAAATTATTTTTTTCAAAAATAATTAGAGGACAGATTTAGCTATGCCCCTATGTTTTCCTTTTTACACGCTTTATATTAGCTTCACCTGTATGTTTGTATGTATGTATGTTTGTTTGTAACCGACTCCTTAGGGCGCGATTTTGACCCACTTCCCGGTTTCCGATTGAGCTGAAATTTTGCACATATGTGTAAATTGGATGACAATGCAATATTATTGTAACATGGAGCTGATCTGATGATGGAGCTGGATGGTGGCCATAGGAACTATGTAATAAAACAACACAATCCCGTCGAGTTTGGGCTCGTTTGATTCGTCTTGACGAGCACTTTGATCCCAGATGGTAACCAGGGTCTGATGATGGAGCTGGAAGATGGCCAAAGGCACTCCACAATAAAACGACACAACCCCATCGAGTTTGGGCTCGTTTGATTCGTCTTGACGAGCACTTTGATCCCATATGGTAACCAGGGTCTGATGATGGAGCTGGAAGATGGCCAAAGGCACTCCACAATAAAACGACACAACCCCATCGAGTTAGGGCTCGTTTGATTCGTCTTGACGAGCACTTTGATCCCATATGGTAACCAGGGTCTGATGATGGAGCTGGAAGATGGCCAAAGGCACTCCACAATAAAACGACACAACCCCATCGATTTTGGGCTCGTTTGATTCGTCTTGACGAGCACTTTGATCCCATATGGTAACCAGGGTCTGATGATGGAGCTGGAAGATGGCCAAAGGCACTCCACAATAAAACGAAACAACCCCATCGAGTTTGGGCTCGTTTGATTCGTTTTGACGAGTACTTTGGTCCTAGATGGTAACAAGAGTCTGATGATGGAGCTGGAAGGGGCGTAGGTGGCGGGTTGGGGGTTAGGGTGTGGCGGTTGGGGTTAGGGGATGGGGGGGGGGTTTACGGGAAATAGGGTGGGGGTGTTGGGTGGTTCGGGGGTAAGTGATTTTGGGGGGTTGTGGGAAATGGGGAGGGGGTAAGAGGCCTAGATGGTAACAAGGGTTTGATGATGGAACTGGAAGGGGGGGCGGTAGGTGGCGGGGTGGGGGGTGTGGGAGTGGGGGGGGGGTGGGGTGAAAGTGGGGGGGGGGGTTGGGGGGGGGGGTGGGGGGTAGGTGGGGGGAGTGGGGGTTCGGTGTTAGGGGGGTTGGGTTTAGGTGGTTCGGGGGTTTGTAAAATGAAGAGGGGGTAAGGGGGGTTTAGGGAATTGGGGGTAAGGGTGTGGGGTTTGGGGGGGGTTTGGGTAAATGGGGTGGGGGATGTTGGGGGGTTGGGTTTAGGGGGTTTGGGGGTTGTAGGTGAGGGGGTAAAGTTAGAAAGAAAAAAATGCAACTAAAAAATAGAAAATAAATAATAGTTTAAAAAAACTAAAAAACACGCTTTAAAAAATAAAAAATAAATTTTAATAAATTTCAATTCACTATTCTTATAGTGCAGTAAAAAATCTTAATAAGCAATTATTATATTGTTATATCCAGATCAAAATTTGTAAACAATTCTAAATATTGATAAAATAAATAATAATAGTTTAAAATATTTTATTGTAAAAAAAGCGTGGGGTGCTTTTTAAGATGTTATCAAAATGACAATCCTTGACAATTGACACCATGCACCCCACGCTTTTTTTACAATAAAATATTTTAAACTATTATTATTTATTTTATCAATATTTAGAATTGTTTACAAATTTTGATCTGGATATAACAATATAATAATTGCTTATTAAGATTTTTTACTGCACTATAAGAATAGTGAATTGAAATTTATTAAAATTTATTTTTTATTTTTTAAAGCGTGTTTTTTAGTTTTTTTTATTTTGTTTATATCAGGGGTTCTTTTCTGATGAGTGTCTGAAAATGACGTTGAAATTGGGCAATTTTTTCAGTTTTTGAAAGCTCATATTTCTTATGTTAATTGAAATATGGAAAAAAACGAAACATAGGGGCATAGCTGTGGTAGATACAGATTACACAGTAAAAAAAAATTGGCTCTAAAGCCATTATCCAGGGAGGAAACAGGGGATTACGTTTGTATGGAGAAATGGTGCGCATCGTACCCTCTTAATGTAAAAGAAATCAAATGTTACGATTCATCATCATAATTATACACGTCTATATATGTCCCACAGGGCACAGGCCTCCTCTCAGAATGACAGGACTTGGGGCGTAGTCCCCACGCGGGCCCAGTGCAGATTAAGAAGTTAATGTTACGATTAGCTAGAAAATATTATTTAAGATAGGTATTTGCTACCTAATTTAAGCTCATTGTAAGTGAACACTGTTATTCATCAATCAAAAAAAATCAAAACGTTTATTTTGCAAGTAGGCCACAAAGAGATTTTTACATGTCACTTTTTTAAATTACTAGCGCTTTCGGAAGGACCATCATTGCTACAAAAATTGCTACAAAAATTGCAACAAATAAAAAAAACATATAAAATCTAAGAGAAATTAAGTACACATCAAAAAAAATACAGTAAGTCTAATAAAGCAAACTCTAAAGACTTTGTATTTCCGCAGGTGTTGTTCAAAGGATATGAAAGAAAACTGCTGTTTAATTATTGGAATTGCCATGGGATATTAGTAAAATGCGAGTCGGCAAAGTAGAGATTCAGAAAGAGCGCATTGACATCTATGAAATTATTTATTGAATTAGGCGTTACTTTGCGGAGCTCCATATTAATGAAGCGAGGTCGCGTGTGAGCAAAGTAATGCTTCAGTTCTATGAAATTATCAATTTTCATACACACACGGCAAATTTCTTAGGTATTTAGCTTGTATTATAATGGTATTCGTGAGCGAAGACGCGGGTTGTAGCTAGTTATAATTAACTGCGTGACAACCAAAATAACTGGTAAGATGATGCGGAAGCGGGAGTTATTTGCGTATGTACGTGAAACGTGGGGCTATTGCACAAGACAATTGTCTTAGCATGTGTGCGAATTGTGATAATTAGTTGGACAGGTATTAGTCATATGATCGTATTTTGTTTTTATTGGTCTTGCTAGGAGCTTGGTGGGTAATGGGGAGTTATAACTTGGTTTTCCTACTAATACTCATTCTGTGGGAAGTAGGTATTAAAAAGTATTGTGACGAAGATATTATTACGTTTCATTTAAAATGGTGCTGTTTTCCTGTTGTATCTATTTGATTATTGATAAAATGATAAAATCTAAATGAAAATGTAAGCATAATGCCTTGTTCTGATGATGATGAAATGATTTATTCGTTGTGTTTTAATCTTTGGTGATTTTTCACTCACTCGTGAGCACGGCTGCTACAATGTGGCCGAAATATCGATGTAAATATTGTTTGCGTGATAGATAAGTCCCGTTTAGTATTCGATTCGATTTTATTATGATTCGATATTATTCGATATTAGTTGATTTTCGTAACACATGGGATACAGCGGTTGAAATGCTTATAGCCCCACCCAATTTCCAAACTGAATTTGCGTGTATTTACGACGTAGGTAGTAGATAAATGTTCTTGCGTTAAGAATTTCATTACAGATTCTCCGATACAGCTTTGGGGGCCGCCTTGTTTAATATTAATACTAGTTTTCTAGGAATTGGGGAGCTACTAAACAAACTAATTACATTTTCCTGTGAAGCCCTTGAAAGTTTAATAACTTTCCATGTCATTGACATTTTTCAAGGTGGTTAGGAATTTATTGATTTTTTACAATTTTTTCTATTTATCTGTGGCCAGTTTTTAGGCGTTGGTTTCGTTGTTCTTTTAGTTTCCCATCTGTTAGCCTACGAGTTGTTGCTATGACTATCCAAAGGCTTTCTATTTTTTTGATATGGCCATTACTTAATTTCAAAACCAGACAGCAAAGATTTTTTCTCAAACATGCTATGAAATATTGACGTTATGTTCCTTATAATACGCCACGAAGTGTCACGTTGAAGGTGCGGGCTAGACGAGAGGTCAATAATGGAATTTCATACAACATTGCTGGCCAAGGCCAGCAAAGTGATCGTCTATTGTTTCATACTATGACGTTTATAGGTCTATGGCATCATAGCATTTAGCCATTAAAAAAAAACTATAAGCAATATTTTGCGTTTTGGTTCATTAAGACATTCTGCCACTACGTTTATTTAAGGTAAGGTAAGATGATGATGATGTTGGTGATGATGATGGTGATGTTGATGGTGTCGATGATGGCGGTGATGATGATGGTGATGGTGTTGATGATGGTGATGATGGGTGATGATGGTGATGATGATGGTGATAACGAGATGATGATGATGGTGATGATGAGATGATGATGATGATGATGATGATGATGATGATGGTGATGATGGGTGATGATGATGATGATGATGATGGTGATGATGGGTGATGATGATGATGATGATGATGATGGTGATGATGAGATGATGGTGATGATGGGTGATGGTGATGATGATGATGATGGTGATGATGATGATGGTGATGATGATGGTGATGATAAGATGATGATGGTGGTGATGGTGATGGTGATGATGATGGTGATGACGACGACGACGATGACGATGATGATGATGATGATGATGCATGTTTGAGAAAAACTCTATACAAGCCTTGGCCACGAACAGGGATTGCCGGCCTCGTATCTCTAGATGGCCTCGTTAACACTCGGCCATCTATAACTACTCGGCCGGCAATCCCCTATTTCGCGGCCGCTGCAGTAATGTACTATTTCTCAAACATGCTATGTAATATTGACGTTATGTTCCTTATAATACGCCACGAAGTGTCACAATGCAGGTACGGCTAGACGAGAGGTCAATAATGGAATTTCATACAACATTGCTGGCCAAGGCTAGCAAAGTGATCGTCTATTGTTTCATACCATGACGTTTGTAGGTCTATGGCATCATAGCATTAAGCCATTAAAAAAAAACTATAAGCAATATTTGCGTTTTGGTTCATTATGACATTCTGCTACTACGCTTATTTAAGGTAAGGTAAGATGGTGATGGTGATGGTGATGATGGTAATGGTGGTGGTGATGACGATGATGATGGTGATGATGATGTTGATGGTGGTGATGATGGTGATGATGACGACGACGACGATGGTGATGGTGATGGTGATGATGATGACGATGACGATGATGATGATGCATGTTTGAGAAAAACTCTATACAAGCTTTGGCCACGAACAGGGATTGCCGGCCTCGTATCTCTAGATGGCCTCGTTAACACTCGGCCATCTATAACTACTCGGCCGGCAATCCCCTATTTCGCGGCCGCTGCAGTAATGTACTATTTCTCAAACATGCTATGTAATATTGACGTTATGTTCCTTATAATACGCCACGAAGTGTCACAATGCAGGTACGGCTAGACGAGAGGTCAATAATGGAATTTCATACAACATTGCTGGCCAAGGCTAGCAAAGTGATCGTCTATTGTTTCATACCATGACGTTTGTAGGTCTATGGCATCATAGCATTAAGCCATTAAAAAAAAACTATAAGCAATATTTGCGTTTTGGTTCATTATGACATTCTGCTACTACGCTTATTTAAGGTAAGGTAAGATGGTGATGGTGATGGTGATGATGGTAATGGTGGTGGTGATGACGATGATGATGGTGATGATGATGTTGATGGTGGTGATGATGGTGATGATGACGACGACGACGATGGTGATGGTGATGGTGATGATGATGATGATGATGATGATGATGATGATGATGATGCATGTTTGAGAAAAACTCTATACAAGCCTTGGCCACGAACAGGGATTGCCGGCCTCGTATCCCTAGATGGCCTCGTTAACACTCGGCCATCTATAACTACTCGGCCGGCAATCCCCTATTTCGCGGCCGCTGCAGTAATGTACTATAAACAAAATCTACAACGTCGTCTTTTTATACTGTTCGATGTATTTTTATTTGTACTCGTATCTTTCCGTTCTTTTCTTTTGCTAAGTATTGAATATGTGTAGATAAATGTCTTTGTCTTTCTCTCCTTTTCTCTCATCTTTTCTGAATGTTTTTGCTGAGTCTCATTTCATTTCGTTATGATTTGTTTCCGTATTGTTGCTTTCGGTAACTCTTTTAGATAAGTTTACAAATAAATGTTGTCTTTCTGTCTTTCTTTATACTCCGCAAAAACCCCTTATGTATCCTTCCTCTTTCCTACAGCAAGTACATACTTAGAAGTGAGGTATTTCTTCCATATCCCCTGGCGCCGTAGTATTGTTCAAAGGTTAGTTAGTGCTTTCACTCGCGCACTCCCACATCCCTCCGTCTGCTGGCTGCGTGGGAGTAGCAAAGTGCGTTTTGTTTCTGACCTTTGCTGTCGTAGCCAGCTTGCCTACGTCAGACGACTCATGATTTACATACTTATTTGGTTGGTCCTCAAATATAAAGCGTTTTTTGTGAAGATGAAACTGAGTTTTCGTTGATTTATATTTCCATCACAGAAGAAACTCAGATATCTACTTGGTTTTAATCTACTTCGTACTTAGCTCCCCCCTTTAGTTAATTTACTTTCTTTAGGTAATCATATTTTGATACATTTTTAATGTAACTAAATAGAATGTGATAAAATATTTGAAAGAGATCATAAAAAGACAACTGACAAACGAGAAACATGTAGGGTCGATTCTTTAACTGCTGTATCCACTTTTTCGTACCATAGTACCAGTAGTAGTATAGTACTTAGTAGTAGTGTCGTAACAAGTAGTGTCGTAGCAAGTAACTTTTCTCTACGGGATCGAATCAGGAACGAGGAGTTCCGTAGAAGAACCGGGGTCACCGACATAGCCAAATACAAATAGATTAGCTCGTTAAAATGGCAATGGGCAGACCATATAGCACGCAGAACAGATAGCCGTTGGGGCCCAAAAGTTCGAAGTTTGACCACGGACTTGGAAGCGCAGTGTGGGACGTCCACCAACGAGATGGACGAACGATTTGGTGAAGGCCACATGTTCAGGGTGCATGCAAGTCGCTTCCAACCGTAATGATTGGGCGTCAAAGAGGGAGGCCTATGTCCAGCAGTGGACGTCCTACGGCTGAAATGATGATGATGATGATGAAGCTTAAGTTATTAAGCAAATACCTAGTATTGTTTATTTTTGTCGTAATGAGTTGATCAATGTACCCGTTGATATTCAGGTATGAGGTCGTGGTATACTTTACACATTCATATTTTTTTTTCGCAACGTAGAGAATAAACTACTGAATTCATAAGCAAAGACCAGAATATAGGACTATTACAAACAAGATTTAAATTTTTTTACGCAATTACAGAGTAAACTAGAAAGCAAATACCTACCAGATTGTAGAAACAAGATAAGGATACACCTCGGACAATTGTTTTTTTCTTAAGAACCGCCTTCTCTTTATCAGGTATTCAAAACATATTTAATAATTCGGATACATATACTTTAAGTTATAATTGTAACGCTCTCGTTTTTATTTAGTAGTTTGAACTCAGTCTCCTTTAAGTATAATTCTATTCAGGGCAAAATTCACTCCGGCTATTTGCTAATAAGTACAAGTAGAGCCGGAATTGCGTCTTAATTTGGGTCGTACTGAAAGTATGTCATGTCCTGCAGTACAGTGAAAGTACAGTCAGCGCTTTGTACAGGAAAACCAAGTCGCGCCACGTTTATCACAACAATGTATATGTATGCCATTCCGCGACAAAAAACAATCATTAAACGCATAAAACCTAATGCGTGCACGGAATAGCGAAAATTAGAAACGCAGCATGAAAAACGTCCCAGCAATCGAATATCAGTCTATCTTAATGTATTTAGTGTTAATACATTGATAGATCTAAAACTAATCGTATACAATACGATTTTTCACAAAGAACGACAAGAAAATAAACATGGGCCTTTGTTTACGTGTCAAGTAAAACAATTCGTGTTGCAGTTCGAGCGATCCTTACGCACGCACACAGCTAAAAACTATTAAATTTATCAGTATAAATAAATAAAGAATGTTTTTCTGTTAATATTTATGTATGAAACTCACCCATACAACGGCTAGAAGCCAAATAAAAAAGGAAAAAGATCGCTGCCTGTGGCTGCGCGCTATCCGGTGGCGATGCACTGGCACTGATCACTCAAACAGAACTGACGGATCGTTGAACGCAGGCCCGCACGTGCGCTTATATTTGTGGTGCGCTAGTGCCGTGCTCTGAAATAACGTTAAATATAACGTGTTAAATTAACGTTGGCGAACATGAGTATGCTAAACATAAACCCAGCAGATGAGAAATGAGAATGATGAGATGAGGTGTGAAATGGGTCATACACACAGTAAGAAACAAAAGATGTCTCTCCTGTGGACATAAAGTTAGCAACTCCGAGCCAGCAAACTTAAGATTTAATTAAATATTAATAATAATAATAAGTGGGGTGAGGTGAGGGGTGAGGGGGTTAGGGGTGAGGGGGTGAGGGGGTGCGGGGATTTCATTGATTTTGCCGTAGGATGCACCGTTTCCAAGATATTTGACAAAAACACCGGGGGGTGGTTGGGTGCGGATGATGGGGGTGCGGGGTTTTCAAAGGGGGGATGAAAATTTCACTGATTTGCCGTAGGATGCACTGTTTTCAAGATATTTGACAATAAAACCGGGGGGTGGTGGGTGGGGGTGCGGGGGTTTCAAAGGGGGGATGAAAATTTCATTGATTATGTCGTAGGATGCACCGTTTTCAAGATATTTGACAAAAACACCGGTTCTCGTCCGATCACCGTAGTTAAGCAACGTCGGGCGCGGTCAGTACTTGGATGGGTGACCGCCTGTTTTTTTTATTTTTTATTATGAAGTTTCACTTCTTCCGCGCGGAGGGACTCCACGCACTATTTTTTACACGCTGGAACACAGCAGCGCGCACTGTTACTTGGCAGTAGGATTGTAAGATCCATGGTAGTAATCCAAAAGATGATAGAGCTTATCGCAGCCAGATAAGATACCGAGAACAGCTTGAAGTCATTACTTGTTATCAGATTTACTTTACTTATTAGCATGTAAACTTGAAGCTAATTTATTATTTTACACGTTTGGCACTATTTTCATTATCTAACGTTATTTTTACGACTAGCTTTTTCTCGCGATTTCGTCCGCGTACAATGGAAACTTAGAGCGCGCGCAGACAGAGAGCGGTCTGGCGTTCCGCGTTCCGAGTTCCGAGTTCTGCGTTCTTTCGAATGTACTGGGTCCCTTACGATAACGCACACAGCAGGCGACTGGAACTCTCGAGCGGTCAAAACACAGAACTCTGAACGCGGAACGCGGAACTCCAGACCGCTCTCTGTATGCGCGCGCTCTTGGGTGAGGCCACACGAGCGTAATTTTGTGAGTTGTGAGCGCCAGAATTTCGGTTGCGCCATACATTGTGTCACGTGATGGCCCGCATATTGTAAGGCGCGAACCGAAATTCTGCCGCTCACGACTAACAAAATTACGCTCGTGTGGCTTCACCCTTATGGTCTACTCCCGGTGTCTATCCCGGGGGAAAATCCAAAATAGCCCTTTTTTACAGCACGTCTATGAGCCTAAAGGAACGGTTAGTGAGATAGGGTCCCATTGAATTGAATATATAAACCTGTTTTTTCCTCATCCCGTGGGATTTTTCGAAAAATACCTACTTACCTACTTGCATGCCAAATTATCCCCCGTTTCACCATCCATTGATCAAAGTTATTTGACGGATAAATAATAATAATAATAATAAGTAATAAATATTAGGGGACAATCTTACACAAATCGACCTAGTCCCAAACTAAGCAAAGCTTGTAATATGGGTACTAGACGACGATAAACATACTTATATAGATAAATAAATACTTAAATACATAGAAAACATCCATAACTCAGGAACAAATATTCGTGCTCATCACACAAATAAATGCCCTTACCGGGATTTGAACCCAGGACCTTTTGCTTCGTAGGCAGGGTCACTACCAACTAGGCTAAAGCGGTCGTTAAATGTGATGTCGTCTCTATTTGTTTTGTTCGAATAGACGGAGGACGGCATCACATTTATCCGTCATGTTAAAAATAATCAATGGTTGGTGAAACAGCCCCTTAAAGCCTCTAACAATCACAGTTACGGAAATAAGGCTACTTTAAAGCGAAAATATAAATCCCATTATTCCCTCATCATCATCATCATCATCAGCCTATGTTCGTCCACTGCTGGACATAGGCCTCTCCCATGGCACGCCACTGAGCACGATCCTCGGCCACTCAATGACTCTTCCACAGAGTCATTATTCCCTATCCAGTAGAGTGAGTGGGGGTAAGATGAAAAACAGTGTAAGATGAAAAACCACTCGTAGCGCCCGGTACGAAGAGTAGTTTTTCATCTTACCCTGCCTTTCATTTTATTTTCATCTTACCCCCACTCACCCTAGGAATTTCGAAAAGTCCTTTCTTAGCGGATGCCTACGTCATAATAGTAGATAGATCAGTCAGCAGTGTCCGACCGAAAGTTCAGTTTCAGCAGTGTTCGGCAAAAAAACGAGTTTCGGTTTAGTTTCGGTATCGGCGGCAAACCTGCCGAAACTACGACCGCCACCGAAACTGCATCGGTCAACAGGGATCGGTCAAGTTTGGCGCATTGCATTCCAAGCGACGAAGACATTTTGCCGCATCCACGTGCCTACTTAATCATATCGTGAGTGGCTTGTGTTTGCAGTTCGTTTTGTTTGTTGTGAGTTTTCATGTGATTTATTTTGAGTCAGTAACGGTTGCCTTTTATATATACAGAAGAATAACGTTAACTTAACGTCGTAAGCCCACACCAACAGCGCGGCGTCATGCCCAGTGCGCATGTCAGAAACCGCGTCTACGCCCCCCGCTGCTGCCACGCTTGTGTCAGCTGATCGTGTCCTTACAACTGTCAATAGTGCGGGGAATGTCCGATCATAACATCACAAAGCGGTGGCGTAGCGCGTGCCTTGGACCCTGGCCTTATACTACGAAGTGCAAAATTCGAACTTCGTATCGTGCCGTTCCGCTCACGCTAATAGCATTTAATACGAGAGCGAGCGAGACGGTACGATGCGAACTTCGATTTTCGAATTACGGAGTAGCCCCCCTGTATCAAAATTAGTTGGGGGGCTTTCCCGGGAAGCACGAGATTAAGTGACATTGTGGTCATTTTACTAATTTTTGCTTACACACGTTAGGGGCCTCTGTTGCCCGGGGGCCCCGTATCATTGAAACGGCTGATACGGCGGCAGCTACGCCCCTTTCACGAAGCGAGTCATGCACAAAACTGGTGGTAGGACGTTGCCTTAAGTCTAACACACTTGGAATCACATCGGAAATTCACCATGACCTTTCATGACCATCATTCCGGCTGAAAGACGTTCACTGCTGGACATAGGCCTCCCCCAAAGGCTCGCCAAACAGATCGGCCCTGCGCCGTCCGCATCCAACGCGTTCCTTAACCCTTAAACCTTAACCAGGTTGTCGCTCTATCTGAGACGACCAGATGGCCTAGTAGGTAGAGAACCTGACTACGAAGCTTGAGGTCCCGGGTTCGATTCCCGCGTCGGGGCAGATATTTGTATGAATAATACGAATATTTGTTCTCGGGTCTTGGGTGTTTAATATGTAAATAAGTATGTATCTATCATATATGTATGCTTATTATCCGTTGCCTTGTACCTATAACACAAGCTTTGCTAAGCTTACTTTGGGACTAGGTCAATTTGTGTGAATTGTCCCGTGATATATTTTTTTTCAACCGACGAAAACAAAAGGAGGAGGTTCTCAATTCGACGTGTATATATATTTTTTTTATGTATGATCACGCATAACTTTTTACAGAGTTGCCAGATTTTGATGATTCCTTTTTTATTGGAAAGCGTATACCCCGAGGGTGGTCCCATTTAAATTTGGAAACAATATTCCTACCCTAAGGGTAGAAAAACAGGGGATGATTGATTGTTCAGTTACTGATTGTACTATATGACCACACATAACTTATTACAGAGTAATCGGATTTTGATGATTCTTTTTTTATTGGAAAGCGTATACCCCAAGGGCGGTCCCATTTAAATTTGGAAATAATATTCCTACCCTAAGGGTAGGAAAACAGGGGATGATTGACTAACTTTTTACAGAGTAGTCTGATTTTCATAATTCTTTTTTATTGGATAGATAGGGTATACCTTGAAGTTGATATTATAAATTTGGAAAAAAAATTACCCCAAGGATGGAAAAAAAGTATAAAACAAAAACTTTTTAACAAAAAATTAAACCGCCGAAAAAACTGAAAAGCAAAAAATAATATCTTTTTTGAACTAAAACAATTACTTTGCTCACCCGCGACCTTACAATAGTTACGTTTATGCAAGAAATGTGCGTTCATGCAGTTCCTCCAGTTTAACAGTTGGTAGCATAGCATACGGTTGTGGTAACTCTGAAGATGAGCTCTGGTTGAGTTCGAAACGCGTCAGTGTAGCTTGGTGGTGGTGATGGTTGGGTTTATGTGATTTGTGTGTGTTCGTACAGTGTGGAGGTGGAGGAACTGCATGAACGCACATTTCTTGCATAAACGTAACTATTGTAAGGTCGCGGGTGAGCAAAGTAATTGTTTTAGTTCATTAATATGGACCTCCGCAAAGTAACGCCTGATTCAATAAAATATCTTTTTTGTTTGACCTTAATCTAGGTACCAGTTTGAAGTCGGTGCCTCAGCACGAGCCAGGAGGAGTGATAGAAGCCAATCAGGTAGACGATTATAGGGTCCACTCCTCCTGGCTAAGTGCTGAGGCACCGACTTCAAACTGGTACCTAGATTAAGGTCAAACAAAAAAGGTATTATTTTTTGCTTTTCAGTTTTTTCGGCGGTTTAATTTTTTGTTAAAAAGCTTTTAATCTTGTCGAAGGCCTACCTACACTGCGTCTTCCGGTCCGCGGACGCCACTCGAGAACCCTTCGGCCCCATCGGCCGTCAGTTCTACGAGCGATGTGCCCTGCCCACTGCCACTTAAGTCTGGCGATTCTTCGAGCTATGTGCGTGACTTTAGCTCTTGCGCGGATTTCATCATTTCTAATGCGATCCCGCAGAGAAACTCCGAGCATAGCCCTCTCCATCACCCTCTGAGTGACTTTGAGCTTTCTTATGTGGCCCATCGTGACCATGACCTGTACGGTGAAGGAAAACATCATGAACAAATACAATACAAATACAATATTAATATTCATTATTGATTACCAAAAAAGTACAGAAAAAAAATAATAACAAAAAAAAAACAGGTAAACAATAGGCGGACAATCTGCACATACCTGCGAAAAAATTCAATGGTGTGCGTGAGGTTCCTAATCCGCACTGGGCCCGCGTGGGAACTACGGCAGCCCTCTCATTCTGAAAGGAGGCCTGTGCTCTGCAGTGGGACGTATGGTTACCTATCAAAATTTATAATTATTTTTTTCCGAATATTTAAAATCCCGAATGCTTCATTTATCCGAATGCATTTTTTTCTGAAACTGTAAATATTTCAGGATTTTTGTAAAACAACCCTAACCTAACCTAAAGGGTTCTACACGATGGCCCTGAAATAAATCCTGAAATATTTACAGTTTCAGAAAAAAAATGCTTTCGGACAAATGAAGTTTTTGGGATTCTAAACCTTCGGAAGTAAAATTTTCTAAACATCGATAGGATCCCGGGACGTATACATGTTGGGATGATCAGGTGGGCTGCGAGTTCACTGCAAGGTTTAATGACAAACCAAAACGTGCCTATAAATTAAAAAAATAAATAAAAACCGGCCAAGAGCGTGTCGGACACGCACAAGGTAGGGTTCCGTAGCCATTACAAAAAAATCAAGTAATATTTTTCTAAGGATTTCGTATGTGTACGGAATCATCCAAGTTTAGGTATGTTTTATACCTTAGGCTACTATTTACTCTTAAACTACACATAATTTCCAAGCAATCTTAGCCGCTATAATTTTCCTAGTAAATTTGATATATTTACTACCATTCTGAATTTTTTCAAATTTTTCCACCTAACAGTTTAGATTTTAGTGGGGGGGGGACGCTCGATTTTAATGAAAATTTTCACTTTAAAGTTGAATATTTCGCAAACAGATCACTGAATAGAAAAATCATGTTAGCAGCCCCGCAATGGTTATAAAAGACCTATCCAACGATACCCCATACTATAGGATTAGTCGAGAAAAAAAATCACCCCCCTTTTCGTCTATAGGAGGTACCCTAAAAAAAATTATTTTTTTATTTTTTATTTTACCAATTCGTTGGCGTGACTGATATGTATATTCATGCCAAATTACAGCTTTCTAGTACTAACGATCTCTGAGCTTAGCCGCGGACAGACAGACAGACGGACAGACATGGCGAAACTATAAGGGTTCCTAGTTGACTACGGAACCCTAAAAACCTCAACGCAGTTTGGTCACAAATATGTTTGAAAATAAAGTAAATGCCCATTATGCGTCTAAGATCCCTTCCGCAGCTAACAAAAGAGCTGATAACTTTGAAACGGCTGGGCTAATTTTTATGAAGCATGTCTAAGAACCATCGCCATGAAACCCGCTTTCAAGTAAAAACCGCATCCAAATCGGTTCACCCCTTTAAGAGCTATGATGCCATAGACTGACACACACGCACACATATAGCGGCCAAACTTATAACACCCCTCTTACTGTGTCGGGGGTTAAAAATAAAAAGTCAAGGCGAAGAAATGAGAATAAGTTCGTTAAGTCGCATAAGTTGCACTAAGTCACTTATAAGTTCTTGTACTCTCTACACCTCTCTAAAAACTTGAGGGCTCTACATTGTTGAACAAGCCGGCAGGTTGATGATTTGCCTTAAAGCACCCGAACTGTACTTCGTTTTTTTAGCATTAATAACAAAAAATTAAACCGCCGAAAAAACTGAAAAGCAAAAAATAATACCTTTTTTGTTTGACCTTAATCTAGGTACCAGTTTGAAGTCGGTGCCTCAGCACTAGCCAGGAGGAGTGGACCTATAATCTTCTACCTGACTGGCTTCTATCACTCCTCCTGGCTCGTGCTGAGGCACCGACTTCAAACTGGTACCTAGACTAAGGTCAAATAAAAAAGGTATTATCTTTTGCTTTTCAGTTCTTTCGGCGGTTTAATTTTTTGTTAAAAAGTTTTTATTTTATACTTTTTTCCCATCCTTGGGGTAATTTTTTTTTTCCAAATTTATATAATAACAACTTCAAGGTATACCCTATCCAATAAAAAAGAATTATGAAAATCAGACTACTCTGTAAAAAGTTAGTCAATTATCCCCTGTTTTCCTACCCTTAGGGTAGGAATATTATTTCCAAATTGAAATGGGACCACCCTCGGGGTATACGCTTTCCAATAAAAAAAGAATCATTAAAATCGGACTACTCTGTAAAAAGTTATGCGTGATCATACATAAATTGTTATTATTATTATTATTAATTAGCCTGGAGAAGTGTCCCACTGCTGGGCAAAGGCCTCCCCCCATTTTCGCCATTCATCCCGATATTGAGCGGTGTCCTTCATAAAAAATACATTAAAAAAAAATACACGTCGAATTGAGAACCTCCTCCTTTTGTTTTCGTCGGTTGAAAAGAACGTAAGCGACCTTGACGTGTCTTTTTATTGAAAAACAATTATGAAAAATAAGTCACGGCTTCAAAGGTCACGGCACATATGTAACAATTTGAAAGGAAATATTGCCATTTACACTTTTTTGGTTGCAATAATTACTATTTTTTTAAAAGCGATTTTCAATATTAAAAGACTCGTCAAGATTGTTTCTTATTCTTATTTGTACCTAATGCTAAAAAATCAAAGTATAAACAGCTTCTAAAGACGGTTCAGAAGAACAGCGGGCGTCATTCTTGCAGAGCATTGCCAGATCTACGGAAAAGTCCGTAGATCTACGGATTTTAGGCCTTGTGCCCAGAGCTACGGAAATGCTTGGCTAATCTGCGGAATTTCAGACTAGGTAGCCTCATTTTTCTTAAATTCACGTGCTCCTATTTTCGTTGATAACTAACAAAAATGAACAAAACGGAACGGAATTAACGGGAAACCAAAGCGTATGAATAGAAAATTTCTTTCTTGTCAGAATGGATTGCCAATTTTTTTGGAATATGTGCCGATTTTCTATTGCTAAAAAGCGTATGAATAGAAAATTTCTTTCTTGTCAGAATGGATTGCCAATTTTTTTGGAATATGTGCCGATTTTCTATTGCTAACTTACGTTAGCCATAATCAAATCTAATTTTGAATAGCATTTAAAGGTTTAGGTGCTGTCGAATATACCTAACTTAAAAAAATCCGTAGAACTGCGGATTTTTCTTCAGGGGATTTACGGAATTCTACGGATTTTTTCGCCTGGACCTACGGATTTACATATTAAAATGGGTATGGCAACACTTGCAACGCTTGTAACGTCAGGCGCAGTAGGTACACTTCACGTGTTGTTGGACACTATTCACGTTGAGAACAAGGTGACGTGGCGGGTGCCTTATCTATGACATGTCATGACATTTGGGCGATAATCTGCTTACTTGAGCTGAATCCATATTAACCAGTTTTCTCACACGTGATATTAAAAATCAACCCACTAAGGGCAATTCAATTGATTGATAGCATACTAGCAATCCGTTTCGGCTTCGTACGGGCACAACTATGAAAAAAGGCGTTTAAATAAATTCTTTAATCAAAGGCAGTAATTTCCCCATTTCCCCAAAATCATACCAGCGTGAAGCCGCGGCGCGTCCTAGATACATATAGGGTTGCCATCTCTAAAATTCGGCAACCAGGACAAAAAGCGTACGATCCCCGGATTTTGGAGCTCAGAAACCGGACACGTCATCGTTTTTTGTTTGTTTTATTTTAATCTGTACTACTACTAGCGGAACTACAATCTAACTACTACAATTCAAACCCGGACTATAAATAGAACCCGGCCGGACGTTCCCCGGACGCTCTCTAAACTAGGACAAATCCGGGGAAACCCGGACGGATCGCAACCTTAGATACTTAACTCCATTTTCGAAAGAATCTGTTAACCTCGTAGACAACCTCACGATGTTTTCCTTAACCTAAAGCTCATGGTAAATTTCATATGTTCGTTTACTAGCTATCTTAATTAAATTGCAAAATAACTAACTACACAATTTTATTTTCTCCTAAACCGCGGCATGCTCTTAATTAGGCACCGTGTGTCCCCTCACAGGACACATTCTCTACCAATAAAAGCGCCCACACCTGCCCACATTTTCTACGAAGCCGCGAATAGCCGTGGGTAGACCAAGCGTGGGCGGCGTGGGCTTTCGTCCCGGGGGTGAGTCTCCCAGTGGGCGTAATGAAATGAAGCACGCAGGTAGCATAGTTGTCGCTCGACATTTACAAATTCAAATTAACCATATTGTACACATCATGTATGTACCTATGTTAACTCTATATTGTACATAAAACAGATAAAGCGTATTATAAAAGCGAACTTATCCCTTAAAGGGATCTCTTCCAGTTCCAGTTAACCTATGAGCGATTTATTGAATCAGGCGTTACTTTCCGGAGGTCCATATTAATGAATTGAAACAATTACTTTGCTCACCCGCGACCTTACGATATAGGTAGTTACGTTTATGCATGAAATGTGTGTTCATGCAGTTCCTCCACCTCCACACTGTACGAACACACACAAATCACACAAACCCAACCATCACCACCACCAAACTACACTGACGCGTTTCGAACTCAACCAGAGCTCATCCTCAGAGCACCACAACCGTATTCTATACCACCAAATGTTAAACTGACAAACCAAAACAAATGTTTTAATTTGTCACTGTAACTTCTCATAAGTACCCACTTTATTTTTATTTTCCCAAACTACCCCACAAAAATTATTTTTTATTACATATAAAACTAGTACCTCAAATTTTTGTTTATTTATTGGTAAGGCATATTTTATTAATACTAACTGTCCAAATTAGACCCAAGCCGCAGTAAAGGAAGATACAAAATTTACCTGTTCATTAATAATTATACCTGTTCATTATGAGCGATTGACAGGACGTGTAATGAAGAGGTTGTTTTCTATTTTACCGATTATCACGGTGTTGCTTCGTTTGCCCTTTCATTTGTCTGAATTTTTATAGAAAGGTCCTGTACGTTTCTTGACGTGACAATGACAACGTCTAATAAATCGATGAACGCCGGCTGCACGCACGAAAAAGGATGAAGCAATGTCCCGTACATGTCCCGTACAAGGGAGAGCAGTGAACGCCAGGACGTACAAGAGAGCAGCGCGCGCTCGGATGTACAATCTTAGTACTAGCGCTTGGATATTTTTTAATGGGGGGGTGCGGGTTGCGGGGGGAGGGTTTGAACCCCTAAAACCTCCCCCTGGCTACGCCCGTGATTTGTGTGCTTTTACTTTTTCGGCCGTTTCAGATGCTGCACGATCTATTGCAAATTTGATGGAGTTGGGAAGGAGCAGAAGTATAGCATCTCAAAAGTCGTACTTAAATACACAAAACTAGGATTATCAAGACATTCAAGACTCTAGCACGACCGCTTTAGCCTAGTTGGTAGTGACCCTGCCTACGAAGCAAGAAGTTCTGGGTTCGAGTCCCGGTAAGGGCATTTATTTGTGTGATGAGCACGAATATTTGTTCCCGAGTTATGGATGTTTAATATGTATTTAAGTATTTATTTATCTATATAAGTATGTTTATCGTCGTCTAGTACCCATAGTACAAGCTTTGCTTAGTTTGGGATTAGGTCGATTTGCGTAAGATTGTCCCCTAATATTTATTTATTTTATTTATTTTAAACAAACAAAGTAAGTATTTATTTTCATACAAATATTTGCCCAATAAATATTAGTATGTAGCCGTGGTGGCCTAGTGGTTTGACCTATGGTCTCTCAAGCAGAGGGTCATGGGTTCGAGTCCGGGCTCGCACCTCTGAGTTTTTCGGAACTTATGTGCGAAAAATTACATTTGTAATTTACCATGAGCTTTACGGTGAAGGAAAACATTGCGAGGAGACCTGCATACACCTGAGAAGAAATTCAATGGTGTGTGTGAAGTTCCCAATGCGCATTGGGCCTGCGCGGGAACTACGGCCCAAGCCCTCTCATTCTGAGAGGAGGCCTGTGCCATGAGGACGTATATTGGCTGGGATGGTGATGATGATGATGGATCTGCCAATATCGAGGCTGGAACCCAGACCTCAAGCTTCGTAGTCAGGTTCTGTAACCAATCCGCTCCTCCAATACTTTGACGACCAGATGGCTTAGTAGGTAGAGAACCTGACTACGAAGCTTGAGGTCCCGGGTTCGATTCCCGCGGCGGGGCAGATATTTGTATGAATAATACGAATATTTGTTCTCGGGTCTTGGGTGTTTAATATGTATTTAAGTATGAATCTATCTATATAAGTATTGTTAGAAAAAGCTTTAATATATGTGTAATTTATTGATAAGGAACGTTGACGCCGCGAACCGTGGGTTGTCAAGTGACAGCCCGAGCTTTTGCCGCCGAATATGACAGCCGCTGTCATGGCATCGCGTTCAAGAAGCGCGTTCCGAATAGGTGTGATCTAACAGTATGTTTATCCGTTGCCTAGTACCCATAACACAAGCTATGCTTAGCTTACTTTGGGACTAGGGCAATTGGTGTGAATTGTCGTGTGATATTTATTTATTTAAAAAAAAAAACTTGTTTGTGCCTTGCTTTGCTCACGCACGAATATCATGTCTATTTTTATTGAAAATAACATATTTTCGTCCATGTAACTTGATTGTTACAGAAATGCATGTTATTGAACGTGATGACGTCAAGTCTTTGTCCTTTTACTTAAAGTACGAGAGCCCACGACCAAAATTTTTGTCTCATAGCAATACGGCCAAAACCGCATCAAATCGATAGATACGATTATCCTGAACTCGAAAATACCAATATCAGACATTTTCCGCGTAGCGTTTGATCTGACCGAATTTTCAAAATTGTCAAAGAATTTTACCGAACTGCATCATAGCAATATGTCTGATTTGCAGACTGTAGTTGAATGATAGTTCTGAGATACCGGAAACATATTTTTCAGACGTTAGTGGTGTAGCGCAAACCCGTAAAATCACTTAAAAAAATTAAAAATGAGACAAAAAAAATGTCTCATAGCAATACGTCTGAAAATCTTTTTTATTTACTAATAAATGTTAACAAATTTTACCGATCTGTATCATAGCAATATGTCTGAAAATTGTTGAACATGATAAAATAAGTTGTCCACATGTGCAAAAAATTTATATCAGACAAATTAAGTGTAGCACCTTATCTATCAGACAGTTTGATAGTTTTGGTTTTATTTAAAGCACACTTGAGTAACTTTTACAAAAGAAAGAAGTAATGACATCTGTCATCTGTCAAAGTACATATAATAGACAAGGGAGATTCTTGAATATCTATGAAGGCTGTAAATTTAAAAAAAACATTTAACAGAGGCGTCGGCCAGGCGACTCCGAAACGTTATTTTCGTTTTTGGGAGTATATGCTACACTTAAAGTGTCTGAAAACAGGTTTTTGGTAATCCTGGCAGCAATGCGAAAAGTTTAAAAAAAAATTATCCGTATTGCTATGATACAGGTCGGCTAAATTTGTTGACATTTTCAAAAATGCGCTCAGGCTATATGCTACGCGCAAAATGTCTGAAAACAAACTTTTTCGTAATACAATTATAAAATCTATGTACATTTTCACTATCAGACGTATTGCTATAATACCGACTGCCTTTTTTTTTTGACACAGCAGAAATGGCCTCCCACGCAGTTGCTACACTTTCGACCGTTACTACACACCTAGTCGGGTTCAGAATCATACATACGATTTTATAGGGTTTTTGCCGTATTGCTATGAGACATGGTTTTGGTCGTGGGCTCTAGTCCTATTAACTTGTTAGCTGCAGAGTGACGCGCTTGTGATCTAATTGTTCCATTTGTTATGATTGTGTCATTACGCACCATTAACGACCGCTTTAGCCTAGTTGGTAGTGGCCCTGCCTACGAAGCAAGAGGTCCTGGGTTCAAATCCCGGTAAGGGCATTTATTTGTGTGATGAGCACGAATGTTTGTTCCTGAGTTATGGATGTTTTTCTATGTATTTAAGTATTTATTTATCTATATAAGTATGTTTATCGTCGTCTAGTACCCATAGTACAAGCTTTGCTTAGTTTGGGACTAAGTTGATTTGTGTAAGATTGTCCCCTAATATTTATTATTTATTATTATTCTTACGTTTTTCTACGTTGCTGGTTGTTTTTAGTTATAGCCAAACCGTTTAACCGCAATACAATAAGGTTCAACTTCCAACTCGATGCATGTGGTCGCTAAATCGCCTCTACCTTATTAAGGGTTATTAAAAAAAAAAATTCTCTTCCGCACTCCAATCGTTATTAAACTGTTTACGTTTCATTGTAAGTAAAAAAAAAGCCTTTGTTAATGTCTCGGTAAAGTAATGTTATTGAACTTTTAACACGAAAAGCCTTACTGAACATTAATAAAGTTCTCAAAGGCTTTCCGGAGCTTTTTCGACAAATACTACCTATACAATTTAAACAAGTTCAGAGAACCCGAGGCTCTGACCTTCGTATGGCATGAAAAGGTCTCGTGTTATTTGCCTTATTGGAGGTATATCGGCTTTCAGAACTGATACCTTTAATTAAATAGGGAACTATAGAATACCAAGAAATATTTTATTGAATCAGGCGTCATTTTGCGGAGGCCCATATTAATGAACCGAAATAATTTCTTTGCTCACCCGCGACTTTACGATAGCACCCATCACCACCACCAAACTACACTGACGCGTTTCGAACTCAACCAGAACTCATCTATAAAAGATAAAGGTACCACAACTCTTGACTCTGAAGATGAGCTCTGGTTGAGTTCGAAACGCGTCAGTGTAGTTTGGTGGTGGTGATAATAGAGTTTGTGTGATTTTTGTGTGATTTGTGTGTGTTCGTACAGTACTTATTGGAGGTGGAGGAACTGCATGAACACGCATTTCTTACATAAACGTAACTATCGTAAGTTCCGCGGGTGAGCAAAGTACTTAATTGTTTCAGTTCACCAAGAAATATCATAAATGTGAAAGTTTGTGAATATGTGCATGCGTGCGTTTGCTACGGCTGGACTAATTTGATTGAAATTTGGTATGCAGATAGCTGGACGTCTGGAATAGGTAACATGGGTTTCTTTTTATCACGATATTCTCACGAGCTTCATGTAAAACCTCAAAATGAACAGACGCGTGAAATTTTTCATTGAATATATTCGAAACATATATTGAAATTAAATTATTTATTTTGCTGGAACATACACAGGTGTTAATATAGTCATGTTAGTATTCGAAAATAAGTATCGTACTTATATCGTAATAATTGTGGGCTCAAATCCCGGGCTGTCACCTCTGAATTTCATAGAATTCATGACGTCATTACATTTGCATTAAATTTGAAAATTACTTACCACATTTGAGGTAATGGACAAATATCGTGAGGAAATAACTTGCGAAGCAATTCAATAGTTTGTGAGAAGTTCTCAATCTTGGGTACTATAACCCAAGCCCTCTCTGAGAGGAGGGCCTCTTTAGTGGGACCTAATACAGAGATGAAATAATACAAGCAAATACATTTTTATCATTTTATATTCCATAAGCCGTATTCGTTTTACACGTCTCAGTACTAAATTAAGTGACACTACAAAACCGCTAAGATGAAATCTAAATGAAACAGAATCACATGAAACTAATGAAGATAAAACGCTAAAAGAAAAGAAGAAATAGGTTAAGGTACTAGAGGATCTCTCTGTGACGCGGACGCTGATGAATTATGTGTTGACAAAAGCAGACTAATGTAAGTTGCAGTCCAGGGAGTAGAAGACAAAGAGTCACCGATGAAGTAAGTAAAGATTTTATCAAATATCCAATTTGTTGTTGATTCCAGTAGAACAATCTTGATCGCCATTAATTTTTAGATCATTTTCAACAAGCTGATGTTTATAAAAGTCTTGCTTGTTCGCTTGTCATGGTATTTAATGACCAGCTGACAGTCGGACAACTTTATCATTGACAGCCAATAATTCAGCCATGTACTCTTCATCAGCGACGATGGTGGCCAGACGCTTCAGGATTGAAAGGAGTTCGCCATCCTTGAGACGGAGCTGTTCATTGCACTGGTCTACTTCTTCTACTACCTCATCTGGTATCTGTGAACAATCGACATCAATATTTATATTTTATAGTTAGTTAAATTAATAAATTGAATCAATCGCGGCTTGGCGAAGGCCCATATTTTTGAATTAAAATATTTTTCGATAACAACGTGCATAACACTTTAATTTTTTAAAATTCATTTAGGGCCTGTTTCAGAGACAGATTGTCTTTTGACAGTTTGTTTGTTGGTAGCCCTTGCAGCCTTGGTTCACTTATAGGTCTTAAAATATCGTCACTACTTTTAAAAAACTCGCATCTCAAAATCGATAATCGAAAATTAACTTTACATCGTGTACTTTAAGGTTCCTTTTAAGTTTTCATGTGGATTTGAGATATGAACTTTTTAAAAGTACCTACCTAATGACCTAATGACGATGTATTTTAGAGCTAAGAAAATCAATAGGTACTCTAAGTACAGTAGAAAATTTAAAATCGTAGAACGTTTTCACAGTAAACTTCATAATGATTCCTTTTCACGCATTGAATTAAAATTATGATATAACTTGTGGCTCCTATGGCCCAAATATATATACTCGGTCACTCTCTCCACTGGAAGTTGGTAGTCCATGACATCGGGAATATTGGTCATGATCTTAGTTTTCCCCATATTCATTTTAAGGCCAGTCTTCTCGGATTCCAGTTTCAAGTCCTCCAGCATCGTCAGCATATCACGAATGCCCTCCGAGACCAGAACCAGATCATCAGCAAACCTCAGGTTTGTCAGTTCCTCTCCATCAACCATCAGCCCTTTCCCTGACCATTGCATCTGTTGAAATATCGCGCTGGGTGGACGACATTCGGCGACACGGAGGCCAGGACAGGATGAGACGGGCACAGGATCGCCAAGGGTGGAGGAAAAGGGAAGAGGCCTACATCCAGGATTGGATCAACAAGAGGCCAACATGATGATGATGATGATAACTTGTGGAAAGGTGAACTGGCTTTGATAATGTCGCTAACAGGGTACTTCACTGTAGCTGTGTCTAAGATTTCTATGAGAAGTGTAAAGGTTATTGCGTAGTATTAACTTGAAATACATAAATATTGATAACAAAAGACGACTTTGGAAACATACAGCTTGATAACATTATGAACTAGTACTTTGGACCTTTTGAAAATGCCCCTGTGACTGTGAATGAGTTTAAGGTCAAGGGTAAAAGAGATAATTAGGATGACCGCAATTTCGTATGTAGGTAGATATTTCCTTTGAACTTAGATCCACCGTTTGAGGAACATACTGTTCGTCTATTCTATATGAAGTTATGACGTCAAAGCATCAATTGGGATACTTGGCATTCCATTCATATTGGCCATGTCCCAAATTATAAATGGCTTTTCTACAGATATTGTACGAATTAAGCATTTTATTTAGATAATTTATTCAGATCTGAATAACACCTACTGAAAAATGTGTCATAATATTATCGATCAAATGTCTAATTTTCAAGAATGTGTATTATGACAAAGTTAAAAAATAATTTAAAAATAAAACGAGTCTGGAATTTGCTGCGACTAATGGTCATTTCTGACTGTGGCATTGAGTTGGCTAATGCCTTTTATTATCACTTATCATAAAAACGTAACATCTTCAATGTCTTTCAAAATTAAATCATCTATGTAATTTTATTTTAAATTGCTCTTACCTTTTGCAGCTCCAAAAAGGTCTGGAATTTAAGCTTCTTCCTCTGCTTGCCGTTGTTGCCGTCGAAGAACATAGTGAACTCCTGGGTCTTCGGCTTCAGAGGGAAGTAGATACCGGCCGTCAGGCGGCCCTTGGGGTCCCTAGCTAGAAGACTCCTGAAATTGTACAACATTATACTTTAGAAGGCGTTCTTTGTTACCTAAATAATGCATGTGAATCTAGCTCAATATTTCAAAGAATAATTTTGAATTATTTCTACAAATATATTTGGGCATGGTTGGTTATCCATAATACTTCCTCCTTATTGACTCTTGATTTTGTATAAGTGTATTTAGTTAATTGATTATGATTTAAATAATAATTATTTACTATCTTCGTAGAATGTTTCTCTACATGTCTATTTAAACCATGTTGTGAAATAGCTCTATACATTTTATGCTTATTAATTAGTTTTCTCACCTCAGATCCCAGATCAAGTTCCTCTTCTCAGTGACTTCGACAGCAGTCAGGTATGGGCGAGCAACGTACATCAGTGAGAGCCTCTCCTTGGCCTTCCCGGCCCTGGTCTCTCGCTCGTGCCACTCCAGGTAGTTGGTGTTCTGAAGATTTATCTGGTAGTTGTACTCCTTGCGGCAGTGAGGCTCGTCGCTCTGAGTAAACCAGCCTAAAAGAAGAAGTTGTTAAGTACACCTGCACTTGATATCGGGGTTGCCCAAGATGTCTGGACAATGAGGATAGTTGAAGGAAGCCTGATCAGTGATCTAAATATAGGTAATGCTGTTGTTTTCACAATTTATAATATAAATGGGTGTTTAAATTACTATTTAGTTAATGCTGGAGTAGTGTATGAATGTGAGCTAGTTGTCAATTGTCAAACATACCAGTATGTGGGTAGCAACGGTCGACCATAGCGGTGACGACCCGGGAAATGTGGTATCCCAAATCAGACAAGAATACTCCCGGTCTTCCGTCAATCTTGACCTGAATAGCAACCAACACATGGTCCTTCTCGGTTTCAATCAGGAATCCTTGAGGTCCAGGGAATGAGGTGGTATAATCAACTAAGTCCTCAATGTTCTCATCGCAGGACACCAGAATCATGGACTTGGTGATACCAGGGAAGTCCTTTTCTAAGACTTTGAGGCGCTTGATGACTTCTAATCCGAGACCGACGCAGGTGTGCTTATGCGCTCTAATCGGAGGATTGTATTTCGGGAAGAACTCTTCAAGACACTGGTCAGGAGCGGCCATGTAAGAGTCGTAGAGAGTTAAGAAGTTGTTGACGGAGTCATAGTTTTCTGAGACGACGATGCGGCTTATGATCGCCTCGGCTCTCGCGACCAAGTCCTCGTACTGGTGAAGGGTGAGGTGCAGAGCTGGGCGAGGGGCCCCCCATCGCGGCGGCGGCAGGGGGTGGTCGGCCGGCCAGTTAAGGCCAGCGGGTTTAAGGCCAGAGCCGAGTCAGCTCAACCACTCGGCGCCCCAGCGGCCGACGACGCGGCGGATGGCGCGCTCCTCCGAAGAAGTTGACGCCAAGAGGCCCTGGTCCAACGAACCGACCCCGGTGGCCTCCACGCCGTCATGCGTTTCCGGAGACCACTCTTTATCCTGACTTAACGGTTTTAAATTTAACGTTTCTGAAAAAGAGGACAATTTATTAGTACATTGAAATGGTTAAAAAAGTGTCGCTTTAAAATGTTAAGGCGGACTTGCACAGACTAGAGTTAACTATATAATTCCAAGTTAAGCGGTAACCCAGGGTTAAGTAGTGTCAAAATAATATAGAACGGTCATCCTTAACCCAGGGTTTAGGAGTTAATTTTTGAACCCTGGACCGTGCAAGCGACCCTAAAAATGTTCTTCTTACTTGCTCAATCGCTATTATGCTCATACCATACTCGTAACGAATTGTCAAACAGATTAAGGGTGCGCTTTTAATGTAGTGGAGACGTCCAGTTTCACAGAAATATCTGCTCCGACCGGGAATCGAACCTGGGACCTCATGCTTCGTAGTCAGGTTCCCTAGCAACTAGACCACTAGGCTAAGTATCCGGTCCAGTATGGTATGCGTCTATATTTACTTAGTAGATACTCTTTATCGGAAGTAGGTAAGACTCCAGACACATTTCCAGACAAAATAATAATCGCCGCCTTATTTAAACCATTTGACGTCAGCAATTTGGCTGTGAGCCAAAAAGCATGCTTTTTAGGACGGGAAATATTTAAAAACCCAAACGGTTATCTATTGTCTACAACATATTTTTATGATAAGATTCTCATGAAGGCAAGGCACTTAAGTGTAATCTTATTATCTATCAGTTACCGGGGATTTTTAGACAGATATACCAGGATAATGATTTTGAAAAGATTCTCAAGAGGTAAAAAATTGCGTAGGTATTGCTACAAAAGTACATGTCTACTTAAATAATTTTTCATATTATATGTACATGATTTATTATTATGAAGGAATACATCGTGAGGAAACCTGAACACATTCAATGGCGTGTGCGAAGTTCCCAATCCGCACTGGGCCCGCGTAGGAAATACTGCCCAAGCCCTCTTATTCTGAGAGGAGGCTTGTGACATGTAGTGGGACATATAGGCCAGGATGATATGATGATGATGATTATGTAGATGATAATGGCAATGGCAGAGCATAATTGTAATTTTCTATTACTTTATTCTTATTTCAAATACAGCACAATTTTTTACCGCTCTTGATGTGATTTCAAAAAGCAGGATAAAATGTCTAATGTTTTATCCTGCAAAATTCAGGCCACGTGGGATGGGGATCCTATTTGCTTATTGACACCCGTCAACAAAAGCATATCACTGGAAGTCGCGTCAGCTACCAGGAAACTTAAATAAATGGATTTAATCAACATAGTATAGTAACAGTAGGTACCATACAAAGGGATAAATCCAGAATTAACCCGATTCACTTATTGGATTAAATAACTGCGCAGTAAGTATGTGCATTTTAATCAAATTATCCTATCCACGTACCATCAATGTGGAAGGAATATGAAGCCATGACGCAAGCAATGGTACCTATAGCGTGACATCGCATCGGTCAGCCTAATGACTCAACATGGCGAAACAAGGTCATTTCGATTACGGGGAACAAATAAAAGTCGTGAAAATTTTGCTGTGAGTTCTGTGACGGTATAAGAATTCGGATTTAATTTTTTAATTTGAGCGTGTGGATTTGGTATCCATGGATACTACTGGCAGTCAGCAAATAAAAATAAAAATGCATTCTGAAGTTCTTTATTTTAAACTTGGAAGCCGACCAATGGTAAAGGCCAACAAATGAATGAATTATTTAATTAAAAATATGGCTTCTGTCCTATTTTAGCACAATTTCGCCAGTGTCAAAGTAAGCTCTCTTTGGGAGCGACGAAGTACGGTGATTGTAGTTTTTGCAACTTGATAGTAAAATTCCAGAAACCACTTGGAGACAACTTGCGCATTAAAAAATGTCAGACACTAGAGCAATATAGAATTTTGTGATCACTGTTAATTAAGGTTAATCGCCGCATAAAACACTATCAAAATATACTTCAACTAGCCAAAGAAACAGAAATACCAAAATTAGATACCTACTGTCTACATCCGCCATGTTCGAATGCTACAAATCGAATCTAAATGAATGAATTTACAGGTAATTTTAAACAAAACGGTCTGGCCACTCAGAAAAACAGCGTGCATAGTAGGATCATAATTGAAAAAAAAGACGGGATGAGGTTTTTGCGTACAAATACTAAGATTAGGTGGGCTTTATTATCAATGTAAGGGACATAAATAGATAAATCGAAACCTTGAATTTGTTGACAAACACAGCTGTTTATGAATGAATAAAGGAAGCTATCAAAGAGGTCAACGTACCCATAGTGGCTTGCAGCCGGTTGAGATGCTGAAGTGTACTCTAAGAAGAACTTTCTTTGTCTCCTTCTAGAACGAAACTGGTATCCTCTGCGAGCGCGCGGGGAATATAAACCATCCATTTCCTCCCTCCCTTCCCCCCCTAATGCGTCATATGGCTGGCTGAAATAGCACACAACGTCACGACGCGCCGTTGTGTGCGTGACTGTCTGATTAGCCGCAAAACAACACACACAGCCATCACGTAAACATTCATGTGTTATGGTTTTTGTTTCGCTAAAAACTGTCGATAATTTGAAACATTGTGTTCGGTGAGCGATCATTTACTGAAATGATTAGAGGAAAACGCTAGAAATTGTTAGTAATGAAGAAGCATAGTTAATAAATTTAGCTTAAAGGTAGACGAACTTCACAATTGTCTCACACTGATGATTGTACCAGAAAGCAATTAAGTATATTTTTAGTGAGGGCATCATCATCAACATCTAAATCCTAAATATGTCCCACTGTTGGGCACTGGCTTTATATCATAAGAAGGGTTTTGTGGCAGACAAGTTGTTGCTAGGTCCGTTTGACATTCAAAGTCAAAGTCAGATTAATAGTAAAAATCCGAAGGGACAAAAAGCACACAGAAGAGGAGCTCCGCGTGAGCGGAGCTTCGTCGACACTGTTTTATGTTTCAATTCAAATCGGGATAAAACGGTACAATTAAAATCTTCCTTCCTAGTCGGACACTCTTGTCAGAGTGGTCGTGGTTGCGCAGACGAGGTACACGGAGTGATGTTCGGTGGGTCGCAGACTTTTTCGAGGACAGCCCTCTTAGCAATTTGCTTCCATTTCTGCCGGTTAGAGGCGTTGCGAGTACACTGGACCATGACTCAGTAGCTTTTTTAATCAGGTCAGTCCAGCGAGTTGGTGAACGACCGCGTGCCCTCTTGCCTTCCACCTGACCCTGGACCACCAACATCTCCATTGAGTTCACATTCCTGGAGATGTGACCAAAGAACTTCAGTATCCGTAATTGCACAGTCGACGAAAGCCGGTCCTTAATATGAAGCTCTTTGAGGATGGAAACATTGGGCGAAATGCCGTCCACGGGATCTTTAGGAGACGTCTCCAGCACCACATTTCCAATGCGTCGATTTTACGGCGATCCTGCAGTCTCAGTACGATTAAAATAAGCTCCAGTAAAAAAACATTTGGGAAAAAATGCGAATGGAAATTTTGCTACTAGGAAATAAACGATTTTGGTAAATTGATCGAACCAAAATGTCGTCGTTTCTATACTTATACTCCATTTAATTTAGAATTATTAAACCACAACAACATTATATTGCGGCTCGTGAACTGTAATCTCTTTACAATTTGTACTAGAGTAACAATAGGGATGTTTCCTAGGTAAAAAAATAATAATTCTTATTAGTCCGTATTTTACATTATCAAAAAATATTAGACACGTAATTTTTCTTTTGACAATCAAACAAAAAATTACAAAGATATGGCGCGTTGAAGTTGCGCGTGACGAGGCGTGACGTCACTTGTTCCTAAAACGCTCATACAAAGTGTAGGAACAAGTGACGTCACGCGAAACTTCAACGCGCCATATCTTCGTAATTTTCTGTTTAATTGACAAAATAATAAATACGTGTCCAATATTTTTTGATAATCTAAAAGACTGACTAGTTAGGAAAGTAGCCTATTGGACGACACGCAAATAAAGTGACATTAAAACAATTTTATTTTGCGGCTCCCAGACTATTGTAGGTACTTATTGCTAGGTAAGAAATAGTTGACGAGCCGCAATATAATGATGTTGTGGTTTTCAATTCTAAATTAAATGAAGTAAGTATAGACATTTTTAACTTTAGTCCTTAGTCGCCAAAAGGAAAAAATCTCAGGACGTCGGCCCGGATACGAACTCCAATCCTCTATTTGAGAGACTATAGGTTACTAGGCCACTACGATACCACTGCTTCGCTGCTTCGTTTATAAAAACATTAGCAATACAATCTATATATTAGGTACATAATGGAAACGTATCTGAAAAACGAAAGTTAATGTACTGACCCCCTGTTTCACCATCCATTGATTTATTTGACGGATAAATGTGATGCCGTCTCTGTTTGTTTTGTTCGAATAGACGGAGACCGCATCACATTTATCCGTCAGTTAAAATTAATCAATGGGTGGTGAAACAGCCCCTGAATGTATTAAAATAGTATCGAATAATAGAAAAAAGCGTTTTTTTTTCTGAAACCCTGAACTTTCCTAAGATATTTATAAATATATAAAACTAAACCTAACCTAATGGGTTCTATACGATGCCGTTTTAATTAATCTTGAGAAGTTAACTAATGGCCGATGGGGTACTCGAATGGCGTCCTCGGGTCGAAAGACGCAGTTTGGTATTCCTCCAACAAGAATGGAGCGACGACCTGTTTAAGTTTGCCGGGATAGATGCGGATGGTGCAGGACCTTTCTGTGTGGCGAAACTTGGGGGAGGCCTATGTTCAGCAGTGGACGTCTTTCGGCTGAAATAACGACGATGATAAATATTTATTTATTAGGGACGACGCTTTAAAACACTCGCTAGGTTATAAAGTAATCTCTTCTTCCTAGTCGGACACTCTTGTCATACCTGGTTTACACTCGCGTACGAGTGGCGAGACGAACTGCGGGACGAGCCACGAGACGAGAGTGTGAACAGGCGCGCCTCGCGCCTCGTCTCGTGATTTGCCTTGATTTTGAGGCTCGCGTCCGGAGCGAGACGACGGGGCGAGGCGCGAGGCGAGGTGACGAGGCGAGAGTGTAAATCAGGTATCAGAGTGGTCGTGGTTGCGCAGACGAGGTACACGGAGAGATAAAAGAAGAGAGGTATAAAGTAATAGCGCGTTGGTGCATTCCTATATTTTTCAAACACCTTGGAACAATTATATTTGCAAAAGATCGTTACGTGTAGTCGCGTGCACACAAACGTGTCTAGCGGGTATCACACACGTGCAGGCGCCACGTTGCCTTATCTAAAACAGAAACATGTATGTTTAAACATAAAAGGCTATAACTCTAACCGCAATCTTTCCGAACTCCGTCATACTTGATACCAACAAAGATTAAAATTGAAGCGAATGTGGTTGACTTGGAACTTTTTTATAAAATTGCAACATGCCGACTCTACGTGGGCTTATTACTCCTGTTAGCAACCATTCACCGTAACAATGGTAATTATAATTAAATAAGCATTAGGTACTTATTAGTGTCCGACCGAAACACGATTTTTAGCCGAAACCGAAACCGAAACCGAATATTCGGTTTTTTTCTGATTTCGGCCGAAACCGAAACCGAAACCGAAATTTTTGAAGACGTATCATATCAAACAAAATATTCAAAATTACTGTACAGATCGTAAGGAAAAGGTTATTGCAAGGATTTCTTATATGAGAACAGTTACTTTTTTGTTAAACAAAATAAAAAAACGTTTATTTTTAATGAAAAATGTCTTGGCATAGGTATTATATTATTCAAAACAAACAACCTATTCTTATCACGTCTAAACTAAATTCACAATCCTAATATCAAACGTATTGTTCATTAATCACAGCATAAAATGCAGTAACAAATAAAATAAATAAATATTAGGGTACAATCTTACACAAATCGACCTAGTCCCAAACTAAGCAAAGCTTCTACTATGGGTACTAGACGACGATAAACATACTTATATAGATAAATAAATACTTAAATACATAGAAAACATCCATAACTCAGGAACAAATATTCGTGCTCATCACACAAATAAATGCCCTTACCGGGATTCGAACCCTGGACCTCTTGCTTCGTAGGCAGGGTCACTACCAACTAGGCTAAAGCGGTCGCCAAACAGATTCTAAAAAGTAAATAATAATTTAATAAATAAACAACACTCATACATACTACTGTCGCTGGTCCCAGCTGGGCCGGCCGCCGATGCATTACCTATACCTACCCGGCCGAGCGTGTCCGAATTAAGCCGAGTGCTCCCGATGCGAGAGCCGCGAGAGGCCGCGAAGTAATTTCGGCCCGGCCGAAGGTTTCGGCCGGATTCTGGCCGAAACCGAACCCTCGGCCGAAATCACTTTTTTGGCCGAAATTGGCCGAAACCGAAACCGAAACCGAAACTTCGGTCGGACACTAGTACTTATCTTATTTATATAGTATCGCCAAACATACAACATTGTTCGACACACCTCTTATAAGGTTAAGGCCCTACCGAACTTTTGGCGCATTTCTTGCATTCATTTATTCCCTTGCTGTAATCATTACTAGCAAGGCTGTAGTTCGAAATTCATGTGTAAGATATTTGAGGGTTCACTCTAGTGATCAGTGTTTTTTCGAAACACGATTACTTTTGTAGTTTACTCGCTAGAAAAAAATACAAAGTCGTCACTAAAATATAAAATAAATCGTAAGTACGGCGTAATTACTATACGGCAGGTCATTACTTTTTGAATGTTGATAAAACAAGATGTTTTCTAGGGCCCCTAGTGTTCAACATTTTTAAAATATGTATTTGTTTTAGTAATACGATGAAAATACCTAAATACACGCGCGGCATGACCAACCTATTTTGAGCAGGCGTGCTTCCCCCTTGTCTGTATAGTTAATGCGTTAGTTCTCCTTCGGCCATCGGACGGGGAACTTGTATCGCTTGGGCTTACGCATGGCTTTGATTCTAGCCGCTCTCACGCACACATACACGAGTGTATAGAATACCTAAAATCGATTAGCGCAAAAAGATCGGTAGGGACTTAATTCCGTTCATAATCATCGTTTCAGCCGAAAGACGTCCACTGCTGAACATGGGCTTCCCCCAAGGTTCGCCAAACAGATTGGCCTTGCATAATCCACATCAAACGTGTTCCCGCAACCTTAACCAGGTCGTCGGTCCATCTTGTTCGAGGCCTATTACCTACACTGCGTCTTCCGGTCCGTGGACGCCATTCGTAATAACCTTTTGGCCCCATCGGCTATCAGTTCTAAGTGCGATGTGTCCTGCCCACTGCAACGTGAGTCTGGCGATTCTTCAAACTTTCGCGGATTTCATCATTTCTAATGTGATGCCGCAGAGAAACTCCAAGCATAGCCCTCTCCGTCGGCCTCTGAGGTTCTTGATTTCTTCGTGAGTACCACGTAATTCGTAGACCACGTATTTACCTCGTACATTTGAGACTTTCTGATGTTCCCTGTGGAATATCCATACCTTCTTCTTCCTTCCTTTAATTTAATCCCAGTTCTACCTGGGGTCCCAATATTGTTTTATTTTATTTTTGGAGACGTCCAGAGCGTCCAGACTTCGATGGCTTGGACACGTGGAACGGTTGGGAGGAGATCGAGCCGTGAAAAGAGCGTACCTACTTGGGACGACCGAGGGCCTGTTGTAAACAAAGTACAACTAATATTACAAGCGGAACTCTCGCTTCAGTTACATTAACTAGAAAGGGAGTTCCGCTTGTAATATAAGTTGTACTTTGTTATGCAACAGGCGCCGAGTGGACGTAGGCCGGTTGGTCGTCCCAGGTACCGCTGGAGGGTCGAGGTTCACAATGATCTTTCGGAATTATGACTCGAAAAAAACGTTCGTAGTTTTCAAACATATACCTGCCCGACGCGGTGGTCGAACCCGGGAGCTCAAGCTGCGTAGTCAGGTTGTCTAACCACTAGGCCATTCGGTAGTCTTACGTCATCACGAACAACCAAACTTCATTGCCGTAATTACTTGGATAGTTTCAGTAAGTGGCACGAGTTAGAATATACTGAAAGCCCATGCAAGTAGCTAGGTATACAAACAAGAAGGTCAAACAAATGGTGTTATCGATTGCCGGCATTGCGGCAGAAGGCGGGCACGTTAGGTCACCACCAGAAATAGTCATGGAGTAAATGACCTGGGGTCATGACTTTGATGTACAAATCCGCCTCTAGAGGTAGACAAGGGCAAAAATATGTATACACTTTAGTACCTTGTCACTTTAACCAAAATATGACGAAAATAGACAAGGTCAGGACAAGGTACTAAAGTGTATACATATTTTTGCCCTTGACTGTACTACTAACGAGTAGAATATATTAATTATCGTGTATATTTCCTTTTCTCCCGTATTACGTCTTTTCGTATCATCATCATCATCATCATCATCATCATCATCATCATCATCATCATAATCATCATCATCATCATAATAATCATCATCATCATCCCAGTCTATACATATACGTCCCACTGCACTGCACGGCACAGAATGAGAGGGCTTGGGCCGTAGTTCCCACGCGGGCCCAGTGCGGATTGGAAACTTCACACACACCATTGAATTTTTTCGCAAGTGTGTACAGGTTTCCTCACGATGTTTTCCTTCACCGTAAAACTCATGGTAAATCTCAAATATAAATTTCGCACATAAATTCCGAAAAACTCAGAGGTGCGAGCCCGGACTCGAACCACGAACCTCTGCTTGTCTCTGTCTTGTCTCTGGTTCAGTAGAACTGATTTTAAAAATTCTTTCACAGACAGCAATTTGAATTATTGGCTACTTTTTATCCTGGTAAAGTTTAAGATTCCCATGGATAGATTGCCGATAAAAAACTGTTGGGAACATCAAGGAATCACCTGCTATATCTAGCTTAAAAATGCGAAAATTGATGATAAAGAGATACCTATACAGTCACGTTTGAGAATGTTTACAGCTGGCAGACTCATGGCATAAGATTGAGTCATAACTCGAGTATCTAATAAGCCTTTGAGTACCTACCTAGTATACACCGTGAAATTTTAGTGGTTGTTTTCCCGAAACGAGGTGATTTTGTTTCGATTGTACAATCGATTTATAATTACTATTTTGACTAGAGTCAAAAATCCAATTGTGAAAAACGAAAGTCGAAAATGACCGCAAACCAATAGTAACGCTTCGTTGGTACAAGTAGCGTACGATCGTACGATAGATTAGGTACCAACGAAGCGGTACTATTGGTTTGCGGTCATTTTCGACTTTCGTTTTTCACAATTGGATTTTTGACTCTAGTCAAAATAGTAATTATAAATCGATTGTACAATCGAAACTAAATCACCTCGTTTCGGGAAAACAACCACTAAAATTTCACGGTGTATTATGGAGTGGTGAAATCAGTAAAATGAGCAAGTGCTATCTTGTATCTAGGGCACATCCATCAATGTAGGTACATGTCTATGTAATAAATATACAGGCGTATATCAACACAGATTAACGGTAGCATTTTTATTAGGGTTCCGTAGTCATACAAGGAACCCATATCGTTTCGCCATGTCCGTCTGTCTGTCTGTATTTGTCCGTTCGCGACTTATCTTACTTGTAGATACCTACTGTTAATAGTTACTAAGGGGCTGCAATTTAGCATGAGTATATGTATATGTGTGTGTAGCATGGGTTAACCCGCACAGACAAAGCCATAGAAAAAAAAAAGAAATGGTACTTCCCCTACACGTAAAGTGGGGGTAATTTTTTATGTCTTACTTAACCCAAATTGTGGGTTATCTTTGGACAGATCATTCAAAAACATTCTAAGTACTTACCTAGTTCATCATCAACATTTTTATTTTTTATTTTGGGATTGGTTTGCAAAATATTAAGCTTCAAAGTGCTAAATTTTGTTAGAGTCAAGTGCCCCCCCCCCTACAAGGTAAACCCCTCAGATCATAAAAAGGAATCATTCTATGGTCTGAGGTAAACCGTAATGTATTTAGGTACCTAGATTATAAGTTACTTTTAACATGAAATTACCGTCAGACTCACTCATAGTGGGGTGGCCACTTAGGCTGGAGGAAGCGCTACGAATTAGTCCGAAACATGTCAAACTAAACTGGATAAAAAAGGTCGAGTTATCTGTTTTTTAGGCATTTTTAAGGGTGATTTTACTATGAGATGATAAGTTGTAATAAGGACAAGAGCTTGTTATTTACAATAAATAACCCATTGGCATTCTGCGTAAAATTATGGTATTTCCAGAAACTGCTGCGTCACATAAAGTAAACATGTTTGCTACTTTATTTCAGTCACATTTTATGAATTAAACTCATTCTAATAATAATACGATAGTGTGCGTGCACACAAACGCACCATAAACATTCACTGTGCGTGTGTGCGTATCGAGAGATACAGTTATAAATATGCGTTTGCGCACAGACATGGGAGTTCAGACTTTGTCGCGTACGAAATAGGGTTGTTTTGTATGTAAATTCGCATTTGGCGTGTAAAGAAAGATAAGTAGAAACACATTCTGGTAATTTTCCGAACAGATAACGAATGTTTGTACACAGAAATGGCGCAGTTGCTGATTTACCGATTTGTCGATAATATTGGCATCTTGATTGATTTTGATGATGGAAAATCATGACAACGAGCATGTAGATTTGATTGATACCTACATTACCTACATACGTCGATAAAGCATGATAGATAACTGCCTAACGATCGATTCTTCGTAATACATAGCATGTAATAGCCTAGGATCCGCGTATACAACGACCTTCACCGAGCTGGTTAATGGATGAAAAGTGTTTTATATGAAATTAAATATGTTGATAAATATATTGCAAGTGGGTTGACTAAAAAATTTCAGTCCAGAATATGATTATTTTATTTTTTATTTTTTTTAAAACTTTTTTTTTACCGTTTCGGTTAATAGACAAATGACGTACCAATCAAAAGTATAAAGCCTATTGAATATGCAAACGTTAGGTTGACTAGCCGGACCAGTGCAAATGGGTCAATCAACTTTTTTTTGTAAATTTCTATTTACTCCTTTACAAGTAACTGTGTAATCTCTGGTTAGTGAAACCATGATTTTGTAGTAATTAGATAAACTGTTTATCATACTGCGTATGTGAAAACCAAAAAAAATAAGTATTTCTATGAAAAAATCCGGTCACCCACGGGACATACCACTATTTTCATACAAATTTCGGGGACATCATTGTCCCCTGGGTCACCCACGAAATAAAAGCTAAACAAAATAAAATAAATATGGCAATTATACCACTATTGACTACAAAAATCTAGGGTTTTGAAAAGTATACTTTAAATAAGGAAAAATAATCAGTTTTTTAATTATTTCGGTTTTCATAGAAAGTAGCAGAAAATCGTTGACAAAAAAAAGTTGATTGACCCAAATATCGATTTACCTGTTTTTACCTGTTAAAGTTCAAAAGTTCCGTTCCGTTCCGGTCTAAAGTTATGACCGGAAAAAATAGTCAACGACGTTTGCATATTCTATAGGCTTCATACTTTTGATTGGTAGTATTGCATTTGTCTATTAACCGAAACGTTGAACTGTAAAAAAAAAATATCAACATATTTGGGCCATTCTACTTTTCGTTGACCAGTCATTTTTTGGTTTAAATCATTAAAGATATAAATAGGCACATAATTAAGCTTACATTTAAAATTATCACTACGTATAAAAAGTAATCATTATTATCTATAAAGTAGGTAACGCAGTGGACATGCATGAACCATTAATCTTCTGTGAAATATAAGGCATACCTGGTGATTTTTTTCAAGTGTAAATAACTTATATACAAACTGAAACACCTAAATTTAATGTTTTAAAGCAATAAAACTTTAAATTCAAAGAAATTTTGTGGAAAAAATTGGTAACTCAGCGGAAAATACATCAATTTCCATACAAATGGCCGGGCCATGCATGTCCACTGCGTTACCTACTTTATAGATAATAATGAAATAATGATCACTTTTTATACGTAGTGATAATTTTAAATGTAAGCTTAATTATGTGCCTATTTAAATCTTAAATTATTTAAACCGAGCACTTTACCGTTTTTGTAAAAAAGATATTTGAACAGCACAGTACAAAAAATTACTGGTCAACGAAAAGTAGAATGGCCCCATATCCTTGAATGGGATGAAAAAAATATAGTTTTTTTTCGTTTCATTTTTTTGCCACTTTTCGCGGAGACAAAACTATCAAAAAAATTACTTAATAAGCCACAATTGTCAACTACGTATACATTTAAAAACATTTTGAAAAATCATGGTGCGTCATGTCAAAAAAAACATTTACGAACGTATGTTTTACTATAGTGTATTGGCAAATGAGTATAGAGCCCTAAGGTAAGTCTGTAGTTGTCACATACCCCCCTCCCCCTTCAATCCTTTGGGAGAGAAATAGGAATGGGCTGAGCTTGGGATGAGCTTTATTTTCCTGTTAAGACGCTGTCAACACCAACGTCGGCGCACACTGTCTATTTGTATCGGAGTAAACGAGATGCCACTATTACTGGGCAGCCGGGTATATTGAAATTTATCGGGCAAATATTTAATTAAAAAAAACTGTGGATTATTTGTGAAATATGACTCGTTAGCGGTTTAGGTATGAATATGTTGACTTCATGTTTTTAATTGCAGACGCATACGCCAAAAAACTAAAGACATAGAACCGTTTAATGATGATTTTAAGACTTATCTTTGCAATTATTTTCTATCGAGCCGATTTCGTCCAATTATGTATCGAGTCCGTCCACGGTCTTTGAAATATGATGAATATTAACATATAATTTTTTTGATGTGCTAGAACAAACAGTTTTTCTTAAAAAACTGTTTAAATGACATCAATTTCAACAAAATTAGGTGTTGTCAGCCTCTTAATTCGCTTTGTAAATAAATAAATGAATAAATAAGGCTCATCCCAATCTCAGTCCAAACCTCTCGCAAACCAGTGATTTTGGCGTTCCTGAATAGCAATTCATCCCTATCCTCTTGCAAACGATTGAATTACCGCTCGCAAACAGTGTTGGGCCATTCCTGAATTTAGCCCTGGTACTATTAGTATGGATTGAGAATCGATGCGGGAACGCATCTACACCCTCTCACTGGGAAAACGTCATCCCAAAAGAACATGGCGCCGTCACCCAATGTTGCCACTGGTTACGGGGCGGCTACATTACTTAAGAGGATACGATGCGCACCATTTCTCCATACAAACGTAATCCCCTGTTTCCTCCCTGGATAATGGATTTAGAGCCAATTTTTTTTACTGGGTATCTGTATCTACCATAGCTATGACCCCTATGTTTCGTTTTTTTCCATATTTCAATTAACATAAGAAATATGAGCTTTCCAAAACTGAAAAAATTGCCCAATTTCAACGTCATTTTCAGACACTCATCAGAAAAGAATCCCTCGCATAAACAAAAAAAGGAAAACATAGGGGCATAGCTAGATCTGTCCTCTAATTATTTTTGAAAAAAATAAACGGTCTGAGCTGCAGTTGTCCCGCTCTCGCTGTACTGACACGCAGGGGTTCGGCGAGACAGCGACATTTCATTAAAATACCTATTTCTCAAAAGTCTCTCAGCCATTGTACCCTCTTAATAGTAGCATAGATATTCTGAACCAATCAGGTAATGCCCCTGCGGCTTTGAGGTCGACGCGCTGGGACACCACGGCCTTTCGTGCCAGAAGAGCGCGGGCCGCTTCTCTAGACACTCTGCTCTCAATGACATTATCCGTCGCTCTCTTGCCACCGTCAATGTGCCTGCGTTACTAGAGCCATCGGGCATCGCCAGAGATGATGGCAAGAGACCAGACGGAATGTCATTGATTCCGTGGAAATTGGGTCGTGTGCTAGTGTGGGACGCTACTTGTGTAGACACACTGGCTCCGTCCCACGTCCGCAGAACAGCAAATCAAGCTGGTGCAGCAGCAGAAGATCTTGGCTCTGAATACAACTTTGTTCCATTCGGGGTTGAGACCTTTGGTCCGTGGGGCTCCAGCGCAAAAAGTCTTTACAAAGATATTTGTAAACGGCTTTGTGACACTACAGGAGACCAAAGAGCTGGCAGCTACCTCGCACAACGTATCAGCATTGCTATACAGCGAGGTAATGCTGCCAGTGTCTTTGTGACACTACAGGAGACCAAAGAGCTGGCAGCTACCTCGCACAACGTATCAGCATTGCTATACAGCGAGGTAATGCTGCCAGTGTCTTTGTGACACTACAGGAGACCAAAGAGCTGGCAGCTACCTCGCACAACGTATCAGCATTGCTATACAGCGAGGTAATGCTGCCAGTGTCTTTGTGACACTACAGGAGACCAAAGAGCTGGCAGCTACCTCGCACAACGTATCAGCATTGCTATACAGCGAGGTAATGCTGCCAGTGTCTTTGTGACACTACAGGAGACCAAAGAGCTGGCAGCTACCTCGCACAACGTATCAGCATTGCTATACAGCGAGGTAATGCTGCCAGTGTCTTTGTGACACTACAGGAGACCAAAGAGCTGGCAGCTACCTCGCACAACGTATCAGCATTGCTATACAGCGAGGTAATGCTGCCAGTGTCTTTGTGACACTACAGGAGACCAAAGAGCTGGCAGCTACCTCGCACAACGTATCAGCATTGCTATACAGCGAGGTAATGCTGCCAGTGTCTTTGTGACACTACAGGAGACCAAAGAGCTGGCAGCTACCTCGCACAACGTATCAGCATTGCTATACAGCGAGGTAATGCTGCCAGTGTCTTTGTGACACTACAGGAGACCAAAGAGCTGGCAGCTACCTCGCACAACGTATCAGCATTGCTATACAGCGAGGTAATGCTGCCAGTGTCTTTGTGACACTACAGGAGACCAAAGAGCTGGCAGCTACCTCGCACAACGTATCAGCATTGCTATACAGCGAGGTAATGCTGCCAGTGTCTTTGTGACACTACAGGAGACCAAAGAGCTGGCAGCTACCTCGCACAACGTATCAGCATTGCTATACAGCGAGGTAATGCTGCCAGTGTCTTTGTGACACTACAGGAGACCAAAGAGCTGGCAGCTACCTCGCACAACGTATCAGCATTGCTATACAGCGAGGTAATGCTGCCAGTGTCTTTGTGACACTACAGGAGACCAAAGAGCTGGCAGCTACCTCGCACAACGTATCAGCATTGCTATACAGCGAGGTAATGCTGCCAGTGTCTTTGGGTCCATGCCGCGGGGGGAACCTTTTGTTAATTTTATTTAGTTTTAGTTTAAGTTAGTTTTATTTTATTTTATTTATAGTTATAGTATTAATTTATTATTGTTATTGTTTCTTTATACAGTACTAAATAAATCAGGTAAAATCAACTATGTTGTGACAAATCGGAAATTACATAACGGAACGGAATGACGTCATCGTCACACCTTCCGCATCACGTTTATTGGCACTCGTGATGACACATTGGATGTAAACAGTACCTCTACCATGAGTTTACACTAGTTTACAGTGACCGTACTCGCTAGCGACGGCGTAAATGATTTGTATGGAGAATTGTACTTCCGTAAGTGACCGCTAGAGGCGCTGTACAATTCTCCATACAAATAATTTACGCCGTCGCTAGCGAGTACGGTCACGTAAACTAGTGTAAACTCATGGTAGAGGTACAGACTGTATGGGAGTAGGTACGTCATTGCTATGAGTCGATGACGAGGGGGGGCTACTACGAAATTCGTATCGTAACTTTCACTCTTTTGCGAGGGGAACAGCTTGGTACGAAGTTCGAAAACTGAATTTCGTAGTAAGTTTAGTAGTAGGTGTAAGGCAGTGTAAGATGAAAAACTACTCTTAGTACCGGGCGCTACGAGTGGTTTTTCATCTTACACTGTTTTTCATCTTACCCCCACTCACCCTAGGTCGCGGAATGAAAAGGTTCGTCAGTTTTCGACTCTATGTCAACGAGTTAAGATCGAAAATCTTTTGACTATAGTTTGTTTGTCTTTTATCGGATATACATTTTGGTGAGTGTGCGCAGGAATTAAGTACAATGATTTAATTTAATGCCTTCATTTCCATTTTACCAACGGACTTACAGGCGGGGGAGCGTCTTCATCCTCGTGGTTAGTATTCCACTGGCCCGCACGAAGCGGTTCGCATCTTTCCTAATACGGACTGCTAAGGAATGTTATTCGCTCCCGTCGTCTGTATTTACTGATAGATACAACCCAGGGCTCTTCAAGGCTAGAGTGGATAGGCTATTACTGTTACTGAACCGGTGAGAACACCCTTAGCCTCATCTCCACTTCTCTTCAGGTGATATAGTGGTCAATCACGGGTCATTGGACCACATGGGCGAAAATGGAACGAAAGAATTTGAACGCCTCTGATTCAAATCTGAATCAAAACGCAGAACTCTGAACGCAGAACTCGGAACTCCAGTACCACTACCATGAGTTTACTTTAGTTTACGTGACCGTACTCGCTAGCGACGGCGTAAATTATTTGTATGGAGAATTGGCTAAGTAAAGTTTTTTTAAGAGGTGCTAATTACATTTTTTTTCGACAGTCGGCGTTCTGAAGATCGAGAAACTGCAGCTGTTTTATTTTTATCTCCTATTGTTTACTGGAAATATTTTTTTAAGTGTTCGAGTTGACATTTGTGAGATTTAATGGCTGACAAGCCGTTCGTGCTCAGTACTTAGTAGAAACAGAAAAAAAACGAAGTCATCTGTCACTTTTGTCCATGTCAAACCGTTTGCGTTTCGTTTGCTTTGCGTTTTGGTGTGATTTTTGGACTATTTTTAACGACCTCTGCACAAAATCCGGATTTTCAATTTTACCGCATTTCTCCACGAATTATGCACGATAATTAAATCACGATTGAATATTTTCGATCATTATTTTGGAACTGCTTTTTGGACAATGCAAAGTAAACGAAACGCAAACGGTTAGATTTCATTTGACATTGACAATTGGCTTCGTTTTTTTTTTCTATTTCTACTAAGTACTGAGCATGAACCGCTTGTCAGCCATTAAATCTTACAAATGTCATCTCGAACACTTAAAAAAATATTTCCAGTAAACGATAGGAGATAAAAATAAAACAGCTGCAGTTTCTCGGTCTAGCAGACGACTACTGTCGAAAAAAAAATATTTAGCACCTCTTCAAAAAACTTTACTTAGCCAATTGTGCAGCGCCTCTAGCGGTCACTTACGGAAGTACAATTCTCCATACAAATCATTTACGCCGTCGCTAGCGAGTACGGTCACTGTGAACTAGTGTGAACTCATGGTAGAGGTAGAGGTACTGACCGCTCTGTGTCTGCGCGGGCCCTAATGCATGAACTTCTAAGTGCGTAGTATTTCCCCAGAGACAAGACCAAGTTAAGTTAGATCGATTCTTCGCCCTTTAAAACCCCCATATCGAAAATTTCATCGAAATTCGAGCCGTTTCCGAAAGCACCGAAATAAAGAAAAAAAAAGAATTGCACGTTTAGATAGATTACTACGGAAACCAAATTACTTAACGAATATTGTTAGTCCCTTAAAAAGTAAATAAGAAAAAAATAAAAAAAGAGCAAAGAAGGTCTGTCAGGTGTGGGGTTCGAACCCACGCTCCCTCTCGGGAACCAGAGCTTAAATCTGGCGCCTTAGACCACTCGGCCAACCTGACTTACGAGTGGCGTTCAAAATTAAGTACTATTTCTACAGACTTTCACAACAAGCGTGTTTTGTTGTTCGTATACAATAATGTAGTAACTTTGGATGTAACTTTTAAAATACACATTTATAAGGCCGTTATCCGTGTCAAATTGTCATACAATCTTCGATTTATTGGAGTTAAAATGTGTTTTAGTGTATGATATAATTATAATACCGCTTAATTTTAATTCATGCTATTATAATTGAATGGTCAGGAGTTAAAGCAAACTACAATAAGTTGTTGGTCTAGTAAAGTTCCATCTATGAAACAGTTGTAAATGATTGGCAGCAAGCGAGTGTGCTTTTAAATTCAAGGCGTCACGATAGATGGCGCTGTTCTCAACAATTCATCTGAAGTTGTGTACTTGACAAGGTTTTTTGTTTGTGTATTTTTAGTACTCAAAATAACATGCAAACATAATTCAGAATAAATTAATGGTTCTTGCGTGTTTATTTTTAAGTATTATGAGAGGGAGGAAAACGAGCAAGAGGGTCATCTGATGGAACATGAACACCACTTCCTCAAAGAGGGTCACTGATCTGTTGCCTGCCTTTAAAAAAGGGGAGGGAATAGGGGGGGTGTGTTTTATTTTATTGCTAATCTTTTGTTTTTGTTTCCTTAGCATAATCTTTTCAGCGTATATTATTGTTTTATGTTCGTTTTACGTGAAACAATTGATTTTTTACGGGTCTATTGTATTTTATTGTTTTTTATTATTATTATTATGCGTACTTATTAAACTTCGGAAATTACAAAAACGATGAACCGGTAGTTCCATTTTATGGCGCTAGGGTATTCGTCCATGCGTGTCAAAGTACATACATACCTTTTTTATGGTTTTAAAAAGTGTCGATTGTTCCAATAAGTACTTATTAACTCCGTTGGCTCAGCGACCCGAAGTGGATCTTGGCCTCCGATACGAGTTGGCGCCATCGCGCCCCTGTTCTCTGCGATCTCTTCCCAGTTTTGTGCGTGCAGGACGCATAGACCCTTCAATATTTCGTCTTTCCATTGTTCCAATGATTTTTAAAATAGTATTTAACCATATAGAAGTATATGTATAAACATCATCATTATCATTTCAGCCGTAGGACGTCCACTGCTGGACATAGGCCTCATTACGGTTGGAAGCGACTTGCATCCACCCTGAACCTGCGGCCTTCACTAAATCGTCCGTTCATCTCGTTGGTGGACGTCCCACGCTGCGCTTGCCAGTCCGTGGTCTCCATTCAAGAACTTTTGGGCCCCAACGGCCAGCTGTTCTGCATGCTATATGGCCTGCTCATTGCCATTACAACCAATGATATTTTAAGTGTAGATACGTTATATGCTCACATCACAGAAATATATCGAGGCTCACATGATGCCCAAAAAAATGCTCCGCACGCGGCGGCAGGCACACACACATACACGTTTCATGTTACTTACATTTTATTACATTGACAGACGGTATAAGAGAGATGGCTTCATTAAGACGATATGAAGAAAAAAGACGAAGATAGTTTATCATTTGCGCGCAAACGTCACACAATCCGACTAATTCCAATGGTCACAATTAGGACCATTTCTCGGCACACGTTTTGGTGCGTTGGTGGCGTATCTACCTACCTCTTTTTTGTATATAATATCATTGATTTCAACGGACTAATCCATAACATAGTAAGTATGTTACATACAAACGATACAATACCCAGTGAACTAGCCAGACTACACAAAGGCCGCCGGATGCTGTCACACTATGCGTTTCCGTTTTGACAAATGGCGTTTTATACCATTGTGCATGATCTAGAGATCAATGAATGTAATAATCCGTCAGTGCGTGTGCGCACTCCGTACCTACGCATTTGGAATGGCCGTGCATTCTAATGAAATTAACCAATTCTGCTTAATTACTTTTGCATAGACGGTGGCGCCGCCCTACAATTTTACACGAGAGATGGTGAACACCATAAAAAATAATCCTCTGACACGACTTTATAAAAGTAAGTTTTTGGTTAAAAAAACATTTTTAATGCGAGCTTTTTTGATGACTGTGTTTTTGTTGACTGTACTTGAAGAAGACAAAGATTTGACCCAAACAAACCAAATAAAAACTAGTAAAAAAATACATTTATTTTAGCTCTAAAAACCAAATTAATTTTGAATTAACTGTAAAATACTTATTTATTACAGATAATTTATTTCCAATTAAATTTATATAGAATACAATATTATCTAAAAACTTACAAACTAAAAACCACCACTCCGAGTCTCCGACTCAAAAGTCTACATAACGCTAGCAGCATTGCTCCCTGTATGGCCAGCGCGATCTGCTGAACTAAATACGACCCGAAGCGCGGTCGCAGCCCCTGTCCAGCATCTACGGGCAAATTCCTACATTGAGGATTTGCCCTCAGCACTCCAGGGATCAGCCGTTTCGACATCAAAAGACACGAAGTCATACATCGCCTCCAAAGTTGAGTATTTGAGGTGCTTAGACCTCGCGACATTCTCAGTAGCTAACGTAAGACCATCAGGCCTCTTGTCGTATCTACTGTTCAAATCCAGAGGTTCTATCATACAAGGCAACTTCGCCGCCACCATTTAACGTGATAAAGATAAAGGTCGCTAAAAAAAAGTCAAAGGTACATAATAAAAGACCAGATGGCCTAGTGGTTAGAGAACCTGACTACGAAGCTTGAGGTCCCGGGTTCGATTCCCGTGTCGGGGCAGATATTTGTATGAAAAATAAGAATGTTTGTTCTGGGGTCTTGGGGGTTTAATATGTATTTAAGTATATATCTATCTATATAAGTATGTTTATCCGTTGCTTAGTACCCATAACACAAGCTTTGTTAGCTTACTTTGGGACTAGGTCAATTGGTGTGAATTGTCCCCTGATATTTATTTATTTATTTTATTTATAAAAAGAAAGAAAATATAACTAGCACCATTTATTCAACATCAGCAGTCCTGTGATAAGCGACCAGCTGATGGCCACCGGTGCTGCCGCGTTGCAGCCATCTTCGAAGCACTGGCAGACAGTCTCCAGATGGTCCTCGTTGTCAGCCTTGTAACAGTCGCGGCGCGAGCGCACCCAGCCGCAGCCCCGCGTCACCCGCACATCGGAATCTTTATGCTTGTGGAGTACTGGAACAGTGAGTGTTGGTTCAACATCGAAACACTTATTCTGTAAGCAAGCCTAATTGAGACAAATGGCTCTTTTACATGTCTATTTTTTGTATGTACTATAAATATTTTTTTCCAATCGAAAATTATATTACAATTCAAAATCAAAATATCTTTATTCTATTAACCCCCTGTTTCACCATCCATTGATCAAATTTATTTGACGGATAAATGTGATGCCGTCTCTGATTGTTTTGTTCGAATAGACGGAGACGGCATCACATTTATACGTCAGTTAAAATTAATCAATGGGTGGTGAAACAGCCCCTTAGACTATAATATAACAAGAACTTACGAAAGTCGAAGAATGTACCATTGGTTCGGAAAAACCCTGTTGAGAAGACTCCGACAAGAAACTCAACAAGTTATTTTCTTTTCAAACAGATCAATGTCACAGAAAGATGGATTGCTAATTGTAATTTACAGAAAAATCATAATTAAAGAACTGTAGTCATGCTGTAGTCGAATTGTCAAGTGGGAGTTCAGGACAACTTACTGGTCTGAACAATCTTCCTGCAGAAGAAATTCTTCTGAAGATGCCCGAGAACGCCTTCTGAACACTCCGTGATCCTGAGAAACCTGTTACGCGTCTCCTTGTCGTAGATGGTGGGGTCCAGACACATGCTGTTGTTCGTGCTGCTGCATTCGTAGCAGAGGATTGCGGTAGCTAGGGAAACAGGTAGAATCAGATTTTGTACTATTCAGAATTTTATTTGTAAGTTTTCCTGCTAAAATTTTTTTTCTGTGTATCGAATCTGTGTGAATAAATTTCTCTCTTTCAGATCGGTGGTAAGGACTCTGAAGATTTTGTACAGAGCTGGAGCCTTTGATAGTTTTACTCAGAAATTGCATACAGTACCTACCTAAAAGGTATTACTAAATTAATCCGGGATTTTTTGTCTTGAGGTTCGATACGCATTCAATGGGAGTATTGAAATAAAAAGTAGCTTCTGTGTTATTCCAGAAATCCAGCCGTTTTAACGTAAAGGTGTAACAAACATACAGCACACATGCAAGCGCATACAAATATTCACCTTTGTAAAATTAGTAGGATTCCTACGTCTGCAATATGTTAGCAAAGATATTAGATATCTATTAATCTGCTTTGATTACCTACGTAATTTTATCTCAGTTCACTTTAAACACTAGACCGCAAAGCCCGGTCACAAGAAGTCAAATAAACATAAACATTTCGTTTCTTATGAGAGATAAGAAAACGAAGTGACTGACTACTGGTCTTTTTACTGGGCAGTCTAATACCAAGCAGATATTTAAATATAAGTATTAATCTAGGTAGATATATTAAAACTGCGAAACTGCGAAAGAGTTTCTTTTTTTGTCGCCGTGTGAATAAGTTAAGTTGTTGTGGGTAATTAAACGCCACGAACAAGTTCACGATATTAATATCAAAAACTAAGCGAAATCTATTTGCCGATATGTATGTGCCGTCAGAAGCGCTGCCAATTTGCTTACACTTAACACCAACACGTTCTAAGACGTTTTTATATCGAAAATATACAAAAAGTGACTCTGTTTTGCAGCATGTGGCTTAAACTTCAGCGTAAATCATTAGCATTACACGTATAAAAGTTTTCGAAAAAAGATTGTCGATAAGTATGTTAAAGTTTTATTTTTTACTATTGCCTGTGACTTCGCCTGCGAAGAATATATCGCTATGCCGCGGATAGCTTGCAATTTTCCGGGATAAAAGTTATCCTATATGTACTTTCCACGGTCTCAAACTATCTCTATATCATACCACTTTAAATCGATTTAGCAGTTTAAGTGTGAAGAAGTAATAGAGTTACATTCGCATTTGTATATTAGTATGGACGACTGGAGTGCATTCCACTACATAACTACTACTAGCTAAGTAAGTAAATTAAGACAAAACTATAAAATGTATCATTTATAAACTTACCATATCCAACGCTTGCTGACAACAATACTGTAGTAACTATAAAATTCATTATTGTGCAATATAAAATCTGTGATTTCAAGAACTAACTGGTCTCTTAGATGTTGCGTCTCCAACGATTAATATTATTAATTAATTTATAAGTAAAGAGAGATAAGTAGGAGATAAATGCAACGAATGTGGCGGCGGGTGCCGTCAATATGCCATTAGTCATCATATCAAAGCCGACTTTTAAGTTCATGAGATGACAATCCACAGCCGTATTCTGAAGTGGACAATTAGATGGAGTAAGTTGTAACATGGTTTTACCATAAAATCCCAGAGTAGCCTAGTAGTTTGACCTATTCGCACGCTTAAAATGAAAGTGACTCAATCCGAAATATTATCATTTTAAAAATAAACTTTGTGCCAATAAAAATTAGATTTAGTTTGGACATGATAATATTTCGGATTGTGTCAATTAATTTTAAGCGTGTGCTGTCCTCTCAAGAAGAAGATCATGGGTGTTAAAAGTAGGCTGGCATCTCGGGATTAATGTGTGAAATTACGATGAGCTTTTTGATGAAGGAGCACATCGTAAGGACACTTAAATAACACTTTCATTGGTGGTACGACGTTATCGATTCGCACTAGACGCGTTTGGAAACTACTTAGGTAAAATTCAATTTCAAACCATCTGATTCCGAGAGGCCTGAGCCCACAAGTAGAACATATATAGATAACATATTTGTGTAAGTTTATGGTTTTAAGAAACCAGTGTTTAGTAAGATGCTTTAAAACGTGAGGTAGATACAAGATGAAAAATAAATAATTATTTAATTTCAAAACTTTTAGTTCTTGAAGCTGTGTTACGGACTGAAAGTATAAAGTACATAATTTTCATTACACCCCTTTATTTTCATTTATTCATTGTTTACATTGCACTCAAAATACAACCACTCATTCTCACAAAAAACAAAAACACGGAACATCTTCAC